>JAHRHZ010000023.1:35310054-35322554 GCA_024137785.1 Ginglymostoma cirratum | reverse complement strand
ACAACTTAGCATTTCCATTTTTAAAGAATAAACTGAAAAAGTAATCTCTTCACACATTTGTATTAAGGTCATAAGTTATGAAGATAAAAAAATCAACTCTGATTTCAGTAAGTTTATACTTTGCAAAGTTATAAAAACCATGAGGATAGAAGTTCAGATTCCACACTCACTCGCCCATGATTTTCTAACCATTAAAGAAAATGGATGCAATCTCTCAGGCTGGCGAACATAGAACTGGAATTCGTACCCCTATATTCTATACTATTGACTTAACCTTCACAGCCTCATGCCTATATCGAATGTATTCATTTATGAACGGATAGAGTGAGCATCAGTGGAGGAAAACCAATGTAACAATGAACTTTGTCAAATCATAAGCCATTGAGTGGCAATGCCCACTTTGGATCAAATATCAAATCCAATAGATTGGCAAAGATCTGTTACCTTCCTATTGTCCATTCATCCACAAAGAGACAGTACTACAGCATCTGTTGTTAATTTGTTGCCTTTCGAAGTAATATTTAGAGTAATCACAGGTAAAACAGATAGCACGTTGTAATTTATCTTAAATGAATAAGATAGGCTTGTATGCTCTGAGGGTTAAGTAACACTAATCGCAAACACAACAACCATTTCCAAAATGAAACCGAGTTAGCTTTATGTGCACTTCTCTTCACTGTTCTACTATTAGCTGAGAGCAATAGGACATCATTCAAATCCATGCCAGACTGTACAGAAACCTTTCTGTGTATGACTGGTCCCGAGAATTTAGCAATAGACGTCAAATTTTAATATTCTATTCAGAATTATTCACCGAGGTAATTTATAAAACTACTGCAAATAAATCCTTGAATGTGAACACAATCAATGCAGAAATGTGTGATAAATATTTTGGAGGGACAATCAGGAGAGACAATACGTGCTAAAGGGTATGATTTTAAAGGGGTTGCAAGGAGAGACAATTCTTCCAATGTTGTAGTACAGTATGGCAAAACAGTTAATAAAGCATATAGAATCCTGGACTATCCTATAAATAGAGAAACAGAGTTCCAAAGACAGGATATTATTCTATACTCACATAATACACAAGTTTGATCCAGCAGGCCAACTCTGGACAGGTTTCAAAAGAGATTTAATCAAATAGTTCCAGGAATAAGGGATTACAGTTACACAGAGAGCTGGAGTTGTTCTTCTCAGAGTTGAGAATTTGAAAAGGAGATTTAACCGAGATCTTTAAAATCACAAAGGGTTTAGATCGAGAAAATAAAGAGAAATCATTTCCAATTTTTGAAGAGTTAATAGCCAGAGAGTCTGGATTGAAGGTGACTGTCAAACTATCAGGGGCAGCAGGAGGAAATGCTTCTTTACACAATGAATGGTTAGGATTTGGATAGTAATGCCTGAGAGTTGGTGGATTCTGATAACTACATGAAAGATAAAAATAAAGCTGCAGTGGCATGGAGAAAGAGCAGAAAATGAGACTGACTGGATCATTCGTTGAAAGAGCCAGGACCAAATTTTAATATTGAATTTACAAAGATTTAATGGACTGAATGGTCTCATTCTGTGTTGTACTGTTCTATAATGCTGTGATTTAAGAGCCAGTTAACCCAGCCTCTTCACAAGAATAACCTTTCCTCGCAATTTAAACGTTAAGGGAAAAAGCAGTGAAATTTTGATGTAAACAGGTACTGTCTTGGAATGCAGCCCTCTCCAGCAGGCAATGACCATTGCAAATTCTCTAAGATCTGTACTTTTAAGGATAATTTTTGTTCTCTGATTCTAACATAATGACATCAACATAAAATTGCAGGAATGACCAAAAAATAGCTTGGAAGGTAAGTTTTGAAGAGGACATATGGAGTCAACAACAGGAAATGAACAAGTCAAGTGACTGCAAAGATCTGACAAATGGAGTACAATGTAGAAAAGTGCAAATTTGTCCATTTTGCCAGAAAGGAAAAAAAGAAACATGTTATCTAAATGGCGAGAGATCACAGAGCTTGGAGATGCAGATGGACCTAGGTGTCCAAGTGCATGAATCACAGAAGGTTAGTATGCAGATACCGCAAGAAATCAGGAACAGGGATAGAATACTATGGTTTACCGTGAGTGGAATTGAATGCAAGAGAAGGAGGTTATGCATCAGTTATAGATGGTATTGGTGAGACTGCATCTGGAGTCCTGTGTGCAATACTAGACAACATATTTTCAGAAGGATGTTAATGCATTGGAACTTGTTCAGGGAAGGTACTAGACTAAACCATGAATGAGCAGACTTTCTTCTGAAGAAAAGCTAGACAGGCTAAGCCTATATCCTCTGGAGTTTAGAAGAGTCAGAGATTCCTCAATTTAAATGTATAAGACCCTGAGGGGACTTGACCTGATAGATATTGAAAGCAGATTTCCTCTTGTGGGAAAATCTAGAAGTAGGGGTCATAGTTTAAAAATAAGGATATTGCATTTTTAAACAGAGAACAGGAAACTTTTCTTTCCTCTCAGAGGGCTGAGTCTTTGAAATTCCATTCCTCAAAAGGTAATGGATACAGAATCATTCAATAATTTAAAGCCAGAGGTAGATAGATTATTGATTACCAAGGGATGGAAACTTAATTGGGATAGGCAGGAAGGTAGAGTTGAGGTGAAAATCAGATCAGCCATGATCCTATTGAATAGAGAGCAGGCTTGAAGGGACTGAGTGACCCACTCTAGTTCCTTCTTCATATGTTCCCATATGCTTTCACTATTCTACCTGGGAAAATGAAAAATGGACTGTTTCTGTGGAAGGGAAACAGCCTCAAACTCCTGGTGGAATGTAATTTGGCAGACAGCATTAATCTGGGCCACTCCTCTTCCTGCATTAAGGCTTCTTTTCCTCTCAGTGAGTGGGGACATAACACGAGGTCTGGAATTTCTCCAGAATTTGGCTCTTCCATCATAGCTTTGCAGGAGGCATAATTTTCAAACTGGTTTACACCATCATATTTAGCCAATGCTTGTATACTCATGCCACTCATTTCAACATGTTGCAATGTTTTTGTAATCACAGCGACTGAGAAACAACAAGTGAATACATAAACAGATGATATTTGGGAAAAGCAGGCTTCCAGGAGCACTTTCCTCAGTTCCTTTCTGCATATTGGAAAAATTCAAGTACAAGAAGCATTGGTTTTCACAAAATGAAAATGCTAATGAAAATTGACATAATTATTGCGCAGCAGCTCAAGGTATTCAGTAATGGAGCTGCTCAGAAAATCTCCCAAGAAGGTAACAAACAATAGAGAGGCAGCAGACTTTCAGCTTTCCAGCTTAACTGCATTGTTTCCAGTGTTGTAGTGCTCAAGGAGAAGCCTTTTTTTTTGTTTAAATGCTGCAGCATTCAGTCGATAAAAGTGCTGTGCCAAAATTTACTGGCTCTTGTCTGGATTGAATGAATTTAGTTGCAGAATTCATCATCTCGAAGGGAGAAATATCAAAAGCGCCCACATTCCTTGCAGCACTGCATTAAGTGCAGTCCACTTGAGTCACAGGCCTGCGAACTCTATCCCTGTGTCTCTTAATGACCATCACCCACCGACAGACCCAGCAAGCCGCTTTGCAAAATTGCTGGAATAAATTTGGGAAAAATAGCAAACGTGGTAAAACTTCTCCACTTTCTGAAGTACAATTATTTTCCTTTTATCAGATTGCAACATGAACAGCAGAGTAATGCACATAAAGGAAACAATAGTTTCAAAGCTGGAGGGAACTGAACTGCTGTAGACCATTTTCTCTTTACCCAGTTTAATGAGCTGAAAAATATTGTCTTTTTCAGTGTAATATATACGAGCATCTTTTAGCGTTAAAGTTAATAATTCCTCTTGAATTTGCAATATTTCAAGTATAAAAATTACTGATCTCGAAAAGAATTTACAAAAGGAAAAATATTCAATACTGTAGAAGAAAAATATTGAAACTTCGATCTTAATTTGAATAAAATACTTGAATTGAGAAATATAAAATCAGTGACTAAATACGGTGCAATTAAAAATCTGATCTAGTCACTAGATCAGTTCAGTTGTTCCTCCCTTTTTTATAACTATCTGCTTTCAGGAAATCAGTTACAATTTACCAGCATGCAAACACAGTAAAAGGAACAACGTACCTTAGACCCTCTTTCATTAAAAATTATCTCAACATCTAAGATTTTACCAAATTGCTGGAAAGAAATAATAAAGATTTCCTTTAGTACCAAATCATAAAATCATAACATCAAATCACCCTGTGGTTGTTGTAACTTTGAGAATTACAATTAGAAGGACCAATACATTCAATTACAAAAACATATGTAACAGGACTTGGGCTAAATCTATTGCTAAAACCTTTCTCTCGTACTTTCTTTGCATTTGACAACACAAATGAATGGTTGGTGCAGTTCCTGATGCGTTGGCAGCCCCCTGACTATCTTTGGATATTCTTCCTGCATGCATCTAGCTGGAGAATATTGATACAATATATGACTTGGGTGGCAATCTCAGCCAAGTATGGTTACAATTTTGTCTTCCTCCTCACATACACTTTGAAACTACTGGTTAGTAATGAGGATGGAAACCATAACTGGTGCTTCTCTGAGCTGCTCATACTTGTTCTGACAGACCTATCACTGTCCGAGCGCAAAATACAGTTCTATTTCAGAAATACAAGAATCTAATGGGTTACTTTGCAAACTGAAAAGGCCACTTAAGACCTAAAGGTCACTAGGTAAAGATAAGCACGAGTCTCTAATTTCTTCATAGTGTTCTTAATTAATTAATGTTAAAACAATTCTTTCTGACTTCTTTTATAACAATTCACTACTTAAAGTACTGCTCGCCATTTGTCCTCCTCATGAAGAATTGCTGAACAGTTATCAGCATTTCACAGAAATGTTTTAAGGTGAATGATAAAGCAAGTAAATAATATCTTCTGCAGAAAGTCAGCAGATGTAGAAACATCTGTGCAGACAGAAACAAATTTGACATTTTGAGCCTGATACCACTTTTCTAGGATTTCCTTTACATCGGTGTTAGAGGTAATCCAGAGATGATTCATTAGTTTGACACCAAACATCAAGGAATTGTTTTATGAGAGGTTGAGTAAGCTATGTTTTCACTCGGTGGAGTTTAGTTGATTGAGACGCAAGTTTATTGAGGTAAATGAGATTCTTAGGAGACTTGACAGGGCAGATATGGAAATGCTATTTCCCCTTGTTGATGGTCTAGGACCAGAGCGTAGAATCTCAGAATAAAGGGTTGCCCATTTAAGACAGGGACGGGAAGGAATTTCTTCAAAAGGATCGTGCATCTGTGGAATTCTTTACCACAGAGGACTGTTAGGGTTGGATCAGTGAGAATATTTAAGACTGAGATAGGCAGACTTTTAATATGTGAGGGAATCATTGTTAATGGGAAGAAGTCAGGAAAGAGGAGTTGAGGGTTATCAGATCAGCCATGATCTCATTGAATGGTGAAGCAGACTCCAGGGACTGAATGGCTCACTTCTTCTACGTTTTATAGCCTTATACTTTTCTCATTCATGGGACATGGACGTCAATGGCCAGGCCAGTACTTATTGCCCATCCCTAATTGTGAAGAGAGCAGTTAAGAGTCAACCACATTGCTGTGGGTCTGGAGTCAGATGTAGGCCAGACCAGGTAAAGATGGCAGTTTCCTTCCCTACAGGGCATTTGTGAACCAGATGGGTTTTTCTGACAATTGACAATGGATTCACGGTCATCATTAGATTCTTAATTCCTGATGTTTATTGAATTCAAATTCCACCATCTGCCTTGGCAGGATTTGAACCTGGGTCCCCAGAACATTATCTACGGCTCTGGATTAACAGTCCAGCAATAGTACCACTAGGCCATTGCCTCCCCCCAAATTGCTACAGATAAAATTGCACAAAAAATGCCAACCTGGTAAAATGCAAGACCCAACATTAAATGGGTTGTTAATTAATTATTGTAATTAATCAACCAATAGAAACAGGATAAGGCAAGGAAGCACCTGTGGTACACAGCTTTGGAACGTATAAATCTAAGTTATCCGTTTTCCCAGCATATTGCATTTACCACCTTTATTCCAAATGTTATTTTCTGAAAGAAATCTCACTGATATGCATTAGAATGACTCAATGATACTCTGCCTTCACCATCTGGCTTGGGAGGCGGTTTCACAAATTAGCCACTTGCTTGCGATGTTTCTGAAATTAGTTTTAAGTTTATGCCCCCTTCCAGTGAAAGCTCTGTTCTCTGGATCGATTGTGTTCTGAATAAAGCGGAACAGCTTATCATCGGCTACACTACATGGTCCCTTCAAAATCTTAAAAACAACACGCAACACTTTTCAGCCTTCACTTCTTGAGCGACAACATGCTCAGTGTCTTACAGGAACATCCCTCCCCACACTCAGTCATTTTGGTTGCTCTTTCCTGTATTATTTTAAAAGTTGTGATATTCCATTTATTCTGTCATGAGTAGGACGTCACATAGCATTTGAGCACAGTTGTACTAATAACCAACATGGAACTATTATAGCCACTCTTTTATCTCACCACAGCCCATATAATGTTTAATTCAGGAGTCTGATGGAATACTCCCCACTTGCCTGGATGGCTGCAGTTCAAGAAGCTCGACACCATCCAGACAAAGCTGCCCACTTGTTTGGCTGTGCGTCCGCAAACATCCACTCCCTCCACCATCGATGCTCAGTAGCAGCAATGTGTACTATCTACAAGAATCTGTGCAAAAATTCGCTGAATATCCTGAGACAGTACCTTCTAAACCCATGATCACTTCTATCTAGAAGAAGGGCAGCAGATACATGGGAACACCACCGACTGCATGTTTCCCTCCAAGCCATTCCGACATGGAAATAAATCACCATTCCTTCGGTGACGCGGAATCAAAATCCTGGAATTCCTTCCCTAGTGACATTGTGGGCCTATGTACAGCATATGGACTGCAGCAGTTCAAGAAGGCAGCTCACCACTACCTGTTCAAAGGCAGCTACGAACAGGCAGTAAATGTTACCCAGTAAATGATAGCCACATCCCACAAGTGAATAAAAAACAAGACAACTCCTCTGCCACTTCTTAGTTCCTCATCATTATTTCCCAGCCTTGTTCTTTAATGGGTCGATGTTCACTCTGGCTTCTATCTTCCTTTTTTACGTACTTAACTGAGCTTTTACAGTCTGATTTAAATCACTTATTTGTTTGACTTCATTGTTTGTTTTCTCCCTTCTTTTGGATAATCTTTTGTTGATTTTTAAATACTTTCTAATCCTCTATTTTACCACTAGTTTTTGCTACATTGTATGTATTTTCTTTTAATTTCATACAATCTTTAACTTCCTCGACCAAACATGGTTGGTTTATTCCCTTCCTAATATTCTTCTTCTGCATCGTGATATATCTTTGCTGAACTATTTTCTCAAATGCTTGCCATAAACAACTAACATTCCTGCTCCTATGATGCTGCCTGGCCTGCTGTGTTCATCCAGCTCCACACCTTGTTATCTCTATAAATTCACAGTTGTGTCTGACAGCTCAAGAGATTGTTAAGGGATTAGCATACTTTTATGTGGCCTTATAAATACAAATGCTAGGTTTTTTCACAAGTAATTAAATACTTGAAGGGATTCAAATGCATTGAAAGGGCCTTTATGAGAGCTTTTCCACATAGTGAAAGCTGCGACAGATACTCAAGATTCAACTTTATTTTATCTGATTATTGTTCCTGAGGTCCACTCATATTAATTGAGTTGTCATGGATATTTAAGGACAAGGAGAAATGGGTAGGGACATGTGCTGTCATGACTTGCCGCTAAATTTATATTGGGGCAATAAGGGCCCCTAGGGATGGGTGAAGGGACATTGATTGGCATGAATTGACACAAAGTTGGCACTGGAGCGACACAGGACCACGGAGATGAGTGGAACAGCATATGTTTATGTAGTTACCATTAATACAATCCTTTAATGTAGGGAAGGATTTTATTAAATTTAACATAATCCTTAAAATGAAAAAGCAAGTGTGAAATGATATAATCAAAGCATTGTTCACAGTTTGCACCATGACTTCTTGTGGAACTGGAAGTCATACCTGCCTTCTTAATGGTTAGTGCTGAGACGAAAGTAAAATCAGATAGTCAAACCAATCTATAATGAGCATCTTTAGGACTGACTTCATTTTCCAGACAGGTAGTCTCCAGTTCAAGTTTGAATTATTAACATTTTGTCGGGTCTGTCTGACATTAGCTGGTCATTATACAACTGGCCTCATTTTGCAGCAATCTTTAAGACAGACTTGACTGTAATTTGATCATTTGATTGCGGCTTTTAGTATAATGCTTCCTACTTAGTTCATTAAATCACTGTACTTACGCCAAACATTTGCCTGAGGTCTGGGTCTCGGAATCTGAATGGAATATTGGAGACATGGAGCCGTTTGGGTTGTGTTTTGTTATCTGTGTTTTCAGTAGATTGTGTTTGCTGCTGTCCGTCAGTCTGCGCTGCATCATCTGTCTGCTAAAATAGGGGAACACACAAAAAAAGGGAATTAAACTACAGCACTTAAGGTTATTTGCCACATAGATTGTGCTTAGATTTGTTGAATTAAATTCTTTTGTCAGAATTCAGATACATGTGTCATCTTTTCTTTGCCAGTCATACCCTGCAACTACAATAAGCTAATAACCTGGTCAATTTTTATAGGATAACTTGACATAGGTATGTCAGCAGATGATCTGGATAAGTCTCAAAATTTAGAAATTTCCACAGGATATTTAAAATCTGACTAATCTACAAGAAAAAGCAGATAAGGCCACAGTATAATATTTTGTTTGAAGAGCTGCACCTCCAACACATATTTCTCAATAATTTTATGCACAAGAATATTAGTTCAAGACATATGTTGGCTTCAACTTCCTGATCTGAGAGAGGAAGTGGTGCTAAGATATGTACAGAGTTTATATATAGTAGCAGCCAGGTCACTTGCGCTCAAGATATTTAATCCATCAACACTTGCCACTAATTTATCCTTAAGAACACAATTACTATGCTATTAACAAATTACATACGCAGTAACAGTACGTTACCCCGCACTAAACCCAAGGGACTGAAATACTTCCCTCAATTCTCACTCTGTTTTTCCCCTTTCCTGGAATAATCTGTTGCTTTCCCTCTAATTCCATACCCTTAACCTTCAGAAATCATCTCCATATGGTTCCTTCAACTATAATGAATTCTTTGTGAAATACATCCACATTATTTCTTCTCATCTACTATGTCAATAGCTTTGTCAAAGTTTTTTTAGGGTTGTCAAGCACTACCGTCTTTGCACTGATCCTTCTCATTTTTTTTCCTTTATCTAGATATGTGATAATTTCATTCTTATCTCCAAATCTGCCTTGGGGAGTGTATTAAATTCTGTGTACCCTCCACCCCAAAACTCAAAAGGCTTAGGCACAGGCTGTGTTTACTCCCACAGAAGGTTTATTTCCATTTCTGGATCTTTTGGTTTAGGATGCTCTAGGTTTCTGGTCTTCGTCTTCTGTTTGGTAACTTCTACACTGGACTATCTTTCATTCCTTCTGTAGCACTATTTCTTTTGTAGAAAATCTCAAAACTGAGGTTTGCCTGAGCTGTCTTTTTGCTCCTCATTAGAGATAGTGCTGCTCAGATTGCATTTTTCTGTTTTTCTAATGCTATGAGGCTATCTTGTGATTGAAGTTACATGATTGAAATTCCATTCTCCCGTGTAACCTGTTAAATTCTTCAGTAGTAAACTAATGCCATTATCTGAAAAACGGATATCCAGTTTTTCTAACCTTGCAAATCAACTTTCAAGTTTCCTCATAACAGCTTTCCTATTGTGCTGTCCAAATAGCCAATTTCCAGTAATTTAAATAAAAATTGATGGTAATCAGGCAGTCATTACAATCAAAGGCAAACAATTCAATTCTATCATTTAATTCTGGTCAATCAGCTGTTTCATGACAAATCAGCTGTCTACTTTCACCTACAGCCAGCTCTATCTGTTCAACTGTCTTCGAGACAGTTCACGGCCAAGGAAGGTGATTAAATTTAAACTGACAGGACAGACTAGATACACTCATTAGTAATGTCGAGGGCAGCACGTAATATTCGGTTCTAAGATTTTTTTCCCTTGAGCTCCTCAATCTTGAACAGGGAAGTCTCACATAGGGCTTTGTGGACAAATATAAAGGTACTGAAGATATATGTAGCATGCATGAGAAAATGTAGGGAAGTGTCCAAGATTTCAATTCCAGGTGGGGAACCCAGCTAGTGGTTTAGTTCTGGGACACAACCTCATGCCTTGTTCCAGGCTTGCCTACCTGCAATTTTAAAAGGGGTGCAGCAGGGCACAGGCTCATCGTGCCAGACCCATTAGGTTAGAGGGCCAATGTGAGCCCATCCAGTGATAGACTGGCGGCCTCATCTGGAGAAGAGGGAGCTGCAGGTTCAAGATGGCAAGGGGGTGTCTCACAGAGTCATACAGTAATACTCCCTGGAAACAGACCCTTTGGTCCAACCAGTTCATGTCAGCCATGTTCCCAAACTAAACTAGTCCCACCAGCCTGTGTTTGGCCCATATCCCTCCAAACCATGCCTATTCATGAACTTATCCAAATGTCTTTTAAAGATTGTAACTGTACCTTCATCCACCACTTTCTCTGGCAGTTCATTCCATACATGAACCACTCTCTGTGTAAAAAAGTTGCCCTTCCATCCCTTTTTGAAACTTTCTCCTCTCACTTTCAAAATATGCCCCTAGTTTTCAACTCCTTCACCCTAGGGAAAAGACCCTTGACATTCACCTTATCTATGCCCCTTATAATTTTATAAACCTGAATAAGGTCACCCGCAACCACCTCTGCTCCAGTAAAAAAAACTCCCAGTCTTTCCAGGATATTTTTATATCTCAAACCCTCCATTCCTGGCAACATCCTGGTAAATCTTTTCTGAACCTTCCCCACTTGAATAATATCCTTCCTGTAACAGGATAACCAGAATTGCACACAGCACTCCAGAACAGGCCTCAATAATATCCTGTACAACCTCAAAATGACATCTCCACTCCTATACTCAAATGAGAGACAGTAAGAACTGTCAGAGATAACTGGAGTCAGAGATAACACAGTGTGGAGCTGGAGGAGCACAGCAGGCCAGGCAGCATCAGAGGAGCAGGAAAGCTGACATTTCGGGTTGGGACCTGTGTTCCTCCGTCTCCACACTGTGTTATCCTATACTCAAATGTCTGAGCAATGAAGGCAAGTGTGCTAAATGCCTTCCTAACACCCTGTCTCAACATAGAGGCATGCATTTAGAATGAGATCAGGTATTTTTAAAAAAATTAAAACGGCCACCAAAATTTTCTGATGTCTCATTGGAGGTGCTGGTGCCAGGAATAGAGAAGGAAGCGATTTAGTTATCCACAGGTGATCAATGGACAGGCACAGGATCCAATAATCATGAAAGTCAAAGCCAGTAGTCTAGACGTGGTGAGCTGGATGCAGTACTGCAAAAAGTTCAATTATCTCAGTTGAATGGTCAATTTAAGTGGAAGCATCTTCAAACTCTACTTCTCACTAACTGTACCAGTAGCCTTGCACGTGACTCAACATATCATACAGCCATCATTCACTTACCACCAGTCTCTATCAGTCAGGACATCTACCTAACATGGATAAATTCACCTCCTTGACACATTTAGCCCTGCTATCACCTCACACTATCACTACTTGCACATGCATACACACCCAGCTATTCAACCTTGACTGAAGTTCAGCCAAACAGACAACACTGCATCCACTGACATACTTTCCTCTCTTTTGCAGAACTCAAGGCAGCAGGAACTATTGGAATGGGTCAAGTATGCCTGTATAACCTAATCCACATAGTAGCTTTGGTACTGGCTAATACTTTTAACAGCTTATGCTAGGTCCATGACTACTGGCTGACTTGAAATCATTGAAGATGACAGCATCTTCAACTTAATCCTTCTTATGACAGGCCATTGCCCCTTTATCCATCACTCTGTTCTACTTTATAACGTCACAAATGGAATAAGCATGACCCTTTCACTTTCTTACCCAATCCCACCCCCCCCTATAGAGACAACTTTAGATTGTACTTTTTACTATTCAGAAACCGAAAAATCTACAACATTGTCAGGCAGTGGAGGAAAATCAAGAAAAGAATAATGGTCCCAGAGACACCGTCTTAAAATTTTACTCTCAGCGACCAGCTCAGACACTGCAACTGTTTGTGACTTAAAGGATTGATGAGAGGGAGGGCCTGCATGTGGTGAGATGCTAGTCATGTGTATGATTCAGCCAGAATGCAGGGTAACATGTGAGAATTCACGAGACAGCAAGGTCACAGTTGAGTTCTCCTGCAGATGACTCAGACAAGATCCTCAACAGGGCAGGCTACTGAAGAAAGAGATAACAAGC
>JAHRHZ010000023.1:35260800-35301711 GCA_024137785.1 Ginglymostoma cirratum | reverse complement strand
TACTCATCCACCGACAGTGTACATTGCCAGTGTACATACTCATCCACAAGTCCTGTATGTTGTGGAAAAGCAGTCTGGCCACTCACAACTTTCCACTTCAAATTTACATTGGGTAAATAATCTTGGGCAGTAGGTCTACAAATTCCTGTTAAACATAACTGGCCTTACAATGATAGGTCCAAAGCCCCAAGCACTGTGATCATTTTTCACTTGTAATTCCAAAATGCAAATTTTTAACAAAGTACTGATTTTCAACAATAGCTGCAGTCATAAATTACATGGCTGTCTGGACAGATAGACTGATGGCATGTAACACCTACTGTGTCAAAAACACTTTAAACAGACTGGACTGTAATCTCTTGTGACTACAAAGGTTAATAATGAGCTGATGACCTTCTGCTGGTAGGAAATCGATTGGAAAAAAATTATGAGGGACAAAATTTATGTCCACTTGGGGAGGCAAGGATTAACCAGAAACAGTCAGCAAGATTTCAGGGAAAGACCATGTCAGACAGATGTGAATCTTTGAGGAGATAATGGGATGTGTAGGTGAGGGCATTGCAGTCAATGTAGTCGATATAGATTTCAACAAGGGGTTTGCACAAGTCTTGCTTGGGAGACTAGGCAAAAAGTTAAGAGCCCATGGAATCCCGGTCAATTAGATCCTAAACTTGCTCAGTCACAGGAGGCAGAGGGTGATGGTTGAAGGTTGTTTTTGGGATTGGAGTCCTGTGTCTGGTGGCATGCCACAGGGTTCGGTGCTGGGTCCCTTCCTGTTTGGAGCATACATTAACAATCTAGACATGATCTAGGACATGTCTTCAGTAAGTTTGCAGACGACATGACAATTCATTTCATGGAAAACAGTGAGTAGGAAAGCCTTAGACAACAGGATGATATGGATGGCTGGTCAGATGGGCAAAACATTAGCAACTGGAATTTAATCCAGAAAAGTGCGAGATATTGCATTATGGGGGGACTAACAAGACAAGGGAGTACATGATGATTGATGGGACCTTGGATGTACAGAAAATCTGAGAGTGCTTAATGTATATGTCCACAGGTTTTTGAGGCAGCAGATCAGGCGAATAGGGTGGTTAAGAAGGAATATATGATATTTGCCTTTATCAGTCAAGGCATTGAATACAAGATGGAGTTGCATACAACATTAATTAGGCTACAGCTGGGGTACTGTGTTCAGTTCTGGTTGCCAATTATAGGAAGCAATTGCTTTAGAGAGGATGCAAAGGAGGTTCATCAGGATGTTGCCTGGGCTGGAGCATTTCAGCTATGAAGAGAGACTAGATAGGCCGGTGTTGTTTTCCTTCAGGGAATTCTGATTGATGTGTACAAAATTCTGAGGGACGTGGGCAAGGTAGATGGGAAGAAACTTCAATAACCTCTGGGCATAGATTTGAGGTAAAGGGCAAGAGGTTTTGAGAAGATTTAGGAAGAATTTTCTTCACACAGGTGGTGATAAGTATCATTGCCTGAAAGAGCGGGTGAGGCAGGAACTTTACATCATTTAAGAAGTATTTAGATGATCCACATGAAAACACTACAGCATATAAGGCTATGGGCCAAGTGTTGGAAAATAGGACAAGATGACATGATTGGTTGATGGCTGGCATGGACATGACGGGCTAAAGGGCCTTTTTCCGTGCAAGCCACCCCCTTCAGACATGTGCCAAAAGGCTGATGCATTCTCTGTTTCTCCCTTTGAAGAATCCACAAGAACAGGAGTTAAAAAGCCAGGTTTAACTCTTCTGGAGCGGTCAGTCGGACAGAACATTCTTCTATCTATTAGCCTGGGTTCGAGAATTTGTATATAGTGAAGATCACACTCGAAAAGCCATCCTCTAGCCACCCTCGCTACACACTGACATGCTGCAAAGCAAATAAAAAAGGAATCAGGACAAACGAACTTCAATCTGCTGACAAGACCAAGAATCTTAATAAAAAAAACAGCTCAATTACCAATGCCAACAGTGCTTGCAACCTCCACTTCAATGTTCACAATGTTCAACTATCCATTCTTTGAGAACAATTCAGAGACGGATCCACACATCTCTTTTTTAACATGCATCTTTATAGGCTTTATCTCATTACTACTCTGCGTGTATGTGTGATGCATTATTAGAATTTCTCACATTTAGTAACAAATAAACTCACTCTCTGTTAACTAAATAAAGTCTGATTAAATTAGCTCCTTTAAAATCAAAAGTTCATTTAGATCTGGAGAAAGGGATCCACAGGGAAGGGGATCCTTTTCAATTGACATTGCGACAACCAACTGAGGGTGTGGTTGAATAAAGAAAGGGAGCCAGTTCATCTCTCCTCACCCGGGAGCTTCACAGTTTGGGGTATCCTGCCTAGAACCATAATAAATTGGCCCAGAGTCTGGTTATAACACTAGCTGTACATTACCAGTCAGCAGTAAAGCATTAAGGAAATCTGCCCTTTGACACCCTAGGATCTATAATATTAAATGTAACAGTCAAGAGGTAAATAATAATCTGTATCAATAGCCCTATTAATGTTCTCTGTAGCTTGGCTGCTGAGAGATGTCATAACGTAACCCAAAGTGGTTTAGACTCTTCCCTTCTCCATCTACATAGGCTTCTACTTAGCACCTCACCTTAAACGCACTGCACCACGTATGGATTCAGTTCTGGTAACAGTTAACCAAAATTCATACTAGTATATACCAAGACACATCGGAATGCTAAATTGCTTTGGCAACTTCATTTTTTTTTGGAATTCCAGATCCTAACAGGAGTTACTTATCATTCTAAGTCAGTATGCTATACCTTCACTTGATCGGGCAGTTACATAGAAAAGGCAGACAAACTGATTAGAATCGAAAAAGGATTGACTTGTTTAATGTTTATTGGTATTCTCAAAGTAAATTTCAAATGTATTCATAGACTGCACAGCTCCTTGTTGGAAAAATCTACCTGGAGTAAGCTGAGACATTCACTCAGGCTTTATCATTCCAAATTCCTCGCAACATTTATCACTGTTAAAACCTTCATTTAAAATTGCACAAAGCCAAAGCATTAAAATTATACATCAATCCAAAGCAAACATCATTAATATAAAAGCAACTCTTAAGAAGTGTTTGGCTGACACCTCATGCTTCACAATTACCGAGTCATTGTGTTTCAGAAATAATTTGCTCAGAGGCTTTGTAGATGTGATAAAGTGCTATAGAAATGCAAGTGGTATTATTTTATTACTTAGTGCCTCAGAAGAAATCTCTAGGTTTTGTACAAAAAAATGAACTAAATAAGATAAAATTTCCATGGGGGTTCCCCAATCTTTTACCATTTACTTTGCTTCTCTACAGTTTTCATTAATCTCCCACTAAAGTTAAGGTGGTAACCTTCATGGAAATTACTGGCAAATATCTCCAATTACGGTTCTTAAATCTGCAGAGAAAAACACCCTTAATATCAGCAAAAATCAATGGAGAAACATTGAAATCAAGATTGAAGTGGTTCTTGTGGAACAATGAAAACAATCCTGGGAGGTCATAAAGTTGTGCAGCACGGAAATAGACACTTTGGTCCAACTCATCCATACCGACCAGATATCCTAAATTAATCTTGTCCCATTTGCCAGCATTTGGCCCATATTCCTCTAAACAGCTCCTAATCATATACCTATACAGATGCCTTTTAAATGTTGTAATTGTACCGACCTCCATCACTTCCTCTGGCAGCTCATTCCATACACGCACCGCCCTCTGCATGGAAAAAGTTGCCTCTCAGGTTGCTTTTAAATCTTTCCCCTCTCACTTTAAACCTATGCTCTCTAGATTTGGACTCCCCTGCCCTGGGAATAAAGGACCTTGGCTATTCAACCATCCATGTTCTTCATGATTTTATAAACTTCTATAAGGTCACCCCTCAGTCTCTGACGCTCCATGAAAAATAGCCTCTACTTTACAGCTCAAACCCTCCAACCCCAACAACATCCTTGTAAATCTTTTCTGAACCCTTTCAAGTTGAATCCCCTCTAGTAATTAAAACGGTAATAGTACAGCGTGTATACTTTCTTTGGAAATTAGCACTGCTGGCAATGCCAGTCTTGGTTGCCCATCCCTAATAGCTCTTGAGAAAAGGGTTGTGAGTCACCTTCTCCACACAGCAGTTCACCTGGTGTAGGTATACCCCGAGTGCTGTTGAGAGGGGGGATCCAAGTTTTGATCTATCAACTGTGAAGAAACATCAATGTGGTTCCAAATCAGGAATGCACCCGGCTGCTGTATTATGAAGTAATAGACTCTATAATCAACCAAATCCTCATAACAGCTCCAGTTATTATGTGCAGTGGTATCATAAATGCATTCGCAAGTATTGTATTTAAAGGCACTATAGCCAAAAAAAAAGCAACAGTCATTGGTTCACAACGATTGATATTGACGCAGTTCGGCCAAGAATTAGAAGGATAGCGGATTTTTGTGCCAAGGCTGCTGTAATGTACACAAGGCCAGTACTATCAACATGGTAACTCATGCAAATTCTATTTCTTTGGGCTGCTGAGGTCAGGAATAGAAGCAGATAGGGCCTTACCAGGTGCTGGTAAGACACTTCAACATCTCAGTTCCCTGCGTCGGTCAATTTGGAAAAAGCCGGCAATTAGATTCATAACAGCCATGAGATGTGCAAAGAGGCCTACTGTCCCTCTCTGCCTGATCTAGGAAGTTGTAACCAAAGATGACAATATATGCAGGCTCCCCCAACCCTGCCACTTTGTCCAGTGGTGGCTGAACTGTATTTACATTTTCTAAAAAATTACGTAGAGAAAACCTTCTCATTGAAGTGCCCTTTCATTTTGGTGCCTCTTTTGCAGCTGTTTGTTTTCTGAAACTGGAATTAAGGCATCAAATTGGTCTTCCACTTTGAGAGCCTGCCCAATGTCCTTAATTAGACAATAAATCTGTTTCTGTATTAATTAAGGGGTCACCTCCGCTAAATTTGAGATCAGTCACCATGTCTATGGGGTGGATTAAAGACCTGAAAAAACCCTTAGCTCCTGTTTCCTGATCCAAAGATGAAAATTCAACCCTTTAAACACTTTGCCAGTGGATGTTGACGCTATCGAAATTTGTTTTTGTCCTCATTCCGGACAGTCACCGTTGCAAATATTTTCAGTTTGGTTTGAGCAAAAACTACAATACACGAGTGAACTATATCAAATTCAGCCTCACAATAAGATCCCTTCGGCATCAGTGCAAACTTGCTGAGAGCCAAAAATGTATGGTGTGCACATCACCACAATGAAAAGGGTTTTTTAAGTGGTTAGTCGAAACAGACTCAGTGCAATTTCAATATTTGTCAGAAGTTGAAAAAAATCTGACCAAAACATTTTTCTGAAGAAGGGTCCAGACCCAAAACGTCAGCTTTCCTGCTCCTCTGATGCTGCCTGGCTTGCTGCGTTCATCTAGCTCCCCACCTTGTTATCTCAGACTCCAGCATCGGCACTTCCTACTATCCCTGACCAAAATATTAGTGTGGAACCTATTTTCAATTCTTTCCTGACAATGCAAAATAAACATGTGAATTTTCAATCAAAATATAAAGGAACATTTGTTCAATTGAATGCATAGTCCACCCTATATGCATTCCGATACATTTTTTACTTTTGATCTATCACTTCAGCCAGCAGCAGAAAGGTGTTATATCATTTTTCTTTTTTCAAAAACTGTCTTACTAACAAACAGAATCCCAAAACAATTGAAAAGGGGCTGCAATGGAAAGCTTAATACAGATTTTATCAAAGTGCTGCCCCTTCTCCTTTATCAGCTGATGGTACAATTCCTGATGGCCTGAGATATATTTGCTAGGTTTAAACAAACAAGTATTTATGAAGACAAATGCCCTTTATTGCAAGGGAGATGGAGTATAAAAGTAGGGAAGCCTCTCTATAACTGCACAGAGCACTGGTGAGACTACAACTAGAGCATTTTGACCAGTTTGATCCCCTCACTTAAGGAGGTATACTCACGTTTGTATATTTCCATTCGTAGCCATTACAGAAAGTACGCTCGGCTGATACTGGGAACAGGGGTTTTTCTTATGAAGAAAGGGTTAGCTAATTCGCTTTATACTTATTGAAGGTTAGGAGAATGAGATGAGAGCTTATTAGAACACAGGACTCTGAGAGAGCTTAATAGTATGGATGCTTGTTTCCGTGCGTGGGGGAATTTCAAACTAGGGAAGTCACAGTTTAAAATAAAGAGTCTCACATTTTGGATGGGGATGAAAATTAACTTCTTCTCTGAGAAGACCAATAGCCTTTGGAATTCTCAAACTCGGTGAAAAGTGAAGGCTGGGTCATTGAATTTATTCAAGGCGAGGCTGGACAGATGTTTGATTGACAGAAGAGTCAGAGAGTGCAGCTTACAGAAGGCATTTTCTACACTTTACATCGACACAAACACGCAGAGGATTAACTTGCTTAAGCAATCTGAGATGCAGCGCTTCAGGAGGCTCAGTTGTCTTGTTGCTTGTGGACCTCAGCAATCTCCTGGAAGAAGATTTGTTTGAAACATGCTGAGCCAGTGAAACGAACTCTACTTTTCACATTTTACATCTCTAAATCCTTTCATGCAATCATTGGAAGCATATTGAGGGTGACCAATGCATTGTTTGCCACTGACGTCAGCAGTTAGACTGAGAGTAGGGTTTGTAATTCTGACAGGCTTTCACCAGGAGTGCACGCATGGCCACTCGCTGCTATGCTAGGAATCATTCCTCCAGCTTTTCTGCATAGCTGCTCAGTTCCAGTTATACTGGAAACACTATGTATGCTACTGACTGAAGGGACAGCCATAGATGAGATGTTCAGACATTCTGAGAAAGGTCTAAATTTATTCTGACCGTTCTGCCATCCAGCACCCCACTTGGGGCAGTGGCACATCAATCCTGCACGTCTGCAGAGTGAAGAAAATCAGTGATGGTTGAAATGCCCCAATACATTCTGCCCATCAAACCTGTTTAATACGAAACAAATGCTGGCACTAGAGAAGGCACATAGCAGCTGTATGATCCTGCAGGCATCCAACAACATCTGCTAACAATGGCTGTTCCTGCAAGTCGGCAATTTGCATGGAGGTGGCTATAATACTCTGTGTTACAATGCACTACAATGTCTCTCCTTATAAGGCAGAAGTGGATTTCCTCCACTCTCCAGTACAGAACGTTCTTGAAATAACTGCCAATTCCTCACATGTTTACTGTGATGTTAGAGCTCAGAGTGGATGGTACACTCAAGCATGAGAGGTCTAAGTTGAAGTCAGGAGGAGTCTTTCCCCTTGCTGCTGGGGATCATTGGGAATGCCCAAATGGGACGTGACGCCCTCCCTGTTCTACTGGACTATTTCACTGGGACAATGTAAGCCATAATGGGAAGAAGTCCTTTTGTAATTAATCACCCAAGTTGGGTACTGGACTCCTCAAATGGCCTCTGGTCAAGAAGGCTGCCCTCCATCTTCCTCATCGCTGAGAGAAGTCTGTGGCATTGCAAAGATGCCAGGCATGCTAGCTCTCACTTTCCTCCAAATTCATTCACTCCATATCCTTGTACTGATACACCGTTATGCAAAGCTCCTGAGGGCCCCAGGAACATTTTATCAATGAATCTGGTAATTTGAGAATTAGCAGCAGAGCAAACAAAACACCAAAGGACAGAAGTTCACTCCCAAGAAGGATAGTTCAATCTGGAAGTCACCTGGCCAGCTGGTGACACTCCTGGCTTGTGTTTAGTAAATGGTGGGCAGGCTTTGGGGAGTCAGGATGTGAGTGACTTGCTGCAGTGCTCCTAGCCTCTGAGCTGTTCTTGTAGCCACTATCTTTTTATGGTGAATCCAGTCGAACTTCTGATCGACGATAACCACCGTAATGTGGGGGAGTCAGTGATGGTAAAGCCAATGAAAGTCAAGGGATAATGATTAGATTCTCTCTTATTGGAAATGGTCCTTGCCGAGCATTGGTGTGACGCGAATGCTTCCTGCCACTTGTCAGCCCAAGCCTGGATTTTGTCCAGATCTTGTTGCATTTGAACATGGGCTGCTTCAGTGTCTGAGGGGTTGAAATTAGCAATCACTGGTGAACATTTCCACAGCTTTACCTTTTGATGGTGGGCAGGTCAATGAGGAAGCAGCTGGAGGTGGTTGGGCCTAGATCACCACCCTGAGGAACTCCTGTAGAGATTTTCTGGAGCTGAGATGACAGACCTGCAACAACCACACCCATTTTCTATGTGCCTGGTATGACTCTAACCAGAGGAGGGTTTGCCTGATGACACCCATTAATTCAAGTTTCGGTGGGTTCTTGATGCCACACTCGGTTTAATGCAGTCTTGATGTTAATGGCTTCACTCGCACCTCGTCTCTGGGATTCAACTTTTTTGTCCGTGTTTGAACTATGTTTACATTGTGGTTTCAACAATGTCCTGTAGAATTGAAGGATTGCATCCGTACTTTAACCATCAACTCTTCTCGTAATAAATGCCTGCATTCCATTAGCCTTCTTAATTACTTGTGACTTATGGACGAGTACACCTAAATCCCTCTGAAATCTGTTCTGCCAGTCAGTAATACTCTGCTTTTTTTCCATTCTTCCTGGCAAAGTAAACAACTTTACAATATCAATGACAGAGTTCATTATATGACAGGTCCCATTCATGAAAGCCCATTCAGTACATTTAAATCCCCTGAAGTAATTATTCCCGCACAAAAATCCAAACTTGTATTCACAATTGTGCATCAAAGACATCTAGTCCTATATTAGCCTCTTTAAGGTGTCAGTTAAGCAGCAAACTCATAATCACCCTTCTCTGTCCTCTGTGATTATAACAGGTTGTAGAAAGCAACCCAGTATTAATTATGATATAATGATAACACTTAGGGTCCATTCAACAAAAAGCTCCTAATCTGCTACAACTTGCACAGTCAGCTGTTTAATTTCAATTTAGAAATATTTGTTCATTTAAATAACTTGACAGCTCGACCATCCTATAGCCCGTATCCACACTCTTCGAGAGCATTTACAACCTCTGCAGGAGCAAGTCCTTCCCTGAGCAAAAATGAAGTCTGGTTGAATTCAGCACTGATTTGAAGTAGCCTGCTGGGTTTGTGTTTCCCATATGCAGGAGTCGCTTCCTGTCTTGACTGTGATTAAGTGAGATCTGAGATAACAAGGTGTAGAGCTGGTTGGCCTGCTGTGTTCATCCAGCTCTACACCTTGTTATCTCAGATTCTCCAGCATCTGCAGTTCCTACTATCTCTTAAATGAGATCGGTTGGAAATGAGTGCAGGACATCCAGATCTACGTCCCACCCACTCCCCAGATGTGTGGAAATTTGGCCCCATTAAAACTGAGATCCAAGTAAAAATTCACCGAGCACCCTAATGTCATTCAAGGAAGGGAATCTATGATTTGCACCCTGGTTTGATCTCCACATATCACAATTAATTGGTCAAATTGTGATGATCTCTGAAATGTCTTAGCAATTCATTCAGTCAAGATAACAATAGGCCTAAATTTTCTCAGTGTCAGTTTTTCCACTGTTACAGCAAAACTAAGACTGTACAGCATACCATTTTCCTTCCTCAGTACAAGAAGTAGAGCACAACTTTGCTGTGCAAGTTAATTTGAACATAAAGAGCTGGCATAAACAAAGATAAGGAGAAACTGCTTCAGCCAGAGAGTGGCGATTCTATGGAATTCACTGCCACAGAAGGCTGTGGAGGCCAGGTCATTAAGTCCATTTCAGACTGAGATAGATAGGTTCTTGGTTATCAAGGGGATCAAGAGTTATGGGGAGGAAGCGGGAGAATGGGTTGCGGAATTTATCAGCCATGATTGAATGATAGAGCAGACTCGATGGGCCGAATGGTCTAATTTCTGCTCTTCTGTCTTATGGTCTTATAAACTACATCTGAAATGTACACAAGAAACCTAGATGTAATAATGGTTTGTATGTTTGAATGCCCTCTTCAGACAATTCAACTCTTTGACAATGGATAGTCAGAGCCAACCGAACAACTGAAGGGCTAAAGTCAGGTGAATGATATGTAGAAGTTGTGACCTTTGAACATTAGAATCTGGGCATCAGTGACTGAGATGAGTTTTGCTCTTCCAGGATCGTATTAATAATTTGACACTTCGCTTTAGCTTGCCACGTTGGATCCATTGTAAGTTTTGACTGAAAATGACAATCAGAGTTCTATTGATATCACAGAACTCTGATTTCCAAATTAAAAGGTGCCTAACCACTGAAAGAAGTGTTCACTTTGGGTAACGGGTTGTAAGCACCTTTCAAAACAGCAATGATAAAAGCATCAGTCTTAACAAGGCACCGAGTCTACCAGCTCCATTTTGATGCCATTATCACCTCAGTAGAGTTAAAATCAAAACATCCTCAGCACAATCCTGACAGACTGATGGCTACGATTACAGTAAGTGTTTTGCCTCTCCGTTTGTGGAATTCCCTCGGTGCCCCTCTAACACATAGTTATTTCATGTTGGCAGCAGCTTGACAATGTAGATGGCATCCGTGCCCAACAGGCAACAATACGGAAGAGGTGGGCAAAAAACAGCAAATTAGTTGGAGGAGGATTTCCAAGTCCCCTATCGAAGTGCAGAAAATCTCCAACACAGCTTCTTGGGACTACACTTGAACAAGCCAAGTAGAGCAGCAAGATACTACCATCTCTCTAACATGCAGAACTAAGAAACCAACTCAGCACTGGTGCAAAACCAAGGAACGGTCTGCATGGTTGAATAGTGCAGTGGTGGAAATGAGCTCTCAGTGACTTTGATGAACATAAGCTTTGCACCAGTTAAAAAAAAAATCACACAGACTTCCTTTGACAACAATAATGACATAAAAGCACCCAAATAAACTTCAAATACAATTTTTCTCAATATTTTCAGCCTAATTACAGCACAACAATGATGAATGAAATTTTGTTTTAGCTATAGTTTAATGGCACTGGTTTGTATCTTTAGAAGGTTGTGGACTCCAATACCCAGTCTTTTTGTTTCCCCATAGGTTTCAGCTTTCTACCGTATAAACTGTAAGTCTGATTCATGTTGGCCCAGTTCACACCTACCAATGCATTTTTTTTTAAGTCAGATGTTATTTTGTCAAACTTGAGCAAGTTCCCTCAACATTATAAATACTGCTTGCAGCTATCTAGTCTCCTTCATATTCTGCAAACTCTGTATATTATCCTAAAGCTTGAGAACGGATTGGATTTCTTTACAGAGAGTCAGCAAGCATCTGATAGACCAAATGGCCTCCTTCTGCGTTGTTAATTCTCCAACTAAACTCTGCGGGACAGTCCCCGACCTGGTGCCGACTTCACGCCTGTGAAAATCTTCTCTGCTCTTTATTTGTGTCATGCAGCTGCCCACTAATACCACAAGGATTTATCTTATGGATTCAACGAAGGTAACTCATGTTTGAAAATAGCCGAGTTTTGGAATGCATTATTAGAATAATTCCATGAAAATTGCACTTTGTTTGGATCAAGGCCACACAAAGTCAATTACAAGCAGGGCTGATATAATTAGTGCAAGATATTAATTTTCCACAGATCTGCATGAAATTAGTCATTTTATATTATGAATTTTTTCCTCCTTGAAATAACCATGTCTGATAACCAAGGAGATGATGCTGCTAAGAGTTGAGAAATATTCTTTACACCTAAAGAACCAAAACAAAATCTTGAACAATTCTGGGAGTATCAGTAGCTCTTGTAACTTGTGCTTGAACAAGTTATGAATCAACTACAAATTCAGGACCATTACAGATCTTTAAACATGAAGGGAATCAAAATATCTGCCCTGCGTCAGTTATATGAATACAATTCATTAAAGCCCAGTCTTAGAGCTCTGCTGTAACCAAAATCTACTCAGTGATTCAGATCACAGATAAACGTGGACCTGGAAAGAATTTAACAAACATTCCAGAGGTATTGTTGCACTTCCTTCAAAACAGAAATGTCAGGAGCACAGCTTTGCAGGTGTCATGAAGTTGTTTAAAACATTTCCAGAAGCAGTTTCATATTTTATTGATTTTAAAACTCTTATTTCTTTCTTGTAAATATGACATCAGATTCTATTAAACCTCTCCACCTCTGACAAGTGATAGGCCATTTATCTACATCAAAGAGAGCTTGTGTGTTGCAAAATCCTAATGCAATATAGTACAAAGACTACTAGCATCACAGCTAATATGATCAAGATCTTCCTCAATTTTATACTAATCGACCCATTCAGAGACGTCTCTCTGGAGCAAGTGCGACTTGAACCCCAGCCTCCCAGTCAAAGGGTAGGGACACTACCACTGCACCACAAGAGGGCCCACAAAGATTATCTTCAAATGAGTACAGTTGCATTCAAATTATTGAAAGATAATTGATTTATTTGCATTATTTCTTCGCTTAGCAATCCATAATGTGTTGTGACCAATAAACCCAACAAGTTTCTCAACCTATGCTGAAACATCCCAGGCAGCTGTTAGAGAACAGGGTAATAGCCAAGCACAGCTTTTAGGGCTTCAGAACAAAGAAATTTTAGCCAAGATCCTGCTCCTCCAATAACTCCTCCTCAAAGTGCCCACTTGTGGATTCCAGGTAAAATAAAACATTTGGCTGTAATCTCATGAAAGCCACAGAAACTGGCCCTTTCATGAAAACTTGGGAAAAGGGGGTTCAGGAGCTTTGGGGATCCAAAGACGGTACCATCCTCAGCCTTGCGTGACCCCTACACTGCAGAGCCAATTCCCTAATGGATAATTAGGAGAAGCGTTTGAAGTCGTAGGCCGTAAGGTTCCAGAACTGTACGGGAAGTTTCTCCACAATACAGTGAGGAGCAAGAACGATGCTGTAGTGTTATGGCCATAGGATCTGCCCCAGACAAAGCTACTGAAACAGGTGAAGTGTAGACTGCCAAAGCTGGAGGATGAAGTTACCTGAAGACAGTGCTTTGCAATTAATCAGCCTGAGAATGGGGAATTGATACAGCTAAGTTATATCACGACTCCCAAAGTGGCCACAATTGAGATAAAACTTCAGGTAAATGCCCACCCCCTGGACATGGAGGTAGACACAGATGCTGCTGGGTACCTAATGTCGGGGAACAAACCTTTAGGAAACTCCGATGGGGCATTTAATCCTGTGAGACACCGAGGCCAGATTGGCCACATGCACTGGGGAGCCTTTATATATTATTGGAACCCCTGTAACTTCAGGTATTGATGGAAAACAGACAGTGCAATTCCCATCACTGGTGGCACAAGGGCCAAACCCTAGCCATTTGGGAAGGGGCTGGTGATTGAATATGTGCCTGGATTGACAACAGATCTTTAAAATGGGCACTGGTGATCTGTACAAAGTCATTGGGAAGTCATCCGAAGTGTTCCAACTGAGCCTTAGATAGATAAAAGGTGCCAAGGCCAAGATCTATGTAGACCCAGAGACTCTACCTAAATGCTTTCAGGCCCAGCCAGTCACCTACGCACCACGTGCCAAAGTAGAGGCAAAATTAGAACAGCTAAAGGAACTTGGCATCGTACCCACAGTACAATTTACTGAACGAGCCACACCAGAAGTCCAAGTTTTAAGATTTGACAACACAATCTGTTTCTGTGGAGATTATAAGGTGACAGTCAAGGTATGGTTAGTAAGTTTGCAGATGACACCAAAGTTGGTGGTGTCGTTGACAGAGAAGAAGGTTACCTTAGAGTACAATGGGACCTTGATTAGATGGGCAAATGGACTGAGGAGTAACAGATGATGTTTAATTTAGATAAATGTGAGATGCTGCACTTTGATAAGGCAAATCAGGGCAGGACTTATACACTTAATGGTAAGGTCCTGGAGAGTGTTGCTGAACAAAGAGACCTTGAAAGTAGAGTCACAGGTAAACAGGGTAGTGCAGAAGGCATTTGGTATGCTTGTCTTGATTGATCAGTGCATTGAGTAAAGGAGTTTTGAAGTCATTTTGCGGCTGTACAGGCCAATCCTTCTCCATAGCTATTTTAAAACTAATAGAATTATGATCGCTGGTCCCAATGTGCTGCCCCACTAACACTTCAGTCTCTCGCCCTGCCTTATTTCCCAACAGAAGGTTTAGTTTCGCTCCTTTTCTAGTAGGTATTGATAAAGAAAATTTTCTTGAATACATTTAACAAATTCCTCATCACCCAAGCCCTTAACACTGCGACAGTCCCAGTCTATGTTTGGAAGTTAAATCTCCTTCTGTTACAACCTTATTATTCCTACATATATTTGAGATCTCTACATATTTGCTCCTCAGTTTCCCGCTGACTATTGGGGGCCCTATAGTACAATCCCATCAAGGTGATCATCCCCTTTCATCTGAACAAAAACGTATTTATTTTTCTTTTTTATAAGTCAAACCTGCCTTATGAAACTACTGCATGACTTCTTTCCTAAAGACTCTGTAGACACAAGTCAGTAAATTTCAACAGCCTTGTCTGATTGAAAAGTTAGTGTACTCTATATATTGTTTCTAAAACGTTGCACAGAGCACAGACATCTCTGCATCATTCCACCCACCAAAATCGTTTTCAGGAAGGAACAGATCAAACATGCTCCTTTAAATTAATTTAATCAGTAATCATCCAGTATATAACTACATTTATGCATTACAGAAAATGGAGCGAACACTTCCAGGTATTATGCAGAACTCATTAACATTATATCTCAACTGACTAGTGTGCCCTCCAGTTTTCTCTTCATTCCTAGACGAGACTGGTCGATCTCGTCCCTTGGGGCAACTTAAATCTGAATCTCATATCAGATTGATGCTAAAAGTCAGGCCTCCTGCAAATCTGTTGTTAGATAGAGATTTAGTATGTAAATAGATACTTGGAATACAAATATTAATTTTGAAGAGCTCTGATTAAATCTAATAAGGTGTTAACATTAGAAAGAATTGTTAGTTTGTCTGTATATATATAATATATATATATTTGTTCTTGCTCCTGCATTTTCCCTTTATTTGTACAAGGAAAAGGCCATAATAAACAAAATAGCAAAACATTAATTTATTGTTTCCCACTGAGCATGCTGAAAATAATTTTGTTTCATAATTTATTCAAAGGGTTTGGAAATGATGGTAAATGAGCAATCCCTTTTGAAGTGCCATATGAGAATGCACAGTAAAGGGTTCACTCGGAAAGCTTATTAGAATGCACTGTAACAGTTTAATGTGAACCAAAGCTGCACATAAGCCAATGAACAGATTCACAAACGAGGTGTTTCTGCCACTGTGCCGATCAAGCTCTCACACCACAATGGACTGCGAATGTCTTCAAGGCATTATTTGATTAAGTTGGCAATATTATGTGAGCAATGGTTGAGTGCCTGCTGTGATGTATTTTTGACCAAATTGATTTGTAAGAAACACTCTCCATCCACCTCTTCAGTAAGTATGAATACAGCTCTTGATTTAAACTGTAATGCTGGAAGCCAAGTAAATTTACAACCATTCACAGTCAGCTCTTCTCAATCAGAAGGACGTCGGCTGACCGTACATGATGCAGCATAATTCAATACGAGCTGCAATAAAGGAACAGAATATTGTTCCAGCGTTCACCAATATTCACATTTTTTCAATCTTTAAATCAATGTGGGAAAAGGCAACTCGGGTGAAATGAGGTTAACACTGTTTCACAGATGGAGAGAGGGGTGCAGAATTCACAGAAGCTGGAAATTAGCTTATATCCCAACCCAAGCAAAGAATTCAAACAAGGTGAAAAACTGCAGATCAAAGCCAGGTCATCCGATTCACCAAAGTGAGCTCTGTCCAAATTATTCAGCACATGAAACATTGTGTATATATGAAATGAAATCAAAACAGCTGCTGGAATATAACTCCAACCCGATCAAATCTATATATAGTCCTAAACATGCTCTTAACTTCAACCTGCTCATACTAACATCTCACTTACGCTGACAAAAGGTGTAATCACATTTCTCTGCACTTCAAGTCAAAAATGTCTCCTTTGTGTAGATATCGACAAACTCTTTCAGGCTTGAGTCAACTGTTTGTTTCCTATCCCTGACAGTGTTAAAGATCTTCTTTTTGATTATATGTTTTGGTTGCTTTGTTTTACTCAACATTTTTCAGCGAGAGCTCAAATGGAAATGTTCCCAGTTTAGGGAAGCTCCTTTTCATGGGTCACCTTTTTTTGCACTTCTTTAATAAAATCTGAAATTGACAGTTGCTTGACCAGGAAAAATCAATAATATCACACCTCTCATGTCAGTTCATGGGGTGCTTTACCTCTGTAGTGTAAAAGTATACCTAGCAGCTTCGATAGAAAACATGGTGATGCTGAATCACTTGTATACAGCTGTGCACTCAGGCCACACATCTGCAAGACAGGAGCTTCAGCAATGTAGTTGCATTCTGTAGAAGGCAGGTTAAGAGTTCACACAGCACTCTAACACTTGCTTTCTACTACATAAAGAACCATTCCCATTTAGAATGTTTTTAGGTCATTAAATATGAATTCACTCCAGTGCACTTGACACGGCTTCCACATCTTTCTTGTCCAGTCAACAAAATTTGATTGCATCGCAACATGTTAGGATAAACAGTAGAACTGTACCACTGAGAGTTATCATACTGGAAGAAAATGGTTTGTACAAGATAAGCTGGATGGCACAGACGCAGACAGATACATGGGCAATGACCCAAATGACTTATCCTCTCAATAACTGCTTCCTCAAGTATTCTATCCACAACATAGATTGCTTTGGAATTAATGAAGAGTACTTTATGAAAACCAGAGCATTCTGATTAAACGTGTACTTTATACACTGATCTAGATGGTGTTTCAGCAGTTTTGGGATCCTTAACTGGTGCACAAGTGTTGCAAGTCTGCAGAGCAATATACTTAAAATGTATTCATTTTCTGTATACGCGAATAATGTTATAATTTCACTGTGTGTTAGTATGTTGAAGGAAGATATACCGGGTAAATTACCATCTATAGCTCTTACTGTTACTGTGTTCTTATGACAGTTTCACAGAAAAATAAGTTCTGGCATGCACTCAAAGTGTAATTCATCACTTAGGTGCAGATCCTGGTAAATTCTAAATTTTAATTTTAACATTTCAGCACAGATAGTCTCAGCACAACATTGGTAGGGTGGTAGTCTTCTGTGCTCAAAATTAACAACATCTGCTTGAAAAGGAATAGTCTTGACAATTGCACTGATTAATATTCAGGTCAATATGAAAACGGCAAGATCCCCCTCGTGTCTCACAGACCCAGCCATACTGTCGAGCATGCACAGGTTATTGCTGTTAGCATTTCTATTGTTTCTGCTTCTTGTTCTGAAGATCAATGAGTTGGTGCTGACAGTGACTGTCACTAGTGTGCATGACTGTTGCCAGTTTGTAAAGCAAGACGTGAGATTTTCCCAGATGTTAATCTCAATATTACACAGTTTGGGCTGTGTGTGCTTTCCAGCTTGAATCTTTCTATCTCCTACCATTGAGTCTGTTCAAGCTGACTGCATCATAACCTTTTTGGGCTCCTTGAATCTTTCATAAAAACCAAGACACGGTATCCTGACCGTACAGCTGTGACTGTTAACATGAGTTCAATTTCAGTGGCCTTGGTGCATTTGGTGAGCTCACAGTTCATCAATTAATTGGGTTCAGGTCGAACCTCATGGACTCATAGAATCCCTACAGCGTGGAAACAGGCCCTTCGGCCCAACAAGTCCACACCGACCCTTGCAGCATCCCACCCAGACCCATCCCCCTATAACCCACACGCCCCTGAACGCTATGGGCAATTTAGCATGGCCAATCCACCTAGCCTGCACATCTTTGGACTGTGGGAGGAAACCGGAGCACCCGGAGGAAACCTACACAGACACAGGGAGAATGTGCAATACAGTTGGATCCTACAGATCACTTGGGCAAAATATCAAAAGGGATTAAAAAAAAGCATGAGGGTAGATAGAGATGTCGAGTTTTCAGGCAGGATACAAAGAGATAGATGAAATGAGGGTATAACATTAAAGATTAAGGATCAAATGCTGTGAGGAGGGATGTTTAGTAAATCAGTCAAATGTGGCCATTTGGGTTGAGCACAGAAATGAGAAAGGGACAGCCACTCTGCTAGGACTGTAATATCGACTTCCGAATATTGCATGAGAGGTAGAAGAACAAACACATAAACAAATTTCTGGGTCCAAAAATATTAGGACAATAACATTTGGGAATTTTAGTATCCTCAATATCAACTGAAATATAAATAGAGTGAAAGAGACAGAGGACACAAATTTATTGAACAGTTATCAAGAGAACTTTTTCAGCCAGAACATATCAAGCCCCAGTGTAAGGTTTTAATCTTCAGAGTTGAAGTATGAAAGTGGCTGAAGAAGCAGTGGACAATTATTTTTCAAGACAGTGAGCATAATACAGTTAGATTTAACCTCATTATGGAAAAGGATGAAGATAAAAGGATAGCAAAATACCTACACTAGAGACTGACAGGTGATCAGGTGAAGGTGGATGGCTACTGGAAAAGATATGGTGGCAAACCAGTGGGAGGCATTCCAAGACAGTAAGAACTGCCGATGCTGGCGTCAGAGATAACAGCGTGGAGCTGGAGGAACACAGCAGGCTAGGCAGCAGCAGAGGAGCAGGAAAGTTGTCATTTCGGGTCGGGACCCTTCTTCAGAAATCCAAAGCATTCCAAAGCAAGATTCTACGGAGTCATGCAGCCACATTCACACAAAGAAAAAATATTGCTAAGTCCAAACCTGGAATCCAATAATTATCCAGTAGCATACAGGACAAGACAAAGCATGAAAAGAAAACTTGCAGCAGTCATAAAAAAAATGAAGCAAAAACATAACTTGCTGGTCTGGCAGCATCTGTGGAGAGAAAACAGAGTGAATATTTTGAGTCCAGGGACGCTCCTTCAGAATAATCCTACTTCGGCATCTGAAATGTTAACTCTGTTTCTCCACAGATGCTGCCAGACCTGCTAAGTTTCTCCAGCAATTTCTGTTTTTGATTCAAATCTTCAGCATCCACAGTTCTTTGCTTTATTTGTGCAAAGGGGTGAAGTACAAATGGAAATTCAGAAATCAAAGACAGGATATGAAAAAATGTTGGCACGAAAAATCAAGGAAAACCCAAAGATGTTTCGTTGTTATGACCGAGGCTAAAACAGTACACTGTCACTCTAGCTGCACTGCTCCATGGACTATGACATAGTAAAAATATTTTTCCTAGTTACCAAGCTGACCAAATAAATAGCTTTTCTATGTCAGGCTTTACCGTCATCACAATTATTGGTTTATTACCAAACTAAAACTTATTGAAAGAGTAATGTGGTCAGCATTGGCCTGATTTCCATTACTACCCAAATTGAGTGCAGTTCAATTCAGTTAGATTGAATTTTCAGAGTAATAACAACTACAAGACTGGATGTTCACGGCTTTCCCGGAACATATCTAACACAAGTTTCAAGGGCAAGGATGGGCATAAATTGAGCTAAATTCTTTCAGAAAAGCTTGATTTTCAAAGCTCCTTCATTTTCTATGGACTTTGTTTTGAGCAGAAGTTCTTTTCGGATGTATCGGGAACGTTTCACTCTTGTCCAGCAGGATAAAGATTGCATTTCTCATAATCAACCAGCGTTTAAAATGCTTCATCATTGGAAATAGATATTTGCAATTGGCTGTTTTAACATCCTTGGAACCAATGTCAGCATCAAATGTGCTCCTATCCCTGTTGCCCACAAGGAAATCTCAGGTGAACACAGTTTGAAGCAGGCTGTGGACACTTCCACTGTCAACATTTAGACACTCACAATCCGAAGGGTGTGAATTTAGATTCCAGATGCAGGATGACAAAATTGTTTTGGACAGTGACCATCTGGGCCCAGCTTTGACTGCTTGCTGATTCATCCTTAATCATGAGGCTTCCAATTTATGATTCTCTGCACAGAAAATCTACCGTTCTACAAGCCCATTCATCATATCTCAGTGTAGCGACAGCAACAAACATTGGCATGTGATGGAGTGACAATAAATAGACAATTGCAGGTTTCGATGTTGCACCCTAGCTCACCAATGGGTAAAGGTAAAAAGCAATGTGGAAAGGGGAGTGAACCATACTGTGCTCAGCAACTCAGTGTTCCTCTCAACATAAATACATAAAAAGAAGCAAAAAAAAAATCAACATATTTGCCATTACAATTAATGTATAACAGAAAGGTAAGCAAAGCATTGACAAATAGTTTCATTTTATAGACTCTTCAGTGGGGACAACAAGTAAGTGTGAACTGTGTCATTATCTCAGGACTTTTGAAAACATGGAAGTGACACATACATTGAAAAAAAGAACAAGTCTCTTTAACTTCAGCTTTCAATAGTTCAACAGCGTGACTTCTAGAGATTTGAATATTTCTGCTTAGTTCACGTACTGCAGGTGGATAGATGGGCAGGTGGGAGTGAAGGAGAAGAATGAATTTATGCAGCATCGTCTATGGTCACTGGACATCAGAACGCAAGTTACAGCCGATAAGTACTGTTGCAGTGTAGTTAATATTGCAATGTGGGAGATATAGCAAACAAAGTGCTCACAATAAACATTCACAAACACCTTTTTGAATATCCTGAGATAATCTATTTTTGCGCTATTGATTGAGTGGTGGACATTGATGAGGACACCAGAGATAACTCTTTTTCTGTTTTTCAAAGTAACATTTTTTTTATATCTGGAGAGTTTGAGTTATGAAGAGAGGCTGAACAGACTGGAGGCTTTTCCTTGGAGCCGAGGAGACTGAGGGCGGCCATGATTGAGATGTATAAAATTTTTAGACTTAGGTAAGGTAGACAGGATGGAACTCTACCCCTTGTTGAAGGACCAATGATGAGGCAGCATAGATTTAAGAGGAGCAGGATGTTCAGAGGGGATGTGAGGTCTTTATTTCAGTCAGAGAGTGTCGGATTTTGGAACTCACTGCCTATAGGGGTCGTAGAGGCAGAAATCCTCCTAACATTTAAGAAGTATCTAGATATGCAATTGCATTGCCAAGGCATACAAGAGTATGGGCCAATCATTGGAAAATGGGATTAAAACAGTTAGGTTGTTGCTTTCGCTCAATAGGCCAAAGAGCCTTTTTCTGCGCTGTTGAGCTCTATGAATTGATCCACCTGAAAGGTTGTTTCATACACTCAGTCCAAATATGGACAGGGAGCTGGTTTCAGAAGTGAAGAAAGAGTGACTGGCCTTAGGTTCCAGAAAAGATTTGAGCTACTGTGGTATTAGGTCTTTTTTGCCAAAGGGAACCCAATTACAATGCTAGTTTCAAGTCTGGACAGCAGGTTGAAAATCTACCCCTAATGAGTGCAACACAAAGTCAAGGCCACAAGCTGTCAGTTTTACATTGTCATTTTCCACTCCCACTGACATTTGCTTCAGAACCCTTTTGCTAATCATAGATAGGCATTCATTTTTAATTTGTTAATTTGAACAGAAGTCTGCGATCACAACTCAACATAATTTGTCCTGTGTGGCCAACGATGGATTTTTCTGCCAGTATGAGTTAGAAAGACATCAAAAGATGAGTAAAGACCCTTTAAAGTTATGAAACTATTGGCCGCGATTAATATTTAATCATGGTCATATTTGATTGTGTTTGGATCCGCAAAACTCAAGAGAAAACAAGTGTGAAAATGAAAAGCAGTGATACAGACATCAAGCAATTAAAATAATTTGATTATCTGAGAGTGTCAAACCGGGCAAGTTCTTTTACTGGTTACATGTTTATTCATTGCAATTAGGTCCCAGCTAGTTAGTTGCTTGTCTGCACAACCCTCCTTCGATGACCAAAAACATTTGCAAAAAGTGACTGATGTTAATGTTAATTATTTCACTGCAATGTGATTCATCTTAAATGCTTCCCCAACCACAGCTGCAGCATACAATATTAGACTAAGCCGAGCTGCCATCAGCTTCCACTTATCGTCAGTTCTACTGGGAACTGGTAAACTGAACATGACAATAAAGCTGCTCCTTTGTGTCACATTTAGGTGGCATTTTTCCCCAGTGTCTTCAGCAGAAGCCTATTTTGCAACCAGGACAAGCGCAACAAGTAATTTCGATCCAGATCGATATTTCAGTCTCTACCACAGAGTTGAAAACAGTTACCAGCGACTATGCTTGAGGCTGGATCAGACTAACTACATTGGTGCCAACTTAGACATGTGTCCCCCTGTTTAATTTGAAGCTTTTTTTATTGCATATATCAAGCTAAACGATGCAAGTGCTGGGGAAAGGAATCTATTTTTCACTTTAAATCCTCAATTTTCGAGATTTCTCAGCATTGTTAGTAAATTTCCCTCTGCTTGCATTATATCGAACTCTAACCTCAAAAGACAGTCTCCCTTTGCACCATAAAGTTTGTCATATCAGCTCACTCCATGCTTTCCTAAATGAGACCTGGTAGTTCAGTACCTGCTCACATTGAATTCTGAGCAGGTCTTTTTTGCTATCAATTGATAGACACTCAGATTCAGGATGAGAATGCAAAAACTAACTCCACGCAGACAATTTGCGGCCAGCAGAGGGAGGACTGACATTCAGTCAGTCTGGGTCTGCATCAACCCCAACTTCATGGGGAGAAAGAGCAGTGGTTCTAATCCACTGTGGCTATGCATTTGATTCAATGTATCTTAGTCTTCCTTTCTTTCTAATGAGAAGCCTGTTTTACAATGTAATAAGCAGGCAGGAACTAACATAAGCTGAAATTAATATTAAGGAGTAAGCAATATCCTCTGCCTAGTTCTTCTGTGAGAGTTTGGTGAAAATAGCAATAAGATGGACAAAAGTGTTCGAACGAGCTTCACTATGGATATACAGAAACTAACTGTAATCTTATATGATGAAGTACAACACTGAAATTTTATTTTATTGTTATGAGCAGCTAATCACTCCAATAGGTGATAAGTATCTTGCGTTTTGAGGTACACCTCTCCTGGCCAAATTGAACTTAGTCAATCAGCATGAAATATCTTGGAGTAATAATACTAAAAGGAAAAGCAAGAAATTCTACATTTGTACACATAAATGAGTCGCTTACTATGGTAATAAAAAGGCTACTAACTAATTATTTTCCTTCTCCTCGTATTCCCAACCTCCGATTCTAAAAACCAGGCTGACTGCACCTCTCTTGATCTCTACCCGTGTTTTCTATCAGTCTGTGTTCTACACCCAAAATGGATTAGAAACATCTGAAGAGGAAATAAACTGGGAATGAAGCCCTGAATGTTCCTGCTTTTAGACAAGAGTTTCTAGAAGAGAAATGTATGGCCTGCTGAGATGAGAAAGCCAGCCACATCTCTTGATAATCAGGCAGCTGATCTGATGAAAACCCGTTGGCAGCCTGAATTCGGACCCTGGAGCAGGAAGTCCCACCCATCTAGAGCTCAGCAGCACCGTGCAGCAGACTGTGGGGATTGCCAGGACACAAAACTTGCCGCCACCCTCCAATGTCCACTTCCAGGAAAGTTGCATGTTCTTTGAGTGGGGCCACTGGCATTGAAGAGGGGGCATCACTGAGAGAGGGTGGGGGAAGAGCTGGTGGGTCAGAAGTTCGGTTTCAGGGGCTGCTCCTAGTTCTAGATCTAATCGTTCAGTCCAAGAGACGACAGTCCGCACTCACGCACCTCTGGCCCAGCCCCACGTGACAGCCTGCCTGCACTGGAATTTTCCCAGTCAAGAAGCCATTTCTTTCCCGTGCTGCCTGACATTGCCGTCATATCAGCTGAAGCAGGATCAAGCCTTTAGGTGCTTGTCAAATGACCTCGAGTCTAGCTTTGGCTTTCCCACCCAGAATATAATTCCTATGAAGGAAGGAAGGTAGTGGGCATATACCCAATACCATCCTACTCATTCATCTTCCTTTCCCACAAAGTTCCCTACTGTTTCTTTCAGAAAGTGAAGATCCCACCCTAATTGCTAATTGGTTATCAAGGTAGCTTATTGAATTCCTTGTTAGGAACAATGAACTTGGGGGTCGATTATCTGCTAGCTGGTTAGTGATGTCAACAGTGTTGGTTCAGTTCTTGTAATGGTTGAGATTACCATGAAGGACTCTCCTCCTCAACCTCCCCTCTCAATTGCGACATTGTGACCCTCTGGTTAAACCACCACCAGTCATCTCTCTCTCTGTGAGAGAGTAGGACTATGGCAACTTTATCTTTTACTCTCAAATGCAACCTTCCACAAAACACCATAACAGAGCTAACATGCATTTAACCTAATTTGTTTCACTGCCTTTTAAACTTGTGCAAATATAAATTTTAAACTGAACATATTATACAAATGTTTATCTAAAATATCTATGTGTATACAATTCAAAAGTGTCACTTACATCTAAACTTTGATCAGGATTTTTAATAGAAATTAATATCATGTAACCCACATAGAGTGGGCAAGTGCTTCAGCCAACTTTGTACTCGCTGTGCACAATCTCACCAAATAGTGAGCCAGCTGCCGTGAGTAGTGGAGTCATACAGATGCTTTGGCCCGATTTGTCCATGCCTACCAGGATTCCTAACTGAACCAGTCCCATCTGGCTGCATTTGGCTCATGTCCCTCGAAACCTTTCCTTTCCATGTACCTGTCCAAATGTCTTTTAAATCTTGTAATTATACCTGCCTCTATCACTTCCTCTGGCAGCTCGTTCCATACACGCACCACCCTCAGAAAACGTTGCCCCTCAGTTCCCTTTTAAATCTTTCCCCTCTCACCTTCAACCTACACCCTCTAGTTTTGGACTCCCCTACTCTGGGGAAAAGGCCTTTGCTATTCATGTTATCTATGCCCCCCCCATGATTTTATAAACCTCTGTAAGGTCATCCCTTAGCCTCCTATACACCAAGGAAAAAAGTCTCAGCCTCTCCAGCCTCTCCTTATTGCTCAAACCTTCCAGTCTCAGTCACATCCTTGTAAATCTGTTTTGCATCCTTTTCGATTTAATAACATCCTTCCTGTAGCAAGGTGACCAGAACCACACACAGACCTCCAAATGTGGCCTTACCAATGTCTCGTGCAGCTGTAACAAGATGTCCCAACTTCTGTGCTCAACGCTCTGACTGATGAAGCTGCGAAGCTACACTGTAACCAATCAAGACTTCAGACATGATCAGACAGAGTGAACATAGGAAGGCATTCATGCACTTGGCCTGGAAAAGCAGGTCAATACATTATCTCGTTTCATTTTTGTTGCAAATAAATTGGCATTCAGGAAACCTGCACTGAAACATATCTGGAATGACACAAGTTATGATATGTTTCAAATCTCTGATAAAAATAACGTTTTGCCAAATCGCAAATATAAAACCTTTCATGATCTAATGCTACTAATTAGCCTCATTGAATGGTTTTGTATTTCTTTCTTCTGTCTTTCAAAAGTATTCTTTGACTTGTTTTAAGAGTGACGACAATGTGAAACTTGACAAATGCAGCTGAAAACAGGGTTAATCACCAAGCAATAAACATTTCCACGAAGGGTCTCTTAGCCTCTCGTTTGACTGATTTAAAATCACTGAAGGTATCATTGTGAAAATAATTGAATTGTTTCATTGTGAGAAGCCACAGTTAATTGACTTTAACATGAAATTCCTTTTAAAAACTTGCTGACTGATGTCTGTGTGTCGAAGGAAAGGAAAGCATTGGAAGAGATTGCCAAACCAACACAATCAGCCAACCACATTAGTCCTACCGGTGGGATCAGTCAGGCCCTGTTTCAACCAAATTCTGTCCTGGACAAGCTCAAAACATCACAGAAACACACGCATGAGTAGCTTTGGGCGTAACACTCATGCTTTGAAATTCTTAATCTCTTATCCTGGTTCTACTGGCACCATGCAAACTACATTGAAATGTGGGCAAAAAAATTAGCTGAAGCATCCTTATGCAGTATGAACTTTAATTGATAAACTATTCACAGGGAAGTTGATGGTCAATATTGTATTTAATAGTTTTACATGAAAATCCTTCAAGTAACATGAAATATACAAAGTCATTCAACTTCATCACAAAAATCATAGAATCCCTATAGTTTGGAAACAGGCCCTTCACCCCAACAAGTCCACACCGACCCTTGGAGCATCCCACCCAGACCCATCCCCCTATAACCCACCTAATCTACACATCCCTGAACACTACAGGCAATTTAGCATGGCCAATCCACCTACCTTGCACATCTTTGGACTGTGGGAGGGAACCGGAGCACCCAGAGGAAACACACACAGACACAGGGAGAATGTGCAAACTCCACACAGACAGTCACCTGAGGGTGGGATTGAACCCAGGTCCCTGGCACTGTGAGGTTATAGTGCTAACGACTGTGCCACCGTGCCGCCCTAAAGCAACTCTTAATGTTCAGGAAGCTTACAATATTGTATAAGAATGCATATCTTAATAGTAATGAACAGGTCGGCACCACATACATTGACTGCACTCAAATAATAGGATTTAACAACATTATAGAGCAGGGTGTAAATTAGCCAGACTTCTTAATTGACTGTATAATTTATCCAAATCATGGTCAGTATGACACAAAATTCTAGGACGATTTTTAGCTCGCGCAAATGAGGAACGTGTAACTCATCGAATTTATGAAGGAAAGGATTAGATTTTGATCTATTTGAAGAAGCACCAAACCATATTTCTCATTATAAATAGCGATTTGTGGCTGGTGAAGCATCTTTATGCACTATCAAATTATCCAATCCCTGACACAGAATTATGATACATCAATTTCTCGGACTTACTCCACTGCCCTTTGAATCCATATTTGTAAATAGCCTATGGGTAAGGCAATGGAATAAATCCCCATGGGCAGCTTTGGCAGCTCTGCAGGTTCCAGCTGTTAGATTTTGCAGCAGTGATAATATTAATGTATAAAGCATCACTTCATACAATACACAAAAAGTACACTGCAAGTAATTTGGCCCAGATTTCACTGGAGGACGGCCTCTTGCTGCAGACCTATCAGTTACACATTCTCACTCGCTTTAAGGCTGAAACGTTTTTTGCCCTGAAAGTTGCTGGAAGTAAGTTGATAATGACGCTGCGAGGGCTAGAAGGTATCAGGGACCTTTGTGATAAACGAGACCAAATGTGTCCTTCCTCAATCAATGAGGATTGACGAAGAAACACAGAGGAACAATGGACAAGGCGGGTCACTTACAGCTAGATCAGGTACAGAAAAAGAAACGGATAGCAAAAACTGATTGCACTCCAGAGAGATAAAAGAAAGAATAAAAAAATTAAAGATTTGAAAATATTAACATTTTTCACAGGGATTTACGACATGTAGAAATGACCACCATTAAACGTGCTTTTTGTCGGCAAATTTTGAGCTAATATTTCTGAGAAGCTGGATGGATGTTTGAGCATTACCACCATTCATTGTATTTGTACAAAAGACCTTCTGAACTCATTAAATTCACCTGTGCTCAAAGGTATGGCTTTTTGAAGAGCCAGAATAGACAACATTTATGTGTGCAATCCTGGAGATGAGCTGTAAAATGAATTAGAACCTATACAAGTAATTCGCTCATTTCTAATTCACAACTCCTTGAAATTGCATAAAGCTGCATATCAATAATGACATAACATAAACCACATTTAGCTGTGTATATATTTACGCAAAAGTGAAAATTGGCATGTTTAAAAATTGGTATGCGTGTACGAGAAAGAAAAGATGACAACAACAGTAGAGCCAAAGTCTCAGATTTTTAGGGGACAAGATTGGATAGTCCCTGAAAATGGCTGCAGGGGTCACACCATGATTAACTGGAACCAGTTCAATTATAATGCATGTAGCACATCAAACTCGCGTTGCTATACATTTGAAAGTGTGCTACATGCAGGCAGCAATAACCAGGCTGTTCATTGGTTGCATGCATCAGCAGGGGGCCCAAACTTAATTCATTCCAGGACTACTTAAAGCTACATTCATAATCTCTTAGAGGGCGATCCACAGTGGCTAGCCCCATCAGTCTTGTAGGAAATTGACAACTATGAAGAAGAAGAACATATATACGAAAGCTCTGGCTCCAGGATTTTCCAGTGTTACACCAGAGGTTTCAGTGGAGGAGTTGAAAAGAAGAAGGGGCATCGTAACCATTTGGGGATCATCAGACCCTACACACAGATGTTGAAAGGAAGCACGAGTATAGAGCTGTGGAGGGAAAAGCCAAGAGCGATGCACTGTGCTCTAGGATGCATTGCTGCAAGAAGTTCAGTGACTCCACATGAATGGTGGAAGTCAGAGGGTGCATTTTCAAATCCAAAAGCTACAAATTACACCAATGCCTCAGCAACTGCTAATTCACCGCGTCCCTGTCACTCACTCACCAGCAATCTCAGAAGTCAGACTCGCACAATTAGCATTGCTCCAAGCCTCATACCCATATCTTCAGCGTGCACTTACTGCCGGCTATTCAGAGAGGTCCAACCTAGCTAAACACTGCAGAAACACCAAGAAGACAGTGAAGACACCCACAACCACCAGCCCAGGTACCTATATTGTGCATATATTAGAGCACCGCATCATGACACAATCTGCCTGTGGTGAGGCACCGAAAATGAATGAGTTGGATTCAGTACAGGGATAGCACAGCTTCCAACTCACTGAAGGGCCAGGCACTGAGCTCTGAAATGGTAACTTTGGCATTAATTTAGCATCATCTGGTGATTATACAGGGTTCATTCACTCTGCATGTAAACTATATGGAATCACACACACTTATCTCCACATGCACATGCTGTGGGCACCACATTGGAACGCTAAAGTGAAGTTTTGCACCCAAAAAACATGTGCCAATGAACCAATGTTTCATGCATGATATTTTACCCAAACAAAATCAAAATACCTTGGATATTTGAAATCCAAAACAAAACAAGAAGCCACAGGAGAGGGTCAGCACAGGGTATAAGTGTTAAATGTACACTGGGTTGGGTCCTCAATGCCCGTGACTAAGAATGTCTCAGTAGCACCTCTATTGACTGAGGTGGCCAAATTGTAAAGGACATGGCTGTTAGACTGTGTCACAGCAGGCGGTGAGGGAATAACCAGGAGGGACAAACGTACTGGACCTATCCAATCTGCCTGTTTCAGATGTATTTGTCCATGTCAGTATTGGTAGGACAGACCACTGCACAGTCCTTGTAGAAACAGAGTCCAGTCCTCACATTGGGAATACCCGCAATCATGTTGTATGGTATCACTACTGGCCTAAATGGGATGGACTTCAAACAGATCCAGCATCTCAAAGCAAAACCGTATTCAACCAAAATCTGCAACCTCATAACCTGGCAAAACTCCCACTCGAGCACAGCAATTAAATGAAGATATTAATGGAGTGTGCAGGAAGGCATGCCAGGAATAGCATCAGGCGTACCTGAAAATGAGGTATCAGCCTGACAAAGCTGCATCACAGGACTTCTTACCTTGCAAACAGCAGAAACAGCATGAATCAGGCAAGCTAAGTGACCCCACAATTAACGGATCTGATATAAGCTCTGCAGTCTTGAATGGAGGTGGACAGTTAAACAGCTTACAGGAGGAACCAGCTCCACAAATACTCCCATACTCAACTCTGGGGAAGCCAAAAACTTCAATGCAAATACAAGCTTGAAACATTTGCACTTGGCCTGCTCCTGAAGTCCACTGCATATTATGTAGGAGTCTTCCAACAAGTCAATTCACTTCACATGATATCAAGAAAGCACTGGATACTGCAAAGGCTAAGGGCCATGGCAACACTTTGGCAATAGCACTGCAGACATGCTCCCAAACTAGCTCTGCTATTCTAGTGCAGTTATAACAGGGGACATTCATCTGGCAAGACAGAAAGCTATGTCCTTATGCAAAGGCGGACAAATCCAACCCATCCAATTACTACCCAAGCAGTCCACTCTTGATCATCAGCAGAGTGATGGGAGGGGTCATGGAAAGTGCTATCAAGTAGTACTTGCAAAGGAATAACCTGCTCACTGACATTCTGTTTGGGTTCCACCAGGGGTACGCAGCTCCTGACCTCATTAAAGCCTTGGTCAAAGTATGGCCCAAAGAACCGAACTCCAGAGGAGAGGTGAGATGATGTGATACGAGAGCAATTGCCATTGACATCAAGGCAGCGATAAGACCAAGTAGGCATCAAAGAGCCCTCGTAAAACTGGAGTCAATGGGAATCGGGGAAACTCTGGTTGTAATCATACTTAACACACAGAAAATGGTTGTAGTCGTTGGAAGTCAATCATGTCAGTCCAAGAATATAATTGCTGGAATTCATCAGAGTAACATTTTAGACCCAGCCATCTTCAACTGTTGCATTAATCACCTTCTGTCCATCATAAGTTAAAAAGTGGGGACGTTTGAGGCTAATTGGACATGATTCAGTAGCATTTGTAACTCCTCAGATACAGAAGCAGTTGGTATCTGTATGCAGCAAGATCTGGACAAAACCTAGGCTTGGGTTGATAAGTGTTAAGTGACATTCATGCTACACAAGTGCTAGGCAATGACCACCTCCAACAAGAAATGGTGTTACAAAGATAATAACTACATATTGTAAAGATTAAAAAAAAACAAAACTAAAGGCTCTGTATCTGAATGCACATTATATTCATAACGTAGAGAAGATACTGATAGCACAAATTATAAATATATGATATGTTATCTATTATTGAGATATGGTGCAGGATGACAAGGAGGATATTGTGAAGCATATGCTACTCGAGAAAAATAGGAAGCTTAGTAAAGGAGAAGGGGATGCACTGTTAATCAAGAATGGCATTTATACGATAATTAAAGATGACCTTGGGTGAGGAGACAAGGATGTGGAATCAGTGTGGTTGGAGTTGAGGAACAATAGGGTGTAGAATAGATGCCCCCTAACATCAACCAGAAAGTAAGACAGAATGTCCAAGAAGAACTATCAGGTAGTTGTGATAAAGGGAGAGCAACAATTATGAGTGATTTTAAATTATAACTTAGTTCAAATCCCACCTAGTCTGAATTAGACCTTTTTTTACCTCCTGCATAGGGCACTGTTAATTGGTTTCCAGGTTCTAAACTAAAATATTTAATGATAAGGATCACAGAGTTGCTATTGAGCAACACCACATGATTTCCAATGTAGTCAATGACCATCTAGACAAAATCCCACGTCAGAGTAAAAAGGTGGGAATAAATGAAAACTGAAATTAGCTCTGTGTTTCCCTTATCCATTTCTAGCAACTAATTATAGAGGGAAATCCAGAAAGGCTGATAAGTAGCTCTCGTCCCCAAACTCTTTGGTACCCTATGTTGTGAAGCTCTGTTATAAATACAGACTTTTGCAACGTACAGTTTTTCTAAGCGTATACATACATGGCATGTTGTGAAATCAATGTAGTGTATCGTCGAGTGACCTGACGGAGATTCACTCTCATTATTTTTCGCATACAGAGTTTCTGACTATTGAACAGTCTGGTTTACAGCTGTGTTTTTATGAAAATCTGTGGATATTGTTTTCTGAGGATTTTTGGGGCTAAATGTGCTCTTGTCATCATCTCTTATTTTGCACTTGGTTTGTGTTTAGCAAATTGGAAGTGACACTAAAAAGCAACCTTTGAATAAGACTGACGTATCAGCAGCAGTCCTGGGAAGGATACTTGCCTGACTCTTCTACCCCACATACTGGCTGGTGACAAATATTTGAATTCTTCCACATTTGGGAATGAGAAAAAAGATGTGAAGGAAACCATGAGTCTATTTTGATTTTACAATTAAAGCTGAAGTAATTTCAAACTGATTATTGGCAGAACACATTGTATTTGTTAGTGAATTGAGCCAATATGTGAAAAATAGAAAAGATGCTCAGATACTTCTATTTGACCTTTAAAATGCAATTCAAAATGTTAAACTGCAAAGCTTTAGCAAAATTTTGCTGCTTAGTAAATGATCATATTCTTAACCAGAACACTTACTGCATGATACATGAATACACTTTTAGATTGTTTATGATCTATTAACATCCTGTAGAACAAGTTCAAAACATTACTTGTCAGTAAGTAATTACATTCACTCTAGAAAGTAAAATAAACCTTGCAACTGCCTGCAACTGTTGAAGCTGTATTCACCTGAGGCTTGGTATTTGTGATTTTCCCTACTTCGAAGTGGTGCCTGTTGTATGTCCTGACATTTATAAACTATTTTAACCAGACGTACTCCACACTCTGCTAAGGGAACGGTGCGATTTCATTGTCCTCAGTGACATGCAGTGTTTAATAAAACAGGAGATCCTCTGTGATCTGACAGCAGTATTTGCAGAGTACTTGTGTACGCTACACACGAAATCCATTGATGCAGCAATAGTGTTGATGCTGGCGACTGCTGAGAGAGCTTGTATGAGCAGAGCCTCACGCTGAGCTGAAATGGTTTTCTGTAGTAGATTGTGTTCAGAGACAACTCAAAGGTGACAACATGGCAAAAAGGTGTTCACGTTACAGTAAGCTAATACTGATCAGTTAATTTTAGAACAACTATAATAAACTACTCGGCCTGTCTTGTTTCATTTGTCTAGACCTCAAACAATAAAAGGTATACTTACATTTGAGAAGAACTGTGGTGACCAGTGAGAAACAAATTTGGCAGAGGATTACAATATTCTGTTCACAAAAATAAAAAATCCTGATGATCTTCAATTACTTATTTAGAATAAGGTTGTCTTAAAGGTGTCATGTGGGAGAAGGAGAGGGAAAATCTGAATTATGGAAATGATTGATTTTGACCCTTTCATTTACCTTCAGTTTAATGTGATAGTTTGACTAAACTTTTGAGAGTTGACTTTCACATTTGCTGTCATAAGTACAATTTCTGATGATTTGGAAATGGTGATTTTCTATCATCAATTTAACCTGTCATGCACTATAAATTGTTGCAACATAAGACTTAAGATACTTAGCCTCATACTCAATTCTTTTGACAAGACTGAAATACAATTGAAATGAGTATCTGTGCATTTTTAAGATTACAAAGGTTAGTAATATAGATTTTGCTATTAATGTACTGATCTATATAAATGAAATATTTCAGTGATCAGAAAAGATGGGAGAGATGAGGACGTTTTTATGCAATGGATTACACTGCCTGTGGAGGCAGGTGGAATCAAATTCAATTGTTTCTTTTAAAACTGAATTAAGCATTTACTTAAAAATGAAAAACAAAATGCAGGCAATGGAGGAGAAGTTTGGGAGTGTGATTAGTTAGATGAGTCTTTCAAAGGATGCACAATGGGTCAACTAGCCTCCCATAAGCTTCTAAGATCTATGAAAAATCTGGATTTTAACTGAGATACCATTTATCTTACTGCTGGCATAAAAGGGCACACACTCGCAAAATTCAGTGCATGGGCCAAGCATCTTGGCTACTTAATTCAGAAATTAGTCACGCTCAAGGGAGTAGTACTATAGGAAATAGAATGGATTCTGGTTTTCCATGCGCCTGAATAAGGTATAATATTAAAACTATTGGGCCCAGTAAACCATTATTCCAATATATACTGTAATTCACAAGCTACAAAATATACTTTCCTACTTTGACTTCATATGCTGTAATTCAAAAGCAATCATGCTTACTGTCCCCTAACTTCAGTATGCACTATAATAGAAACAATGGGTCTTTGCCTCCTACGTGAAACACATACTGTAATTCAAACCACAGAAGGTTAGGGTATTACAATTACCATATGCACTATAATTTAAAACTGAGGCCAAGTACATTTTACAAGCTGTTGTTTCTAGTTCAACACTATTGCTGCAGACGCTGTAATTTCCAAACTACTGAATCTCTACTCAGGCTTTCTCTTAGGAATCTCTAGTTTTTCACAGAAGTATTCCTTCATTCCCTTAAGTCTAATTTACAAAATTCCGAAATACAACATTTCAAAAGAAATCTAATTGAAACTTATTCAATGTGGTCAGAATTAAAAAGTGCATTTAATGCGATAACCTACTGTTTTGCTGACTACAGTCTCTTATAGTCTCACAAAGGTTTAGGATTACCACATCTTTCTCAAGCACTAAAACTCAACGGGTTTGTATTGAACATACAGTAAAAAGAATTACATCCCAAGTGTGGAATATTGATTCAGTGAGCAATTAATTTATACTCTTGTGCATATCGTAAAATAAGGTTATAGAATGAACACACAGGAGGAAGGGCTGCAATAATTGGAGAAGAGGAGAAAAGGTAAAAATTCAGGACAGAATCATTTACAATCCTGTTCCTATTTAAACTTACGAAGAAAATGTTTTCAACATCTTATTGTGTTCAAGACAATCTGCCAAAGTCTGACTTGGTAACCCATATTATTTAGCTCTGATCAATTGCTTACTTTGCCATGAAGACAACAGCCTGGAACTCATTGTATTTGATCACCTTTGTCTATAACTATTCTTTTGGCCCTTTTCTTTAATTCTGCCAATAAGACAGGGAGTTTTCCAGTGAGTTCCTGAGCAATTCAAGTCAGGAAGGACTGCAGTTGTATTATCTCGAAGCATTAAAAACTGGAGGGCTCTTGTCATTCAGTGGTACTGTCCTACCTCTGAGCCTGGAGACCTGCCCCACCTGCTTCCAAGGGTGTGAAATAGCATCTCTCTGAACAAGTTGATTTTAAAAATATAAAATTGAGGAAGGAATTCCATCTTGGCTCACTCCCTAAGCATAATAACTCTTGTCACCTCACCACAGCATCCAATTGATTCTCAAATGAATTAGCAAATTTATACATCCATTACAACAACTAGGTCACTTTAGTTGTTGATCAGTCATAAATTCGTCCTTTATTAGTTAAAATCTGTCATGATATATCTTAATTTAAAATAAATTTCTTATTTTCTTTTCCATTTCATTTGTCAGAGTTGATAATATCCTCTGCCTTAACTTTATACAATTTCTTTAGTGTTTCTTCAGGACTGAAATATCTATAATGTGGGTTGCGCACATGAACTCCTCTTCAACTTCCAGCACTTTAACGTTTCCTTCACTCCTTGCTGCCTAGAATTGAATACAGTGCATTCAGTAAAGTGGACGCAGAGTGCTGCATAATTCTTTGGCTAATGTGATTCAATAGTTATGAAAATTGGCTTCTGCATACCTGGGTATGAAAGGGGCAATAAAGCAATAATGTGTTTCTGGCCATGAATACAATCCAGTAATACCAGCTGAACTTTTACACAATTAGTTACGAAAAGTTGTCACGTCTGTCTACAGACAAGCTGTCCGTCATCACTACGGCCGACGCCAGAACACCAGTCATTTGGATAGGGTAATGAAAGGCACATTGTGGCAAGCGGATCAAGTAGAAACTGTCATCAGTGAACATGAGATGTTGAAAAAGTAAAATAGCAAAATAAATGTGGCCAACCTGGTATGTATGTGAATTTATCTATTCACTGCTTTATCTGCAGACTGTTCAAATACAGTGCAATTTAAACAGCTTCGATCAACATTGTCCATTTTAAAAGCTTTTTAACGCATATTTTTATACCAATCAAAGCACCAATTTCTCTGTGATGGTAGATGGGGACTATAGAATCATCCAGACATTGTCAATCTGCCATCCTCCACCTCCAAAACATAGTGGCTAAAAAGTGTGCCCATCCTAGCTAGTCTAGCCCTAACATTGATACTTCAGAGAGAGCTTTACACCAGCAGAAAAGAATTCTTTCTCAGTATTCAAGGCTGGATTTGAATCCAAATGCCAGATAGTCCTTGCTTGTAAGTAGTTTAATGCTGACATTTATCTCTTTCTTTCTCTAATAGTGGCCCCAGTTTGTGTGGGATCAGAATGGGACTTTCACTGACAAAGTGAAACAGTATCATTGCCACCCCACCAAACTTTTAAGGCAAAGGGGAAATTTGATCTGCTGACGGACAACTTGCTCCATTTGTGTTGACATACCAGTTTATTCCCCATCCCATTATACAAATCAATGGTCTTAAAGCAATCAAGTTAAGGTTTGAGCACCACAAAAATCAAATGTAAAGAACTGGCATAATTTGGCAGGTGTTTCTCCATAACCCAATAAAATCAACTGGACCATCCCAACAAACTGAATTTATTTTTATTCTTTGAATGATTACACTTTGCATAAATTCTGTCTTTGCCTTCACTTTCCACTTATTTTACTCCATAAACAGAAAACTGATATTCAGTTGTGTCACCCTCCAATCTGTACCTGCTCTAATATTTCCACCTCTAAAGGAAAACATTTCTTTTCAACATGCTTGAGCATGGAGTGATAGTGAAATGAATATATTCTGGTAGGATGGGACGTAAGGGTGGGAAAGAGCAAGTGGGATAATATTCGCAGCTTGGATAAAATAAGACTATTCGGTGCTTCTTTGAATTTTCTTCCATTGCATCAACAAAATTGAGAGAAACACATCATGCTAGAAAATTTTGAACTTGCCGTAAGCAATCAAACCGTTAGCTCACTGTGTTGGAACAGAAGTTAATTCAAACTTATGGCAAAGAAGAAGGAATATAGAGCCTTGAATTTCATTTTGAAAACTGAACAAATTGCACGACTAACTAGCAACTCTATCCTCTAATACAGAGCTATTTTTATGCTTTGCTTAATATAGAAGGTATTTGCATCTATTAAATACAATTTCTACACATAGGACAGTAACAGTTTGTGGACACTCCTTCAAATTTCAAGGAGGGAAGTCTTTATTTTAAAACCTTCGGCTCACGTTTCCTAAATGGCACTTTCAGTTCCGAGGTGCATTTTCACAAAATATTTTGAGATAACAAAAGACGACAAAGAAATGTTTTTTATGAATTCAATAAAACAATGTGCGGCAAGTACTAATGGAATTTGATGCATTATAAAACAGTCCTTGACTTTGTAAGTATTTCAAATCAGTGACTGTATCACTTTCAACCGTAACGTGCTGAAAGCGGCTAATGTATCATTATGATATAGCAGGTTGGCTGCAATGCTCTACGGTATTTCACAGTACATTAACCTTGTGTACCAAAAGTATTATGACCTCATCAGAATGAATTTATCATATAGAGTCAATACACAATGCTAGACCTCACCCATTACAGTTTGAGGCACACACATAATTCATTCATGTCTGCATGCAAAAGCCTGCTGTTGCTCTTCTAATGTAGCAGAAATTTCTAATACCTATGCATTAACTCCATGCTGTGATGTTGCTATGCACTTAATGCTTCCATAGGTAACATTTTCACAGCAGTGTTCAGTAACTAAGAGATGGTTTAGAATGCATTAACAAAAACTATAACATTGCAGGATCCAGAAACAAAATTAACTAATTATATTTCTCCTTTCATCCAAGTATGCTGAGAAATTATACACATGAAACAAAAACTGGATGTAATTTTTCAATTCCTTTTACGAATCGAGCTAGCTCTTTATTATAATTGACCCAACCATAAGGAATGGTCATTTAAAATTGATACCAAAATCTTTTCTTTACGTTATGACATCACTATAGTCATTACTGCTTTGAAGACCCCCTTTTATTCTTTCTAAGTTCCACGTACAATGCCGTCCACTCTCCCAACAACTTGACAACATGGAAATCCAGATTCTGCACTGCATTCCGTAATGGTTCACTCATTAAAGGGATCTGAACTGTCTCTTTTCTTATCTCTGTTGATCGATCTTCAACTTTCTAAACCATTTCAAAAACAGTTAATTGCAGCTACCTGATCAACCTCATCATTGTTTAGTGTTTTCAGCTTTGCTGCTCAAGGTTTCATGGTTCTTGGCCCTTTGATATTCAACAATGAGGGAACACAATGTTAAGTAAGGAAGGAACGATATACCACTCACTACTCTGGACTCTAACCTACGTACGCTGACCTAATAAAGACTGCATCCAAATTTCTAGTACACTATTTCTAATCAAATATTTCAAATTGCATTTTAAATAGATGTGATCACAGTACTGTACCCGTAAAGAAATGGCCTCTATGTTCAATAGCCTGGAATTTCCACTTGATGCTGCAAGATGCAGTTTCTCCTAATTTTGGCATATTGAGCAAAAAGCACTGACAAACTTAAGTGTAAATGGCTTTCGGCACAATTCAAGCTTTCACGATCTTCTTTGCTAGATTTAAAAACCTTGCACTATTAGCAAACCTGCCATTTACCCCCACTGTCACCACTGGATGTTTTGGCTAATTATGCTCACTTGCAAGATTTGAAAGTGGAACTTTTAGAAGTGAAAACAGTCAAAGGTATATTTGCAAGGAATTTGACTTCCTTAACATTACTAGAGAATTGACTACTGTACTTCGATCTAACCATGTTGTTAATATATTTTTTTCCCTATTAAAACTGCTTGTTTACTGTGTTAAAGTCATTTTGAGGTGTAATAATCAAACTTCCCTAAGTTATCACTCTAAAATACGTCAGAATATCTTTAAAGCATTCTAAAAAGTATACTGTTTGATTGGGCTGGTAGATTTTGATTTAAGGTATATTTTATATTCACCAAATATATGATATGCGAATGATTGCAATTTATGCTAAAATTCCTGGTTGAACCGAAAACAGGAATTCTACTCCAAAATGTTCAGCTTTTGAAAATGAGAGAGTCCATTTATAAAGAATTTAAAGAACAATACAGTAAAAACAGGTTCAAAGAACCACAGTTAGTCTGAATCAAACAGTAGATTACATTGGGAAGCAATCTACTTCATGCTTTGAGATCTGTTTTTCGTGTGAAGAATTATTTTAAAGTTAAAAACTCAAGATGAATACATCGATTGCCAATACATTCCTTTCCTTGATATCCCTGACTGACGTTTAAATTAAAGGAATATTTTACTGGTGTTTTAAATTCATTAGTGATCACTGTGTCAAAGGTACATTATGTTATCAGTAAACATTTTCTAAAATTTAGATATCAGAAACATGTGGAATAGATAGCCCCTGACAACGGAGGTACTGAATGGATCACAGACTGAATTAGAGCTCTCTCAAATGGATGCTGAAGAGCAGAGAGCTCTCCTGGAATTCAAGCCAACAATTATTACACAATAAAAACCTTAAAGCAATTATCTGGTTATTTAATGCATTGCTGTTTGTGGGTTTCTCTTATTCAGATACTGGAAGTCATGTTTCCTACATTTCAAGAGTTATAAAATATTTTAAATATGGCTTCTAGACTGGCAAATCCCGACTGAGCTTCACTCCTCTGTCACTCCATCTTTGCTCACCATTTCCACTCCTTATTCCTTCTCTGCAAAATGTACTCTTTTCCAATGTTTAAGACCTACAGTGTTTTTTGGTCAAAATATAACGTTCAATTACAAACATAAAGGCAATTTTCGACAGTCCATTGTCCATTCACTAATAGTGTATGTTTTGCACTTTTACTATGGTTCTTCTCAACAGCTAGACATCCACTGAAATTTGATATTCCGACTCCCGGATTCCTCCCTCAACTTCCTTTCCTAACTCACCTTCTGGAATACTTGGGTTCTGCCTGGCTGATGTCAGAAGAGTTAAAGCTGTGGGCGTGGATTTAACTGTTTTTGTGGGTTGGGTCGTGGTAAATAGTCCAGTCCGCATGATTCTAGCACCTGCTTCAAAACTCATAGTAATTCAAGCTGAGTGAAAGGTGATGTTTAAAATTCCCGCATGAGTAGCACAAGCATATGTCAGACATCCTCAACAACATGAGTTGAATCAGAAGCATTTGCCCATGTTGGAAGATTTGGATCTTTGTCCACCTATTTGCAAGTCTCGTATTAGAGACATCAGCAAAACAATGAGAGTCAGACCTTTCAGGAGTGAAACTTGGAAACCTATCTGTTCACAAACAGAAGTATAAGTTTGGCGATCTCTTCTGTAAACAATAATAAGCTAGATCAATTGTTGGTTTAAATCTGAGGTTGGTGAATCTTTATTAACTATAGGTATTAAGGGACCTTTCGTAAAAGAGGCACAGCTCGGCCGTGAATTTATTCTAAGGTGGATAAAGCCCAAAGGTGTAAGTAAACTAGCCCTGTCCCGACGTTTCTATTTCAACTATGTTAACACACTCTCCAGGCAAAATACCTGCAAGGTGTATGGTCAAATCTTGACAAAGAGGATGAGTTACATCGTGGTCGAATACCGAGCTCTGTGCATGCTGTACAGGCTCAATCAACTCACAACGTCTCAAAACAATTTCTCTACTTGTTTGAAAAGTTGACACATGGCTCAAGGGAACAGTTGGAGGAAGAACCCAAAACTGCAAATCGCAGATTCATTTGGGGGAAGCCACCTGACCTGACTTATTAGAGAAACAAAAACAAAGTTGCTGGAAAAGCTCAGCAGGTCTGGCAGCATCTGTGAAGGAGAAAACACAGTTAACGTTTCAGGTCCGGTGACCTTTCCTCAGAACTTCTTAAAGCATTGGGAGAAAGAGGAAGTTGAAGGTACCAGGTATTATTTCTCCCTCCATCTTCAAGGCTGGTGTTATCAGCTCCATTATCTGATTCTGTTTCTCTCTGGCAACTATATATGCACGAAGAACCACATGGGTATTTTTCTTTGGGAAAGGAGATGAAAGTGGCAGCTACGCTGATCAATGCATCAGTCACATGTTGGACACATGTATGACTAGCAACACAGTGTGGAGCTGGAGGAACACAGCAGGCCAGGCAGCATCAGAGCAGCAGGAAAGCTGATGTTTTGGGTCAGGACCCTTTTTTCTGAAGAAGAGTCCCAACCCGAAACGTCAGATTTCCTGCTCCACTGATGCTGCCTGGCCTGCTGTGTTCCTCCA
>JAHRHZ010000023.1:35205942-35255800 GCA_024137785.1 Ginglymostoma cirratum | reverse complement strand
TCCTCCACAGGTGCTTCCAGACCTGCTGAGCTTTTCCAGCAACTTTGTTTTTGTTCCTGATTTACAGCATCCGCAGTTCTTTTGGTTTTTATTAAGCTAGAGAATGAGTCAACTGAATAAGAGCAGTCAAATATCAAATGTGCCAAATTTGTTAAAGTTAAGGGAACCACACTGTAATATTATCCCAAAACCTGTATTATGAAATGTACTACTTCTAGCAAGCTGAAATTTAGAGTGCAGCTGGATTTGTTTGAAACTCCTTCTTTCATTAGATACAAATCGAGAAGGAAAAAACTGAATAAAACCTACAGTGGTAAAATGGATAGCACAAAAGCAGAAAATTGAGTAACAAAAACAGAAGTTGCTGGAAAAGCTCAGCAGGTCTGGCAGAATCTGTGAAAAATAAAACAGAGTAAATAAAACATTTTGGGTCTGGCGACTCTTTCTCCTGACATTTTACTCTGATTTTTCTTCAGAGATGCTGCCAGACCAGCTGAGCTTTTCCAGCAACTTCTGTTTTTGTTCCTGATTTACAGCATTCGCAGTTCTTTCAGTTTTTAGAAAAAATGAGTAAGATAGGCAACGGTTTCTTCTCTCTCCTCACAGATCTGTTAATCAATGGGGCTTACTTAACTAATAATTTCAATGTCTGGTGAAAGGTCAGGAATTGACATGCTGAGAATTCAGGGTCATGCAAGCACCTGAAATGTTCATTTTACCCTCCTTCCAGGTGTTTGCATAACAATGTATTCTAATCATGTTCTTCATCAATTATTAGGTTTCCAGTAGTCACCCATTTCTCCTTTTGTACTTAGTAAATTACAGCTTAGTTTTGAAGGATATTGATTGATATTTTAACATAACTCTTTCACTGCCTTCACCCTTTTTGCTCTGTTGTATTTCCAATAAAACATCCTCCCCCTTGAATGTATAAACCATAAAGGTTCAAGAACAGCTTCTTCCCTGTTCTTAGACTTATGAACACATTCTGTTCTATTATCCTGATGTTCTTAAGCAAGGTCAAAAGTCCCACGACATCAGGTTATAGTCCATCAAGTTTGTTTGAAATCACAAGCTTTTGGAGCGCTGCTCGTTCGTCAGGTGAACTGAAGAGAAGCACGCAGTCACAGGTTTTATAGACAGAAGGATCAAAAGATCATACAAATGGTGTGAGTGGAGTTTTGACAGGTTGAATAATAAGTCCCTACAGATGATCAAAACTGTCAGACGATGTGAGTAAAGTGTTTACAGCTAAACAGAAAGTGAAGGGATGACCTATAATCTGATTAATTGAGACAGATAGATAATTGCAAAAAATTAAAAATTTTAAAAAATTGCAATTATCTTTCTGCCTCGATTAATCATATTATAGGTCATCCCTTCACTTTCTGTTCAGCTGTTGACACTTTACTCACACCATCTGATACTTTTGATCACCTGCAGTGACTTATTATTCAGCCTGTCGACACTCCACTCATGCCATTTGTATGGTCTTTTGATCTCTCTGATTATAAAACCTGCGACTGCTTCTCTTCACTTCACCTGACGAAGGAGCAGTGCTCCGAAAGCTTGTGATTTCAAATAAACCTGTTGGACTATAACCTGGTGTCATGGGACTTCTGACCTTGTCCACCCCAGTCTTCCACATTGTCCTTAAGTGAGGTATGATTTATCCGGTTAGCGTGCAAAACAATACTTTTCACTGTATCACAGTACATGTGGTAATAATAAATCAAATGAAATTAAATGTTCAGATGAAGACAGCTGGAAATTACAAGCTGATATAGTCACTGTCAAAAACCAGAATTTATAAAGTATCCATAAACCTTCTGTTTCAGCTACTTAGAGTGACAATTGTGGGCAAAGGTATCTCAAACATACAGCACAATTTCTAATCAAATAGATGGGAGAATCAGGTTTTCCATGCTCCCCTACAAATTGGGATATAATATTTATATAAAAACAAAACATATGAACTAACCAACCATGGCTTGTCAATCTGCTAACATCGTACTCCATGAGAAATTCATTTCCTTATGGCTACAGTGTTGCTAATATATAGATAGTAGATTATAAATGTGGCTGTTAAAGCAAAAATGTGGCCCATTAAAACAAGAGCTAAGAAAGAAAAATTAGTGAATAATGTGTACGCAAAGCTGTGAAGGATCAAGATGCATATACTTCCCAGAAAATTTCAAAACCTCAGTCTGAGATTATCTATTCACACTGAATAGAAACCTGTCCACTTAAAGCTCTACCAATGAGATACACAGATCTATCCACTGAGCACTGAGTTGAAAGCCTCTTTCTTTAACCAGTAACATGGATGTAAATGTACCTTTGATTTTTCTAAATTAAGAAACAAATATTAAAGACGTTGGGCTCCCAGGACAATTTTTTTTTTGTGTGCGCTGAAGGAATGACAAGGTTGCAGTCTCAATCATTTTCCAAATCCAAACAAGCTTTTCCATAGTTAATAAACATGAGTTTATTGGTTATTTTCCTGACCCTTTTAGCTTAAGTTAGTCAATGAACAGCATTGGCCACCCCTAGAGTAGTGTTTCAGTGCATGTGTGTGGTCCCTAAACCAATGATGAAAAATGGAAAAAGCAATGCATAAAATTAGCATAGAATTTACAGCACAGAAGGAAGCCAATGGTCCAATGCACTCACTCTGTTGCTAGTTCTTTACCTTAAGCAATTTACTGCAATGATTTTTTTTCTGTATTGTTTTAAATTATTTTTTTCAGATCCTTGTCCAATTCTGGCAATGTCAACAGGAGTTCTTCCATTCCATCTCGAGGAAGTAGCCACAAGGGGAGGTCAGTGAAATGCTCCCGAAATTCCTTCCCAGGCTTCATCTCTATATCTACCTTACTAATGACTCGGGTTATAAGCAGCCCCAAGAGAATGCTCCCTAATTTGCTACAGTTCCAGATTGGAAACCCCAAACTGGTGAGCTCCTGGTGAAGAGGGATGAGTTGGCTCTTTTTCATTACTCACTCACACCACCACCCTCTTCAGTTCATTGCAACAAGGTTAATTTAGAAAGGATAACTTCCCTTGTGGATACAACAGCCAAATGAACTTGTGCTTTACAAGGAGCCAATTTAACACTGCTTTCTTGTATTAAGAAAGGTTCTTGAATTTGCAGGCAGAGAGTTCATTGCTACACGTGAGAAAAAAAATACTAACACACTACATGTACACACAGATTGGAAACAAGAGGTATGTCCAAAAATTTAGAAGTAAAACACAAGGTTAAATGGATCAGTGTCTGGATTGTTCACGAAGAGCAGATAGGATGACATAATGACCATTAGTGGGTTACACTGGTTGGAAGTTGGTATAGGAAGTTAAACATAAGATTCAAGATTCTTGGTTTTGTAGGCTGTTCAGTGCTCTTTGGTCTAACTTTCTTTTTAACTTGGCAGGCAGCATCATAGTGAGAGAGTGTCCACATACCGATAACACATGGTGGCTAGGGTCTAGGTATTCAACTGTGATATTCACAGTACATTAATGCTTAAACCCAGTCTGCTGCACAGAAGACTGTTCAGTCTCACTAGTCCTCTCCAATAGAGTTAAAACTGGCCTTTTAATCACGGTCCTCATGCATTATTCAATGGGAAAAAAAATCACAAAACCTGTCTGCAGTTTGGGACATAATCCGCAGGGGGTGGCTTGTTCTTGAATGAGGGGTTTTTAGCCCCTCATTATATTGGCAGTCACAAGCGCTCACATTCTAAAAGTTCTGCTGATCTGAAGATGGGTCATTGGACTCAAAATTTAACTCTGCTTTCTATCCACAGATAGTGCTAAACCTGCTGAATTTCTCCAGCAATTTCTCTTTTTTGTTTCAGATCTCTAGCATCCACAGTTCTTTGTCTTATTTTTGTGTTAGAGATCACATTCCAGGCTGTTTGAGGTGTCCATAAAACCTGTAGGTGTGACATTCCACGGTCCGACCCATACATTTTTTACACCTAGAGCTGCTGTTCCTTTTTTAAAAAAAAAGTTAAGGTCCAGTTTCAGAAATTAACTCATCGAAAAATGTTTGACCTCCTATAGGACTTAAATGTTCCATACATACCTAGTGATGAAGTAAAATAGCTATTCAACTCCACCATATCCCTATGAGGGGTTTAAAGTCTGTTTCATGTTCCTCCTCAGAAAGTTGGCCTTCATGATCAGACGTCTTCAGCGGCCACTCTACCCGATACATAGCAACTTCCATAGCATCAATAAGCTGTACACCATGGAAGCAGACCCTTTGGTCCAACTTGTGCATGCTGACCAGATATCCTCAATTAATCCAGTCATATGTGTCAGCATTTGGCCCATATCCCTCTAAAGCCTTCCCATTCATATCCCCATCTAGATGCCCTTTACATTTGTACTTGTACCAGTCTCCAAACACTTCCTCTGGCAGCTTATTCCATACTGCACCTCCCTAGGTGCTAAACTGTTGCCCCTTAGGTCACTTTTAAACCTTTCCCCTCTTGCTTAAAATTCTAGTTCTGGACTCACCCAGTCTGGGGAAAGGACCTTGTCTTATCATCCTATCCATCGTCCTCATGATTTCATAAACTTCTAAGATCACCCCTCACCCTCTGACATTCCAGGGAAAATAGCCCCAGCCACATCTCATAGACTCCTACAGTGTGGAAATAGGTTCTTTGGCCCAACAAGTCCAAACTGACCCTCAGAGCATCCCACCCAGACTCATAGCTCTATAACCCACCTAATCTACACGTCTCTGAACACAATGGGCAATTCAGCACAGCCTATCCACCTACCCTGCACATCTTTGGACTGTGGGAGGAAACTGGAGCAAATCCACGCAGACACGGGGAGAATGTGCAAACTCCACACAGGCAGTCACCTGAGGGTGGGATCGGGCCCAGGCCCCTGGTGCTGTGAGGCAGCAGTGCTAACCAGTGAGCCACTGTACCACCCCAGCCTGTTCAGCCTCTCCCTACAGCTCAAAGCCTCCAGCCCTGGCAACATCCTTGTAAATACCATTTATCTTCCAGCTAGAGGTTATCAAACTTTTTACAAAAACCTTTAACGTGGAACCAAGAGACATGGACAATTCAGTCCTCTGCAGTCACTAACATGGTCAAGTTGCCTCCTCTATATGAATATACAAACCATCTCTAGATGCCCAGAAAGTGGCAGCAGCTTGCACAAATTTCTTAGAATGTCATCAGGCCTCCCATATGTCAGGTGCTGTTTCTGGAACTTGATGTTAGGTCTTAGTATAAATGCATTTCACCTTGTAACTTCTCATTCTTAACTCCTTCTCGTGTATCTTTCTGTAATCTTTCAATATATTACGATATTTTGTAAAAATTAATTGCAGTTATTGCAGATCAAGAAAAAAAATCTTCTCAGCTGTGAATTAAAGTGGCAATTATGCACAAGTTGACTGTTGTAGGACATTACAATGAAACTTCAAAAGTAATTAATTGTTACTTCCCTGTAAGCACTTTGAGGCATCCTAAAGATGTGAATGGTATTATATAAATGCAGTTCTTTCCCATCTTTCTCACTGATATTGACTCCAAAGTTACTTGGAAACATGTACAGATGCCACTTTTGGAGGGAGAGAGAGGATATGGGGCAGCACAGTGGCTCATTGGTTAGCGCTGTTGTCTCACAGCGCCAGGGACCCAGGTTTGGTTCCCAGCCTTGGGTAATGTCTGTGTGGAGTTGGATTGTTCTTGCCGTGTCTGTGTGGATTTCCTCCAAGTACTCCGGTATGGTCCCACAGTCCACAGACGTACAGGCTAGGTGGATTGGCCATGCCAAATTGTCCCATGGTGTGAAGATGTGCAGCTTCTGTGGATTAGCCACGGTCGGCATTGACTCGATGGGCTGAATAGCCTCTTTTTGCACTTTAGGGATTCTACAAACGGAAATCACTGACAGTCAATTCTCTCTTGCAGATCAAGGTGGTTCATAGTCAGAAGCGGGAGCACCTACTTGTTTCAGGAAAATGTACCTCTACTCACACGGTAGACATATTGCTTACCACATTACAGTGACCATGACATTGACTGTGACCAGAGGTGGAGCTGAAACCATAGCATCTTCCAACTAAAAATCCTTTCTCGTTTCCCACTTACCCCTCATCCCAGAACATCTTATGATTTATGATGATGTAAACAAGCAGCTCTTTCTTTCCCTCCATATCCTTCGCCCAACACAACCCTTCTGCTCTTATGCTTTCAGATACCAAGAGTTGTCACTTGATCAAGTACCTGTACAGGAGTTCAAAATTCAAGAAGGACAAAATGCTAATACTGATGGAAGATCATCTTTCAATCTTACGCTTGCATCCATTGGCTCAGATCTTGGCACTGTGTATTTTTTTTAAGCTCAGTTAAAGTTTGGATGTATAGATAATGAGGCCAACAGCCAGGGCAAGGGGAAAGGATAACAAAATTGCTTGGCTCCCTGATCGGCGAAGCCAGACACAAATTCTCCTGCAGATAACCCGGATGAGGATTTTGTTGTGGTGGCCTACAGACAAAATAAATGGATGCCAGTTCCCATAGAAATGCTTGCCACATTGACAAAAACACCCCAAAGCCAAGTGAGTCCCTAATGACATCAGAATAGCAGCAGGCAATGCAAGGGTTGCCACCAGTTCTCCACCTTCACATTGATACCACTAATTCCACGCAACAGGAGGTGCAGAGGTAATCTGTAAATTTGCATTTCTGATCCCTTTCAAGAAACCAAATCATTAACATGAGTAACTCATGGTGCCGACAAGAAAGACACCAGGAACAATTACACCACTGGCAGTAGCAGGAATGATTGAAATATTTCTAAATATTGTAAGTTTAAATTCTAAACATATCTAAATTTTATGACTGGGGCCTCATTAGGAGAGGTCACTCACATTTCCTTGAACAAGCGAACATGTTGGAAAGGCTTTGCAGAGGGACTTGCTGTTCTGTCTGGCCAGCTCGAGGTATTTAATGTGGCTCCCAATCCCAGAGCCATTGTTTTGAGCCCCACATTAGGCGACAATTTATTTGGTTACTTGCTTTCTTTATTTCAAACACTAAAGAAAGGTATGTTAATAGAATGCAAGTTAGTAAAGGAACTTTCAAAGTTGCTTGTAGTAACGCCTGGACGGATTATCTCAATTCTGGCTCAGCACAGGGAACGCTGAACTATTTAAAAGTCCGACGATGACAAAATTTCAATGTTAACCAATACTGAAACAAGCAATTTAAAGATTTACAATCATTATTTTTGCCACTACAAGAACCTGACTGTTTCAATTGTTGTTCTCTGCGCAGTTGCAATTATTTTCGATTAACTGCTTTTGTTGAATAGGGGACAGCTATAGAACACTCAGCGATAGCAAGAACTGCAGATGCTGGAGTCAGAGACAACACAGTACGGAGCTGGAGGCACACAGCAGGCCAGGCAGCATCAGAGGAGCAGGAAAGTTGATGTTTCAGGTCGGGACCCTTCTTCAGAAAATAAAACACTAATTTACAAAATGACAATGCATAATTCAGCAATGGACAGGAGAGATGCACAGGAAACAGCTCTCCCTTTCAACAGTAATGACAATCTCTGATAAACTGACACTGTACGTGTGCACATGCAGGAAGTGCTCCCCATAGTTTGTGGACCATTTCCAAACCAGAGACCTTTGTCACCCAGAATGAGGACAGCTGATGCAGGTGAACACCGCCACCTGCATGGTCCTCTTCAAGCCACACACCATCTTAATTTGGAACTATAATCGCTGTTTCTACATAGTTACTGGGTCAAAGTCCTGGCACTTCCCTCTAACAGTACAGTGTACCTGATTGCAAGATGGATTGCAAGGTTTAAAGAGGGCATCTCAGCACCACTTTCTCATGGACAGTTAGGGATGGGCAATAAATGCTGACATAGCCAGTGATGTCAACATCTCATGAACAAATAAAAATATTTTGATTTGGATCTGCACAGTCAACATAGTGTTCTTCGACAAAATGATCTCTGAAGGAAAAAGGACGGTAAAGCGAGTGAATGTCACATATTAGTCCAACTTGTATAGGTCAAGATCGAGTTCCCATATGACCAGTTAATTTCCACTTATCACTGGCATACTTTCCTGTCTTATCCCTCACAAGCGAAGTTCACCACCATTTTTCTGAAGACATATTTTGTGCTTGAAATCTCAAATTTCAAAATGAGAAATATGCTTTATTTCAGGTTTATGTCAGGTCCAGAAACCACAGGCTATTGCTTAAATACAAAGCAGTTTTGGAATTCAGCCTCTTTAGCCACAAACGAAGAGAAGAGACCCACAGGCTGACATTTGGCAGTCAATTGTTGCTAAGTTTATCTATCTTAAGCCATGCATTTACTTCATAGTTGGTAACTGTTTCTATCACTCTCTTGGAAAATGCATTCTAGATTTTAAAAACTGGTTGCATCAAATAATTTTTCCTCAATCCCCTTTTGTTTCTTTTGCCAATTGCCTTAAATTCATGTCCTCTTGATAACAAACCTCCCACCAGTTGAAACCTGTCGATTTTGAACTGAATTGAATCAGCTTTATTCTCACGTGCATGCAAACGTGTGCAGTGAAAAGTTTACGGCGCCATCTTATGTACAAAAAACCTGGCTACAGATACTTGAGCATTTGGAATAAAGATAAAAAAAATAAATAAAAAGTCCAGTGTAAGAATAAAAAGGAAAAACCGGAAATAGAACACAACTTACAGCCCTTCCACCCTAGTCCATGCCAGTACCTGGCCTCCACACCACAATGGACCAAGTCTCTAGACCACGCTTGAGGCTTCCCCCTCCAGCCTCGGCTTCCCCACCCCGGCCCCCGCTCCAGGACTCGCCTCCCCCCACGCCCCTCGCCCCGGACTTTGGTCCGGGACTCGCCTCCTGTCCCCCTCCCCTGGTCCCTGGCCTCCGGTCTCGGACTCGCCTCCCCTTGCCCCAGCCCCCCATCTGGGACTCGCCTCCCCTATGTACCCCCCCTCCACCACCATAGCGACGGTCCCCCCCCTCGGAACTTGCCTCCCCACCACGCTCCAGGATTTGCCTCCCTCACCCCCGCTCCGGACTTGCCTCCCAACCGCAGGACTCGCCGTCCAGCCTCAGCCCCCGCCCCGGGACTCGCCTCCCAGTCCTGGGACTCACCTCTCCGTCCCAGCTCCCCATCTGGGACTCGCCTCCCTCACCCCCCGCGATGGGCCCCGCTCTGGTACTTGCCGCCCTGCGATGGTCTCCAATTCGGGAACTGACTCCCCACAATTTTGAATCTTCTGTCAACTCTCTTGTTATGCACTTGGCTCTAAGAAAACAAGCTCCGACAACATCACTGAAGTCTATCATCCTTGTTAGCATTCTGTTAAGTTCCTGCTTTTTCTCCAAGGTCTCAGGACCTTTCCCAAAATGTCCAAAGACGCTACGTCAGCTTTATTGAATACATTAAGAGTTATTTTCCAGCCAGAGGTCAGGGCTCCAGATAAAGTGACAAGATCTATGTGGTGACCAGACGTAGCTTGCTTTCAGCATGAAACCCGCGATTTTCAAAACTTCTGCCAATTAAAGGCAAGAAACTAGGTTCTTCATCCACATCAGAGATCCCACCTCAGTCACAGTTTCATAAACTGAGGAGAGAGCTACTGATCTGAAGATGGGGACAGCATAGGCAACTGAGGCTACTTTCTGTTTGAAGTGGCGCAGCTGCCTGATGATGTTCCTGGATGGGCAACACCGCTATGCATGATGGAGGAAGCCCCTGAATGACTGCACGACCCCACTGTTCCCAACCTGAACCCATTGAGATCGAAGTTTTATTGCACCTTTGAATTGAATTTTAATGCCATTAATTAGCTCCATGCAACTTCCTGGCTGGCAGCCAATCTGACCTCACACCCCACACCAACCCCACCCCCTCCTCGCCCTCTCCCCACCCTGCCACCTACAACCCCACCACCTTAGGCTCAGAATCAGGATTGTGCCAGGAAATCACCCTTGCTACTGGCAACGCCAAATTTTTGATCTGGATGTTAAAATGTTTTAAATTTCCTGCCCCTAATTCTGACAGATGTTGATGCCACAACGTGAAGCGCAGTAACACTAAGTTTTACAAAAAAACCCCACTGGGTACAGATGTAGAGGTATGTAGAAGGTATTGAAATAAATATCTCTTCACAAACCTTATTCGTCCTATTTTGAAATGATAAAGTTTAATAGCAATTATTCTAATTTGTCTTTTGTAACACAAACTTGCTGGAAACTGGGGAATCTACAGACGGAGAAGTTAGAAGACTGGTTTTGAAACTTGGTTGGTGAAAAGAAAATCAGTTTTATTGATACTGCTCCTCCAAACATTGCAGATTATACTCAGATTTCAATAAGCATTTGATGTTGTTCGAAATTGTTTTGTATTAGTTTGAAAATTTTACCTCAACTAACAAACAGATTTAGTCTCCAAAGAGAAAATATACTTCCACTGACTGCTACAAATAACGTGTGCATTATTGAAATACAGAATCTGCATAACATTCTTATCAGTCAACTCCAGCTCCTTCAAAGAATACTTCCTGCAATTTTAGGAGAAAAGGTGTAAAATTATGATTAGTAAGTATATATTTAAAGATTTGATTGATGTAGTCAATTGATGCACCACTTCCATTGCTTTAGTTATCCTTAATTTAATTTGCAATCCTTTATAGGATTAAAATGCAAAAGATTATATCTTCTTTTTACCTTTGAGCTTCAAACTCCTTAACCATATTCAGAATGCTTACTTAATGGGCCAATATTTTATAGTCCACAGTTAATATTTGTTGCAGTTTATATTTGTTGCAGTTAACTTTTAATAATACCTTATGTGGCAAATAATCAGCAACTTATGTTATTGTATTGCTGTGAGAGATAGTGCAAAGAGTAATAATGATAGAATGATAGGCAGGAAAATGACTGCTGGTCTGAGACTGAGAACTGAAGCATGCTGTGAAAATTATAGACTGAGAAACTGAAGAGGTTCGATTGTCTTCTTCCAGAGTGTCAATGTTTCTGGTTTTGCTAGTAATGTACTTCTGAATTGAGACTGGCCTAATGTCTCTTGAATATTGTTTTGGCATCTGGCAAGGTACTGGAGCACCTTTGGACGAAGTGATTGCTGTCACTGGCAGTATTAATAGCTTTGAGTCAAAATGCCTGTGATCTGCTCTCCTCAGCAAATGGAGACTGGCTCTGATTGCAGAGTTATTGTCTAGCATGGTACTGGCATCTGATAGTGTACTCCTGTTCTATTACAAAGAGGAGGTGGGGGCTCTTAACCAGCCCACTCTCTAGAGTGCATCTGAAAAGCCATGATGGTTTCTACAATGGCTACGCTTCCCTAATAAGTGGTTCCAATTTCACATGTGAGATTTGAGATAAGTCTTGTTCTAAGGCAGAACCTCACCTGGAAAGACTGCTGAGTCTGTAGACTCAGCAATTCATTAGCATGAATTGGAGAAAAACAAGAACAATTCTGAAATGCTATTTCCTAAAACAATACTCACTTGAAAAGTCCATTTGACAACATTATAGTCATCAAAACACCTGGGGAGACCAACAATCTTCATACAAATACAGTTGGAAATTAATTCATAACATTTCCACTTAAACTGAGCAACACACTCAAAAAAATCTTATCTTGTGGATGCATGTCAGTTTCCAAATTGGTCCCCATGTCTAAACTGAAAAAGAATGATTTCCACGACTGTTCTACTCATCGGCGGTGTCTCAAACCTGGTATACACTCAAAGGCAGAAGCATCTCTTGAAGGAGATGGAACTTCAGCTGCAGCTCCAGGAAATCAATACTCCTGAAGGTGACAGAAAGGGGAGAGCTGCAAGACCCCTAGTTTTCTGGGTAGAATTGGTGAAGGAGGTCAGCAGGAGGAAGGATATCCTGTTCTGGAAGATATCTTGTTTCCCTGCTTAACTCAATTGGGTAGAGGTCGCAGAACACCAGAGGCATTGCACTAAGGACCACCAGCACATCTCAGAGGGAGAGCTCACAGCCCAGCCACGCTGCAGAGTAGACAGACAAAGACAGAGAATGCTCACTATATTACAAAGGAATGATGGCAATATTAGGCCACAACGAGACCAGTGATTCCAGCTCTGGTCACCACACTTCAGGACGAACATGAGGCCCTTGAGAGACTTTAGAGGTAATTCACCGCAAGGTTCAAGGGAATTTCAGCCATAGTGTTAGATTGGAAGTGCTGAGGTTATTCTCCTTGGAGCAAAGAAGATTGACGGGAGAATTGATAGAGGTTTAGAAGATTATGACAGGTTTAAATTAGGCAAAGGAAAACTGTTCCTGTTAGTTCATGGTACAAGGGCTATTTCTACTCATGGTTCAAGTAGAAGGATCTGTGATCTCTGGGCACAGATTTAAAGTTTTGAGAAGAGTTGCAGTGGAGATTGACAGAAAACACCTTTTTGAAGCAAGTGGTAAAAACCTGGAACTTGCTACCGGTGAGAGTAGTTGCAATGAAGGCAATCAACTGATGTCAAAAGAAAACTGGACGACCAGTTAATGGAAATAAACATAGAAAGCCTCAGGGACAGGGAGCAGAATGGGACTGATTTGATTGCTTTTTTGGAGTGCTGGCCTGGACTCAATGAGCTGAATACCCTCCTTTGGTGTCGGAATGACTCCATGACCAGGAACTCCAAAGTGCACCAGTCTCCCTGCCAGTAAACATGTGCAAATGTTGGACAACAGGGAACATTCAATTCTTTGAGAACATGCAGTCCATCATACAGGCAGATCATGCCATACAAAGTGCATTAGGGTAATAGAACAGAGCGAAGAATACAATGTCATGGCTGTAATAAAGGTACACAAAGAGAGAGATCAACATTTAATTTACAATTTGAGAGATCCATTCAAAAGTCCAATAACAGGGGGGAAGAAGCTGTTCTTGAATCTGCTGGTACGTCCGTTTCAGCTTCTGTATCCCTCTGCCCCGATGCAAGAGGTTAGAAGAGAATATAACTGGGGTGGGAGAGGTCTTTGATTATGTTGGCTGCCTTGCTGAGGAAGCGAGACATATAGATGGAGTCCATGGATAGAAGGTTGGCTTTGCGTGTTGGACTGGACTGTGTTCACAATTCTCTGTAGTTTCTTACAGTCCTGGGCGGAGCAGTTGCCGTACCAAGCCGTGATATATTTAGTTAAACGTTTGCTATGATACATCTGTAAAAATTGGTAAGTGTCTTTATGGACATGCCAAATTTCCTTGGTCTCTTGAGGAAGCAGAGGCATTGTTGTGCTTTCTTGACCATTGCATCAAAGAGGGTGGTGCAGGACACTCCAAGGAACTTGACGCTCCCCACCATCTCCACCTCAACATCATCGATGTAGGCAGGGGCTTGCCCTCCACCTTGCTGCCTGAAGTCATAGGTAGGGGATGACCTAGTGGTATTATCGCTAGACTATTAATCCAGAGACCCAGGTAATGTTCTGGGGACCCAGGTTCAAATCCCGCCACAGCAGGTGGTGGAATTTGAATTCAATTTAAGAAAATCTGGAATTAAGAATTTACTGATGACCATGAAATCATTGTCAATTGCTGGAAAAACCCATCTGGTCCACTAACGTCCTGCAGGGAAGGAAATCTGTCGTCCTCACCTGGTCTGATCTTCATGTGACTCAAATTGTACCAATTGCTACAAAGTCTCAAAGAAATGAAACCAGACAAATCACCTGGCATCAACCCAGGCACGGAAAAGACAACGGCCTTTTGACACTGCAGAGTCCTCCTCACTAACATCTGGGGGCTAGTGCCAAAATGGGGAGAGATGTCTCACAGACTAGTCAAGGAACTGCCTGATATAATCATAATCATAGAATCATACCTTACAGACAATATCCCAGACACCACCACGACTATCCCTGGATATGTCCTGTCTCACCGGTAGGACAGGCCCAGGTGTCACTGAGGTATACAGTCAGGAGGGTGTTGCTCTAGGAGTCCTCAACATTGACTCCGGACCTCATGAAGTCTCAGGGCTTCAGGTTAAACATGGGCAAGGAAACCTCCTGCTGATTACCACATACCGTCCTCCCTCAGCTGATAAATCGGTACTCCTCAATGTTGAACAACACTTTTGAGAAAACGCTGAGGATGACAAGGGTACAAAATATACTCTGGGTGGGGGATTTTAAGGGTGGCTCGGCAGCAGTACTACAGATCGAACTGCTTGTGTCTTAAAGGACATAGCTGTTAGACTGTGTCTGCGGCAGGTGGTGAGGGAACCAACAAGAGGGAAAAACATACTTGACCTCATCCTTACCAATGTGCCAGCTGCAGGTGTATCTGTCCATGACAGTATTGGTAACAGCGACCACTGCACAGTCCTTGTGGAGACAAACAACATCCATCGTGTTGTGTGGCACTGTCACCGGTGGAACAGATCTAGCAACTCAAGACTGGGCATCCATGAGGCGCTGTGTGTCATCAACAGCAGCAGAATTGTACTCCAGCACTTTTGGTAACCTCATGGCCCGGCACATCCCCCACTGAACCATTACCATCAAGCCAGGGAATCAGCACTGGTTCAATGGAGAGTGCAGAAGGGCAGCCAGGAGAAGCACCAGACATACCTGAAGATGAGGTTTCAACCTGGCCATGCCACCAAACAGGACTACTTGCACGCCAAACAGCGAAAGCAGCAAGTGACATACAGAGCTAAGGGATCCCACAACCAATGGATCAAATCTAAGCTCTGCAGTCCTGCCACATCCAGTTACGAATGGTGGTGGATAATTTAGCAACTCACTGGAAGACGAGGATCCACAAATATCCCCATCCTCAATGATGGAAGAGCCCAGCACATCAGTGCAAAAGATAATTTTGCAGCAACCTTCAGCCACAAGTGCCAAGTGGATGATCCATCTCGGCCTCCTCCAGTGGCCCCCGGCATTACAGATACCAGTCTTCAGCTAATTCATTTCACACCGTGTAATATCAAGAAACGGTTGGAGACACTGGAGACTGCAAAAGCTACGGGCCTTGACAATATTACAGCAATAGCACTGAAAATTTGTGCTCCAGAACTTGCTGCTTCCCTAGCCAAGCTGTTCCAGTGCAGTTATAACACTGGCATCTACCCGTAAATGTGGAAAATTGTCCAGGCATGTCCTGTACATAAAAAGCAGGACAAATCCAACCTGGCCAAATACTGCCCCATCTGTCTACTCTTGATAATCAGTAAAGTGATGGAAGGTGTCAGTAACAGTGCTATCAAGCAGCACCTGCTCAGCAATAACCTGCTCAGTGACGTCCAGTTTGGGTTCTGCCAGGGCCACTCAGCTCGTGACCTCATTAAAGCCTCGGTGCAAACATGGGCAAAAAAGCTGAATTCCAGAGGTGAGGTGAGAGAGACAGACCTTGACATCAAGGCTGCATTCAACCTAGTGTGACATCAGGAGCCCGAGCAAAACTGGAATCAGTGAGTATCAGGGGGCAAACGCTCTGGTGGTTTGAGACATACCTGACACATGGGAAGATGGTCGTTGTTGTTGGAGGTCAGTCATATCAGATCCAGGACATCTCCGGAGGAGTTCCTCAATATAAGGTGCTCGGCCCAATCATCTTCAGCTGCTTCATCAATGACCTTCCCTCCATCATAAGGTCTGAATTGGGGATGTTCGCCGATGATTGCACAATGTTCAGCACCATTCGTGACTCCTCAGATACTGAAGCAGTCTGTGTTCAAATGCAATAAAATCTGGACAATATCCAGGCTTGGGCTGACAAGTGGCAAGTGACATTCACACCACACAAATGCAGACTATGACCTTCACCAATAAGAGACAAACTAACGACTGCCCCTCGGCATTCAATGATGTTACCATCACTGAATGCCCCACTATCAACATCCTGGGGTTTGTCATTGATCAGAAATTCAACTGGACTCACCACATAAACACTGCGGCGACAACAGCAGGTCAGAAGCTAGCAATACTGCGGCACAAGTCAGGAGTGTGATGGTATACTCCCCACTTGGCTGGATGGGCGCAGCTCCAACAACACTCGAGAAGCTTGACACCATCCAGGACAAAGCAGCCTGCTTGACTGGCACTACATCAACAAGCATCCACTATTGACGCTCAGTAGCAGCAGTGTGTACTATCTACAAGATGCAACACAGAAATTCACCAAAGATCCTCAGACAGTACTTTCCAAACCCACGACCACTTCCATCTAGAAGGGCAAAGGCAGCAGATATCTGGGACCACCACCCCCCTCCAAGCCACTCACCAGCCTGATTAGGAAATATATCGGCGTTCTTTCACTGTCGCTGGGTCAAAATCCTGGAATATCCTCCATAATGGCATTGCGGGTCACCCCGCAGCAGGAGGAGTGCAGCGGTTCAAGAAGGCAGCCCACCACCACCCCCTCAAGGGCAACTAGGGATGGGCAAGAAATGTTGGCTAGCCTGCGATGCCCACATCCCACAAAATGAACAGGGCGGCACGGTGGCTCAGTGGTTAGCACTGCTGCCTCACAGCGCCAGGGACCCGGGTTTGATTCCAGCCTTGGGCGTCTGTCTGTGTGGAGTTTGCACATTCTCCCTGTGTCTGCGTGGGTTTCCTCCGGGTGCTCCGGTTTCCTCCCACAGACCAAAGATGTGCAGGTTAGGTGGATTGGCCATGCTAAATTGCCCGTAGTGTTCAGGGAGGTGTGGGTCTGCGTGGGATGCTCTGAGGTTTGGTGTGGACTTGTTGGGCCGAAGGGCCTGTTTCCACACTGTAGGGATTCTATGAATACATAATTAAAAAACACCAGCTCCTTCACTTTGCTGACTTTGAGGAATGGATTGTTATCGTTAAACCATGCCACCAAGCACCCATCTCTTTCCTGTATTCTGTCTTGTCATTGTTTGTGGTCAGCTCCCTGAGTATTGCAGGCAGTCCCATGACAGGGAAGTCTCTAGTAACTGCTCTGACGGAATCAATAAAGTCTCAGACTGCTGCTATCTGCACCTAAGGCTCAACCCCTGACGCGGTATTGTCTCTATACCCATCTAAGACAAAATTAAATCACAATTTATCTGCCCCTAAGATTTATTTTCTGAAATTTAATCAGTTTATTTAAAACTGTCCTCGCTAAAGAGCCCAAGGGAGAAAATTTCACAGTCCAAACAACACTGAAGCAGGAAATTCATATTTTTTGAAACCAACAATAGATTTTGACTAATTTTAAATGAAAAAATCTTTGGCCCCTTGAAATTACACAGATCACAATATGCAATGACGTATCAGTCGAAAGATTCAGTTTCACCTAAAACTAGGAATACAGGAGACAGGGCTGCCCATCCCATTCGCATGGCCCCGTTACAGAGAGTTAGGACTACCTACATTGATCATTGGCTAAATGCCTGTTTGAGAAGGCTAGAAATTGAGTTTATTTGAAAACAGACAGTGTCCCTTAAAGGGAAGTTTCAATGTTGCAAAAATGGACATTGCTTGATCAAATTTCTGGGCCAAAGTGTTTGAACTGTAGATAAATTAATATCACCGTTTGATCTTTATTGGTTGACTCTACAAAAATTAACTAAAAATAGCACTGAAGCAAGTTGATATTGTCCTGTTACCTAAATTGTAGCAGTCATACCTTGTTCGATATTTCCCCTTTCCTTCCGAACACACACATCTTTAAATAAGAGCTAACATTTTCCAAACTAATTGGCTGCTTCCAGAGAAATTCCTATAATTGGAAGAGATCACTCCGAGCAATCTGCAACATTAAGAAATGCTGCATTTCTTGAAAATGGAATTTGCAGTATTTGGCTACACAAATAACATTGAAATGTCATTTCAATGAGATCTTGGACTTTGATTGACCCCATTTCCAAAGTTAGGTCAAAGCTAAGAAAAGGTTCTATGAATTCAAGATGGATTTGACAATCTTGAAGATGGATAAAAATAAGTGAACAACTTCACTGAAATGAACACAGTGATAAAAACCAAATTGGCAGGTCCCGAAGATAAGAGAGATACTATATAAATGCAAATTCTATCTATCTATCCAGTAAAATACTATCAGAGGAGAAAAGGAACAAAAAAAAAAGCCGGGAATGAAATACTGAGAAATAAAAACATGATTGTATAAGGGAAAAGGTATCGAAAAATTAAATAAGGTTCTAAGTTACAATGAAAAAGCCAGACTTATTGCTCAGTACGTGAATGCAGAAAGCATTCACCAAATTTTAGAGCCTGAATCATTAATAGCTGCAAAGGGATATAATATTTTAGCTACATCAGAGGCATTGCTCGAGTTTGTACAAGATTGGGAGCTTAATATCTATCAGTCTATATTCTTTTCAAGAAAAAAAAACAAGGTGTGGTCTAAGTATTGTTGAAAGATTGTATCATTGTACCAGAACATAAGGAGTAATGTCGAGGCTGAGGGGAGACTTCATTGAATTCGATAAAATTATGAGATGCATATATAGGAGTTGACAGTCGAATGTTATTCCCCCAGAGTTGAAATGTCTAATACTAGGTGGGGGGGGGGGGGCATGTATTTTATGGTGAGTGGGGTAAAGTTCAAAGGAGATGTGAGGAGCGAGATTTTTTACACGGAGTTGGTATGAGTCTGGAATGTGCTGCCAGGGGTGGTAGTAAAGGTAGAAAAAAATTGGAGCATTTAAGGGACTTTTAGATAAACGCATAAATATGCAAAGAATGCAGGGTCACGGACAAAGGCAGGCAGAAGGGATTAGTTTAATTTACCGTCATGCTCAGCGTAACATTGTGGGCTGAAGGGCTCGTTCCTGTTCTATGTTCTATGTAATGACATGCAGCAAACATTATCCCTCTGTAGTTAAGAAATAGGAAAACCAGTAGTAAGTTTCAGCCTGGACTACCTGTGGATGTGTGAGGATCACATAAGAAAGAATAGCATGGTAGCAGATCTCCTGGTAAAAGTAGCCACAAGCAACGGCAACTATAAGCCACCAAACAGCGGAATGAGAGCTTTGATCATGTTCTGTGCCTGAGTTTGGGTGCGACAAAGTGGCAAGCACAAACAGCAAGACTGAGTCCGACAGAGCACCATGGTGAAAGGACGTCCAGCAGTTTTAATGAATAGTCAGAAGAAGCACCATCATTCTTTCCAGCTCCATATTGACTGGACATTTCCTAAAGCTTACATTTTTGGAAGCAGTCTCCAATGGTCTTTTGAACGATCATTCTTTGGCTTTGCTATGTCTGACAAGCTGCACTCGGTCTGCACGGTGCATACTATGGTTAGGCAATAGCCAACGTCATGACTGAACCTGAAAAAGGCATTAAATCAATTGCCTGTGTCAGAGGCCTAGAACCTGACTGCAGGGCGACCTAACCAATGCGGTTTACATTAGATTACCGGCACTGATTTGGCACCACATTGGAACCTTCAGTACGTCTCATTTACCAGAAAAACAGGCAACTTCAATTTCTGGGTCAAATTAGGGTTAGAGAATTTAGATAAGAAGAGTCAAGCAAGATGAGCAGAAGAATAAATGTCACAAGCCTATCTGAAACAAAAGTAAATCACGTGTTCAAACAGAGAGAATACATTTCGAATGCTTCCAAGACCATTTTCCAGACCAACATATCTCTAACCCAACATGGAAAATAATATTACTTTATTTTGGTCTTGGAAGTAAAGTGGGTGTTGTAACTGGAAGGGTAAGAAACAATGGAGAAATAGTGAGCATAACGTAGTTAGGCCCAAGGTATGAACAGAAAAGGACAGTAAGGGCTCACAGATCAGGGTGCAGGACTGGAAATTGGCTAAGCGCTGAGGGAGGCAAAAAACGATTAGGTTCAAATTAACAGTAAAATTATCAAACAACTTAACAGGCCAAGCGTGGAAAATCTTCAAATATACGATGCAAGGAGTACAACATGCATCCCTAAAATAAAAAAAAGGATGCATAGTGCCTGTGGTTAAACAAAAAGGTTAAAACTAAACTGAAAAATCAAATCATGATAAAGTTAGGGTTCAGAATACTCATTTCAAATTCAAATTCAAATTTGAGATCCTTCCGACCATCAGTGTACAGGGAGGCTCTTTAAAACATGCTCCTTCAGGTTCTGTGTTTTAATGCTTCATAGGTAGAATCTCAGCTGGACTCCTCTGACTAATTCGCCAGGAAGGGAGCACAACTGTCATTTTCTTTAAAATTTACTGATAGCACCTGGATGTTTATTGCCCATCGCTAATTGCCTGAAGAAGATGGTTGTGAGCTGCCATCTTTAACTGCGTTAGACTTTGGGGTGTAGGGATCCCACTGGTGCTGTCGAATTGGGAGTTTCAGGATTTTCACGAAGGAACAGTGAAATAGACGCAAATCAGGATGGCGTGTGGCTTAAGGTTGGGCTTGTCGTTGGTGGTTTTCACGTTCATTTGCTGCCCTTGTCCTTCTGAATAGGTGAAATTGTGGTTTGAGGGGTGCTGTTGAGGGAGCTTTGCTGAGTTGCTGGTCCATCTTGTAGGTATGCGTAGTACTGCCAACTTCACGGTAGTGGCAATTTTTCACAGGAATTCCATTCTTCTGTCACTGAAAGTGTAGCGGACCATAAAATGAACCTCTCCAGCTTTTCAAGCCTGTAATGTTGATACCTGTTATAAAGAACTACAGGATGACAAGTAGTTAAGATATAAATAAGAGATAACAAGGTCGAGACCCGAAACGGCAACTTTCCTGCTCTTCTGATGCTGCTTGGCCTGCTGTGTTTGTCCAGCTCTACACCTTGTTATCTCAGATTCTCCAACATCTGCAGTTCCTACTATCTCTGAAACACGATATAAATAAACTATCTTCAATGTTTTTTTTTTCTGCCTGAAGTCCAAACACAAAGCAAATTACTGGATTGTCACACCAATCAAGAAATATGTTACACCCACTGAGTTCCACATGGAATATGCAGAACAGAAAAATATAACCGAGGCCAACCTGTCCATGTTGGTTTTTGCATTCTATTGCTTCAACCTTTCACAATGATAGCAAGCTCCATAAGAGAAACACCACTCTGGAAAAAGAAGTTTATTCCAAATTCCCTACAAACCATGTAAGAACTAAGAGCAGTAGGTAATTTAGCTCCTTGAATCTGCCATTTAATACAATCATGGCTGGCATCATCTCAGTCTCAGCTCCACTTCCCTACCCGAAAGTAAATATTGATAACTATTGGTATTTTCTGTCTCTGTGTGCCCGTTCCTTACAATTGAAAACATTCTAAATACTCTATTAAATCTAGTATAATTTTAAAGACAGCAATCAGGTCACCCTTCAGCTTTCTTTTTTGCAAAGGAAGAGGCCAGTCTATTCACATTTTAAGCATAAACTTTATATTTCCGGTATCATCTTTGCCTCTAAAACATTTTTGGAATGTGGTGACCAGACTGAACATGGTCTAAGCAAGATAGGGAGTGAAGGCATTGTGGTAATGATCTTGCACTAGCAATCCAGAGCTTAGGGTTAGTGTTCTGGGACATTGTCTCCAATCCCACCATGGCAGAAGAGGAAATTTGAAGTAAATAAAATTAGGAATTAAAAACTAGCCTAAGGGCAACCATGCCACCATTTTTGTCAAAGCCCATTTGGTCCGCTAATTGTCATTCTTATTGTGTCTGGTCTGCACGTGACTGCAGACACACACAGCAACATAGATGACTCTCAACTGCTCTCTGAAATGGCCTACCAAGCCACTTAGTTCTACCAAACCCCTCCAAAGTCTTAAAACAGAAATGAAACTGCATCACTACTCAGCATCTGCCAACGCATTGGAAACACAGTCCCATTGAGCCTGCAAACTCTTCCTCACTAGCATCTGGTGTCTTGTTCAAAATTGGGAGAATCCTCCCATCGAATAGTCAAGCAACATCACTAGCTAACAGTACTGGGTGTCTCTAAACCACAAAGACTGTAACAGTTCAAGAAAGTAGCTCACTTTTACCTTCTCCAAGGCACTTCAGGATGAGCAACATAAACAAGGTTGCTAGAAAAGCTGATGAAGGGTTTAGGCCCGAAACGTCAAGTTTTCCTGCTCCTATGATGCTGCTTGGCCTGCTGTGTTCATCCAGCCCCATGCTTGTTATCTCGGATTCTCCAGCATCTGCAGTACCTTTTAGCTCTGCTAGAAAAGCTCAGCAGGTCTGGTAGCATCTACGAAGAAACAGTCAGAGTTAACGTTTCGGGTCCGGTGAACCTTCCCCAGAACTCCTTTTGCTTAGTCTTCCCTTCCGTTCAAATAGGTGGCTAACTTCGATGCCAGTTGTGTGATTCCTTATCTCTTGAGCACTATGTGCCACACTGGACTCCTGACTTCACCTCAACATATTCTGTAAAATGCAGCGCACAATCGCTCAAGACAGATTTCACTGAAATCAATTTTAAAGCCTCAAAAACGATGCGCTTACTTTTGACTCTGCAAGCTGTAAAATAGCAAACAACATTTTCTTCCATGTGGTGATGAAAGTTGTGTGAAAAAAGAATGCTTTCTGTTCCTCAAGGTGAAGTTCATGGGGTCAACTTTTAGAAAGATAGATGGGAGAACTTAATTGGGCAGGAGTTAAACTTTCTGTTTCCTTACGGCAAGTTCAACATTTGCTATAATGTTTTCACAACATTTCTAGCAAGAACACATGTCTGTTCACAAACTCAACTTTTTAAATGAGGCTTGAACTTGGCAAGGGAAAAATCTTCCTCCAAGCTCGAGTGAGTAAAAATGTCTTCAATAACATGGTTCCTTCCGAAAAAAAAGGCTGTTTTTGTGTGAAAATGTTTAGTGTTGGGGTTTAAGCCTTTCTATGTTGATTAGTTCATGAGAAGACTGACATCAGTGTGGATCTTTTGTGGTAGATCAGGTCACCTAGCCTGCTGAAGCGAGGAACTGTCACGAGCAAACTGGACTGATCTCCAATGGAGACTCTTCTCAAAAGGCCATTGTTTCTGGTCGTGTTCTTGTCCCACGCAAGCCTTTGGAGAGAAGCTATTAGATGTGCACATTCTCTGAGTTATGTGAAAGGTCAGTGACCAGATAATACGCGGGTTCCTGAGCTTTGTATCTCCTTTAAAGTCTTCTGTGTGAACTTTGAGAAAGGTACTGCCATAATGGTGGTATTGGTGCAAATTGATTAGTGCAAAAAATAGACAGAATTTGAGTGCACAAAAGGCCTGTGATGGAGATGTCTGGAACCAAAATTTGCTGTGTAACAATGTGGTACAGTGGCAGAGTTACAATGCTAACTCATAGTGCGAGTGCATAAAGCAGTGAGTTGATCATGACACATACCCTGGCAGAGCACAGCAGGTTATCCATCCCACAGCAATAGAGGCAGCTCTCTTGAGCTGCCTGTGGGCACTGACCTCTACACTCTCTGCCCAGACTGCCTTTGCCAGTAAGATTGGCCTCTTGTTGCCATCCCTAGAGAAAATAACTTCCGTTCTCTCAGGACAGCTTTCAGGAGAATGTCACGAAAGCATGTCCCCACTTTTTGCTTGGTGTCTCCAGGGGTGAGTGGGATGATAAAGAGAGGTTAAGTGATCCTCCTGGGTTGCAGAAAGTGAAGGGCTGTCCAGGTGTCTCTTCGAATATGGGGCCCAGAGATTGGACCCAACACTGTCCAACACTACTATTTGCTGTTTTACTCAGTCGTGATTATTTGATAAGTTGAGAACAACATATTCACATTTAATAATGCCGGCAAACAGAAGTCCCTCACACTTCTCTGCCCGGCTACACACTTAGCTCAATTGATATTTCCACCCCCTATATGTACAATATATCTGCTCTATGGATCATTAACTAAGTCTATTGTTGGATGGAAAGTTAATTCCTTCAAACATTAGGAGCTTAAGGCTTCTTGCACTAAGCAAAGTGTAAAAAGTAGAGCCTACATCCATCTAGGTCAATGGCTACCAACTGAATCCAAGAAATCTGAAGCCCAGGGATTAAAGGGATAGTGACACAAAATGTGGCTAGGAGACAGAAAGTAGACAGTTGTTGTGTTTATTTATTAAACTGGAGGGAAATATATTCAGTGGGTGCCTCCGAGGAGTAGTAATAGGACCACTGCTCTTTGTGATCTATATTGATGATCTCTGCTTGAGAACACAGGTAACAATTTCAAAGTTTAAAAATAATATAAAACTTGGAATTGTATGAAGTTAGTAACAAACATGGAGAATGTGAAATGGTGCCTTTTGGAAGGAAAAATGAAGATATATAATATCTCTATATCAAATGGCACAAGAGAAACCTGGAGTATATGAATAAAAATCTTTCAAGATAGGAAGGCAAGTTGATAGAATTATTATTTAAAATACGCTTACAGAATTCTGCATGTTATAAATAGAGCAATTGAGTGAAAAAGCAATGCATTGCAGTGAAACCTTTGTAAATGACTAGGTAGACTTCTTTAAGTGTTCAAAGGTCCTCATTTTAGCACATGGATAGTGAGAGTCCCACTGAGGCTATTAAAAGGGCAGAACTGCATATTAGCTTAAGATTTCTTCTCTACGTCTCCCTGAATCGAAGTCCACGAATGGCAGAATGGACCTAGGCCCACTGTCTAAATGTTCATGTATCATTTTAAAACCTCACAGAATTGGGCTCCTTGTCAAACCCATCCTTGAGCAAATATCAACCAGACTGCCTTCTCAAAGTCTGCAAATTCCCTCGGACTATTAATCAATAAACAGATAATTACAATAGAAGAGAAGGAAACAGTTGGTTTTACAGATTAAAATTGATTTTAGTAATTAAAACCTCAATGCAAGCACCATGGTATGGAGAGAAACTACCATGCTTCAGTCTCACTGTTTGCTGGACATTGTGGTGTTCAGTTTTTCATTAAAGCCACCCAAATGCCAACATCCTCACTGTATACGGAACAAAGACAGAAACTGCTGGAGAAACTCATCAGGTCTGGCAGCATTTACAGAGAGAAAGAAAATTAATGTTTTAAGTCCGGAGACCCTTCATCAGATTCTTTTATTCCATTTTTTTTTCCCCTAAAAGCTACTTTGATTGGAGCCTTTGACCGAGTTTAACGGGCTAAATTCAATGGATCCATTCCCACATTTCAGGTGCTAAAATGGTAACTAAGCATTCAGTATACTGGGTATGACATAATGACTTAGTACCTGCTGGAAATGCCCTGCCTGCCCACACTGGTGAAAACAGATGCCCAGAGCTCATACTTTAAACAGTCAGCCATTTGTAAATGTAGAAGCTCAACCATTAGAGGACACTAATGTGTGATTGGGCTTCCCTGAACATAGAGTCATAGAGATGTACAGCATGGAAACGGATCCTTTGGTCCAACACGTCCATGCCGACCAGATATCCTAAATTCATCTAGTCCCATTTGCCAGCATTTGGCCTATAATTCCTCTAAACCCTTCTTATTCACATACCCATCCAGATGCTTTTTAACATGACTGGACTCAGGAAAACATTACCTTCAAGCTGTGTCACTAGCAGTCTTTAGGACACAAACAACATGTTTTAGATAAAAAAAAATTTGAACAGCTAGAAGGTGGAGATTTCCTCCAGTATCCACTACAATGCTGAAGACCGTTACCAGTCATTGCCCTGGCACTTCACCATCGTCTCTTCCATCTTGCCCATTTGTCTCCACTCTAGCCTGATCCCGTCCATTTTCTTCTGTGTGGATGTTTGCTTTTCATTGGTGAGCTGCTTGTATTTCCAGCAAGTGTCTGGAGCTCGCTGGCGTTGTAAATGATGCCCAAAGTTGGATCTACCTCCAATTCATCTTTCCTGGCAAAGGAAAACCAGTGTCGAGGCTCCTGCTCCTAATGTTGTGGGTTTATGTGTAACTAATGTCACTCAATGACCATATCGCCCTTCAGTGAGATGTAAACAGTTCAGTAATGGTCAACGTTAACTATGAGTGTAGTTCAGACTCAGGTCAGAGATACCCTGAGAGCTTGTGTGGTAGTAGTAGTCATAGGGTCACAGAGTTGTACAGTACGGGAAAGAGACCCTTCGGTCCAACTCATCTGTGCCAACCAGATATCTGAAATTAATCTAGTTCCATTTGCCAGAATTTGGCCCATATCCCTCTAAACACTTCCTATTCATACACCTATCCAGATGCCTTTTCAATGTTGTTATTATACCAGTCTCCACAACTTCCTTTGGCAGCTCTTTCCAGACATGCACCACCCTCTGTGTGAAAAAGTTGCCCCTTAGGTCCCTTTTAAATATTTCCCCTCTCACCTTAAACCTATGCCGTCTAGTTTTGGACTCCCCCACCCCAGGGAAAAGGCCTTGCTATTTACCCTATCCATGCACCTCATGATTGTATAAACCTCTATAAGGTAACCCCTCAGCCTCCGGTGCTCAAGGGAAAATAGACCCAGCCTATTCAGCCTCTTCCTATAGCTCAAATCCTCAAACCCCGGCAACATCCTTTCTTTCAAGTTTCACAACATCTTTCCTGTAGCAGAGACACTAGAATTGAATGCAGTTTTCTAAAAGTGGCCTAACCATTATCCTGTAAAGCTGCAACATAACCTCCAAACTCCTATACTCAGTGCACTGACCAATAAAGGCAAGCGTACCAAATGCCTTCTGCACTACCCTTTTTACCTGCGACTGTACTTTCAAGGTCTCTTTGTTCAGCAACACTCCCCAAGACCTTACCATTAAGTATATAAGCCCTGCCCTGATTTGCCTTTCCAAAATGCAACACCTCACATTGATCTAAACTAAACTCCATCTGCCACTCCTTGGCCCATTGGCCCATCTGATCAAGATCCCATCGTACTCTGAGGTAACCTCTTTGCTGTCCACTACACCTCCAATTTTGGTGTAATCTGCAAACTTACTAAGCATACGTCCTATGTTCACATCCAAATCATTGATATAAATGATGAAAAGCCATGGAACCAGCACCTATCCTTGTGGCACACTGCTGGTCACAGGCCTTCAGTCTGAAAGGCAACCCTCCACCACCACCCTCTGTCTTCGACCTTTGAGCCACTTCTGTATCCAAATGGCTAGTTCTCTTTGTATCTAACCTTGCAAACCAGTCTACCATGAGGAACCTCATCGAATGCCTCACTGAAATCGATACAGATCACATTTACCGCTCTGCCCTCATCAATCACCTTCATTACTTTTTCGAAAAACTCAGTTAAGCTAGTAAGGCACAATTTCCCACATACAAAGCCATGTTGACTATCCCTAATCAGTGTTTGCCTTTCAAAATACATGTAAATCCTGTCCCTCAGGATTCCCTCCCACAACTTGCTCACTACCAATGTCAGGCTCACCTGTCTACAGTTCCCTGGCTTTTCCTTGCCAGCCAACCTCCAGTCTTCCAGCATCTTGCCTATGGCTAACAATGATTCAAATATCTTAGCAAGGGGCCCAATAATCTCTTCCCTTGCTTCCCACAGAGTTCTAGGGTTCACCTGATCAGGTCCCAGGGATTTATCCACCTTTATGCATTTTAAGACATCCAGCACCACCTCCTCTGTAATATGGACATTTTTCACGATATTGCTATTTATTTCCCCATGTTCTCTATCTTCCATCTCTGTCCCCACAGTAAACACTGAAGCAAAATACTCATTTAATATCTATCCCCCCGCCATCTCCTGCGGTTCCACAGATAGGTGGCTTTGTTGATCTTTAAAGGGCCCTATTCTCTCCCTAGTTACCGTTTTGTCCTTAATGTATTTGTAGAATCCTTCTGGATTCTCCTTAACCCGATTTGCCAAATTATCTCACGTCGCCTTTTGGCCCTCCTGATTTCTCTCCAAAGTATACTCCTACTGCCTTTGAACTCTTCTAGGGAATCACTCCATTTCGGCTGTCTATACCTGACGTATGCTTCCTTCCTATTCTTGACCAAAACCTCAATTTCTCTAGTCTTCCAGCATTCCCCACACCTACCAGCATCGCCCTTGACCCTAAAAAGGAATATACTGTCTCTGGGCTCTAGTTATCTCATTTATGAAGGCTTCCCATTTTTTAGCCGTCTCTTTACCTGCCAACATCCACCACCACTTAACTTTTGAAAGTTCATGCCTAATACCATCAAAATTGGCCTTCATCCAATTTAGAACGTTAACTTTTAGATCCGGTCTATCCTTTTCCATCAGTGAAATTATCGTCACTGGCCCCAAAGTGTTACCCCACTGACACCTCAGTCACCTGCCCTGCCTTAGTTCCCCAAGAGTGGGTCAGGTTTTACACCTTCTGTAGTAGGTACATCCACATACTGAATCAGAAAATTTTCTTGTACACACTTGACAAATTCCTCTCCATCCAAGCCCTTAACACTATGGCAGTCCTAGTTTATGTCTGAAAAGTTAAAATCCCCTACGATAACCACCCTACTATTCTTACAGATAACTGAGATCTCCTTATAAATTTGTTTCTCAATTTCCCGCTGACTATTGGGGTGTCAATAGCACAATCCCAATGAGGTGAACATCCCTTTCTTATTTCTCAGTTTCACCCAAATTCCCTATCTGGATGTATTCCCAGGAATATCCTCCCTAAGACCTGGCATAATGCTATCCCTCATCAAAAATGCCAGTCCCAGTCCCCCTCCCCCTTTGACCCGCCTTTCTATCCTTACTATAGCATCTAAACCCTGGAACATTAAGCTGCCAGTCCTGTCCATCCCTGAGTCATGTCTCTGTATTTGCCGTGATATCCCAGTCCCATGTTCCCAGCCACGCCCTGAGTTCATCCGCCTTATCTGTTAGCCTCTTGCATTGAAATAAATACTGTTTAATTTATCAGTTCAACCTTGTTCTCTGCTTTGCTCCTGCCTACATTGACTTGCTCCTTTTCCTAACTGCACCAGTCTCAGACTGATCCCTTTCCTCACTATCTCCACTCCCCTCTGACTGTTCCCCCCACTCGACTAGTATAAATCCTCCCAACTCGCTCTAGCAAATCTGCCCAGCAGTACTTTAGTCCCCTTCCAATTCAGGGGCAATCTTTCCTTCTTATACAGGTTGCTTCTACTCCAGAAGAGATTCCAACGATCCAAAAATGTGAATCATTCTCCCCTGCACCAGCTCCTCAGCCACACATTCATCTGCTCTATCCTCCTATTCCTACCCTCACTAGCTCGTGGCACTGGGAGTAATCCAGATATTACTACCCTCAAGCTCCTCCTTTTTAAATTCTTGCTTAACTTCCTACATTCTCTCCTCAGGATCTTGTCCCTTTTCTCATCCTATGTCATTAGTTTCAATGTGTACCACATCCTGCTGGTCCCTCTCCCCTTTGAGAATATTCTTCACCCTCTTCGAGATATCCTTGATCCTGGCACCAGGGAAGCAACACACCATTCTGAAGTCTCGCTGTCGGCCGCAGAAAGGTCTGTTTGTGCCTCTGACTGGAGAGTCCCCTTTCACAGTTGATCGCTTTGAACCTGATGTATCCCTCGTTACATTAGAGCCAGTCCCGGTACCAGAAACCTGGCTGTCAGTGCTACATTCCCCTGAGAGTCCATCACCCCCTACATTTTCCAGAACAGCATACTTGTTTGAGATGGGGAGAGCCACAGGAGACGCCTGCACTACCTGCCTCCCTCTCCTGGAGCTCACCTGACTGTATCCTCAGTTTATCTCCCTCCCTGCAACAATCCATCACACCCCCAGCTCCTGTAAATTCCTCTTTGTCTCTAACTGCCACTCCAACCGATTCACAACCAAGCACACTTCCTGCCGACATAGTCATCAGTGACATGGAAACTCTCCCTAATATCCCACATCCGACAGGAAGAGCACATCACTCTACTAGCCAGCCTTGTGCCTGAACAATCTACGCACCCAGAAAATAGCACAGTCTTACTCCTCTGTAAACACTGCTCCAGGCTAACTTAGTACCTATGTTTTTATATTTTCAATGTTCAATGAAGAGACAGATCTCAATAAAAACATACTGAAGACTTGCGCTCCAGAACTTGCTGCTCCCCTAGCCAAGCTGTTCCAGTCCAGTTACAACACTGGCATCTACCCAACAATGTGGAAAATTGCTCATGTATGTCCTGTACATAAAAAGCAGGATAAATCCAACCTGGCTAATTACTACCCCATCAGTCTACGCTTGATCATCAGTAAAATGATGGAAGGTGTCATCAGCAGTGCTATCAAGCAGCACCTGCTCAGCAATAACCTGCTCATTGATGCCAAGTCTTGGACTCCTGACCTCATTACAGCCTTAGTTCAAACATGGACAAAAGAGCGAATTCCAGAGATGAGGTGAGGTGAGAGTGACAGCCTTGACATCAAGGCTGCATTCAACCGAGTGTGGCATCAAGGAGCCCTAGCAAAACTGGAATCAATGTGTGTCAGGGGGCAAACTCTCCGATGGTTGGAGTTATACATGACATATAGGAACATGGTCACGGTTGTTGGAGGTCAGTCATCTCAGCTCGAGGGCATCTCTGCAGGAGTTCCCTAGGGTAGTGCCCTAGGCCCAACCGTCTTCAGTTGCTTCTTCAATGACCTTCCTTCTATTAAAGGGTCAGAAATCAGGATATTCACCAATGGTGGCACAATGTTCAGCACCATTTGCAAATCTTCAGACACTGAAGCAGTCCATGTCACAATGCAACAGGATCTGGACAATTTCCAGGCTTGGGCTGACAAGCGGCAAGGAGCTTTTGCACCACACAAATGCCAGGCTATGGCCATCACCAACAAGAAACTATCTAACCACCATCCCTTTACATTTAATGCTATTGCCATCATTGAATTCCCCAATTTTCAACATCGTGGGGGTTGTCATTAATCAGAAATTCAACTGGACTCCTCACATAAACACAGTGGCTACAACAGCAAGTCAGAAGCTAGGAATACTGTGAACAGTAACTCACTTCCTGACTCTCCAGAGCCAGTCCACCACCGACAAGGCACATGTCAGGAGTGTGATGGAATACTCCCCACTTGCCTGGATGAGTGCAGCCCCAACAACACTCAAGAAGCTTGACACCATCCAGGAAAAAGCAGCACGCTCGATTGGCATTACATCCACAAGCATCCACTCCCTCCACCACCGATGCTCAGTAGCAGCAATGTGTACTATCTACAAGGTGCACTGCTGAAATTCACAAAAGATCCTCAGACAGCACCTTCCAAACCCACGAACACTTCCACTTGGAAGGAAAACGGCAACAGATATATGAGAACACGACCAACTCCAAATTCCACTCTAAGCCACTCACCATCTCGACTTGGAACTATATCGCCGTTCCTTCATTGTCGCCGGGTCAAAATCCTGGAATTCCCTCCCTAATGGCATTGTGGGTCAACCCACAGCAGGTGGACTGCAGTGGTTCAAGAAGACAGCTCACCATCACCTTGTGAAGGGGAACGAGGGGCGGACAATAAACGCTGGCCAGCCAGCGGCACCCACATCCCACAAAATGAATTGAATTAAAAAAAAACAAATGCAAATCATGACTGTGGGCCAAACTAAATATCACAGAGACAATGTCTTATGAATTGGGACAGCTAAACAACTCAAGAATTGAAATGAGTTCAAAGTAATTTCTGTATTTTAATGACATAATTCCTTGTGCCTTTTGTTACAACGACAAAAAATAAGCATTTCAAAATCTAATCTTAAATCTCTGCCAATCTAAATTGTATGAACTGACTTCTGTCTCAGTTTAAGTTATGTTGGCTCCTTGGGGCTCAGAATGTAATACAGTAAATAAATAACCCCTTAGAAATCAATATACAGTGGGTGAATATTCACATGTATCTATTTCATCTATAAAAGATGTTTGCAAGTTTAATGTAACAAGCCTCGGAGCACATTTATTCAGTGCTAATGACATAAATTATCGACATTTTCAATGCTTTAAGACTAAAAGTACAATTTTACCATGAAAAAGTCAAGGATTTATGAATAAGGTCTTTCTAAAATTATAATATTTATTTCGCCGGTCTTTGGCAGGCCTATATTGAATCTATACGGGAAACATAACAGATTATTTCTGCGTACATTTCCATCAGCATTTAATCTTACTCCTGCTATTAAAAGTTATTTACATTTCATTGCAATGTTCTATTCACCGATGGATTATTTCCAAGTTAGCCTAAGCAAGTGAAGGTAGATAGAACAGGCAAGTGAATCATAGAAGAGTATACGCTTACTGGAAGGATTTAACTTGTTTTAAAACATTGATTCGACTAGAAATTTATTCAAACTGATGTGACTTGCATTATCTATGGCTAAACACTATGCCACACGCCAACAACTTTAACTTCTTTGTCTCCTATGCATAATTTTGTAATTCTGGAGGAATATTTAGCTTGCAAACCAAAGTTAAGATAAAGATTTCAGGTATCTGATAAAGTGCCAGGCATAATGTCCAGCAGTCAATTATATTCAAGATGGCAGAGGTGGCAGGGTGGCAGGTGTTTGGGCATCCAACTTGTCCACTCCCTCTCGCATGACCGACCGCATCCTTCTTTTTTATTTTATTTTATTTTTCTTCATTTAACTTTTGAATCAAGTTCATTGTAACTTCTTTCTGCTGCTGTGGCGATGGAGAGAGGTTGCGGTGAGCTGTTCTGCAGTCCATTCCTCGCGGCCATGGCAATCGCTGCTTGACTTCCAGCTCGTCGATGAAATGGGGCCCATTTCTGAAGTTTTGGCGGTTTCTGCCGTGTTGGGAGAATGAATGAACTCTCAGTGTTCAGTTAATCTGGACGGTCAATCAGTTCTCGGAAGTTGAGATGGGCCCTGGTTCTCGAGAATTGGGATAACTGGCAGTGATGAGGTGACCTTCTGGGTCTGGTCAGAGGCAGTGGTCACTGTTTCTGACATGTTTCCTCCTTGCTGTTGCTTTCTCAGGGAATGGATTGGCAGCGTCCCGTAGCACTTCGGAAATCAAGCAACCGTGTGTGGAACATAAAATGTAAGCTGTCCTAAATTTGTATGATTTATTTCTTTTATAATTTATGCAATTAAAGTGGTGCCAGCTGATGATGACGTGCACACATCTTACTGGATTTTCATAAATGCATGTAACAATAAATTACTATAACTATTACTAATAATTACATGGAAATAAAATACACCTCAAAGTTGTCTCTTAACATTTTTATGCCACTGTCTTTCCTACATCACAGCACTTGAAAGAGTATTTCATTGGCTGTAAAGTTTTTTGAGACGACCGCTGTTTATGAGAAGTTTGAGAAAAGTGCAAGCTGTGTTTTTCTTCAAGATCTGATTTGTAAAGTTCCTCGCAAATATTATCAAAACATCACGAGAAATGATCCATTCCCTATCATTTAAATCACGCACTTTATTCCACTGCTGGCAGAAGATCGCTCACTACATTTTTGTCAGGTTCTCTCCACTTAAACAACTTGTTTTGACATTGTCATAGCAACCACGGTAGTTTGCTGAGGACTTCCATTCCACTTTGAAAAGAAATTTATACCTTTGCTGCTTTTGTGCTCAAAGATTAAAATAGGCAGAATAATTTTGATTATTTAAGCGTTAAAATATTATCAAGCACACGTCCAACTTTGCAACTTTGATAATAGAAGCTAAGATTTTCCATTTTGAAGCTGATGTATGGCAGTGGGTGTCTTAGATGGTGTCATATCTGCCTGTGGTGCGTTCTCTCGCATGCTAATCATCTCTTCAGCTCATTTTGTATGTAAGTGGCTTCTCATGTAGCATAAATGGCAAATGGCCTTTGGCTGGTGGGCAAGCTTCTTGCAGAGACTGGCACCTTTCAGGGTTGAAGGTTCATTACAGAATCTCCACAGTGTGGAAACAGGCCATTCGATCCAACAAGTCCACACTAACTCTCCAAATTACATCCCACCCAGGCTCACATCCCCTATCCTATCCTTGCACTTCCCACGCCCAAACCACCTAGCCTGCACATCTTTGGACTGTGTGAGAGGAAACTGGAGCACCCGGAGGAAACCCATGCAGACACAGCAGCGTCTGCAAACTCAACACAGACAGTCACCTGAGGCTGGAATTGAACCCGGGTCGCTGGCGCTGCGAGGCAGTAGTGCTAACCAGTGAGCGACCATGCTGCTATACTGCCACCATACTTGGCACCAAGGCTAGTCTGGCATCCCTTCATTCTCTCTAGGCCAGACAGTAGTTTTCTGCTCCATCTACCTCAACACTTACCCCCACTTCGCTCCCAGGATGTTTGCTATACATTAAAAGGTGGCTTCCTACTTTCATGGGGTCTCATTGGAGCATCTGCTCCAGCTGTTTGGGCCAGAAAGCAAGTCCTCTTCCTCTCTGAAGCGAAGGAGCAGCTCTCTGATCAAACCCAGGCAAAGTCCAGCACCATTACTAGCATTGGCGCGGTGGGACACAGTGTAGGCAGCAGATGAACAATTTCCTGCACTCTGCAAGGATAAGTGCCACCATCTTCTCACTGAAACATCACACTCATAGGGCCATCACCAAGACTCCCTACTGTTTCTTTGGCACAGACCTCTGAGGCTGTTCATTGACATGCCGATCGGGCATGGGCAGGGCTTGTCAGTGGCTGCAATGATAACAGTGACCATCGCACAGTCACATAGGCCTTCCCAGCTCACCATCACATGCATGAGGTGTACCAAAGAGTCATACCCACCTCACGATGCCAAAGTTGTAACCCTTCCCGGGCACTGCAATTCTCACTCATTCACTGTGGAGGGCTTGCTGCCTGGCAGGGATGTACATGCTCTTCAATTGCTCGTTCACACACATTCCCTTCTCAGTTTTTCTCTTTTTCCTCGTGCAGGTCCAGCTGGCACCTAACAGGAAGAAGGAGAGGGCAACAGACTGACAGAGGACTTCCCCACCTCTGTATCATCACTCACTTTGCAGACGATGTGGTTCAGCTGATGAGTGAAGGCCCAGACCAATCCTGCACCGATGGAGTGGTCAACATGGCAGACACTGGCGAGGAATATTGTTGCCTGATCTTCTCAGATGTGCTGCCACTGCCTCATGTTCCTCCACAAAAAGGCTAGAGTTTCCTCACCAAACAAATTCTCTCTCTCCCTCAGGAACAGACAGCAAAGCTCAACGCTGTCCAGAACCAACAACCCTGATGATGACGACTGTGAAACCACAGAGGATCCACTGCCAAAGGCTGCTCCCTGATCGGTCTTCACTTTAACGGATGGGTAGCCAGGAATATTACAGCCCTCCTCGAGCCTCTTTTTGCGGAAGTATGCACTGTGTAAGGGATATGGGCCAAAGGCTGTTTTACAGATTTAAGCCACAGATCAGTCATGATCTCATAGAAAGGCAGACTCAGGGGCCAATTGGCCTAATCCTGTTTCTGTGTTCATTATCTACGGGGTGTGCAGTCACATAGTGCCTCGTGATCTATCAGCTTGGCCTCTGTTTTCAAACTTAACAGCTCGCAAACAGATAGAAGATAATTTTGCTTTTATTCCAAAGATTAGTGCAAAATGAAATGATTCTCAATCAATAAGGTATGTTGAGTACGGCATACAGCTGCCTCCCAGCCTGCTGGTCTGGAACAAAAAGACCAAGAAATGAAACATGTTCACAAAGCACATCACTTCCAGGGGGGAGCTGGACTACGTGATTGTTATATGCCCCTCTAGCTCTGAGTACCATGGCTCGATTGAAGTGAAACCTGTGAGTAAGGATCCTCCTGGGCCATGTCAGCATCCTCAGCTTTGTCTTCTGAACAGAACTCCTGCTTCTCCATTGCTTCCTCTCCCAATACATTCCCCCTTTGCTGAGGGAGCTGTGCAAGGAGTAGCAAACAACTCTGCTATTGGACACTGTCTGGGGTGTAATGCATTGCGCCAAGTGACCAGCCTGAATCTCATCTTCTCGAGTCCTATGATCTGTTTGACAGCACTGTACAGCTGCACAGTGTCAGTGTGTGACCCCCTGGCTGGAGCCATCAGCCAATGCTGAACAGTATCACCCGTGTCACCATCCTACCATCGAGGTATGTGCTGGGGTTGGGGGGGGTGGGGAAGCGGTGGAGGCAGGCAGCTGTGAACGTTCCAGTATAGAGGCTTTGCGGCAACTTGCTGGATCATGTGATGCCTGTGAGATTCTACAGAGGTAGACATGATCCACTGGCAAAGGCCTGCAGCCACCTTTAAGGCATCCTCCTAATCCATGAGGAGGCAGGTACTCACACTGCAGCCAGAGATCTAGGAGACACTGTCCGGGGATATCCTGAGATAGCATCAACACTGACTTGTCTGTCTTCTGCAGAGAGGGTTGTTTGTTGCGGACTGATCTTATGGACTTAGCTTCGGGCCACACACTTAGTCTCTGCTGGTCTGACAGTCTAGGCTATTGTGCTCTTATAGGCTGGTCCTCACCAGTACCAGATCCTACTGCCTGCTGTAGCGCTTGCTGCCCGTGGAGCTGGTGAAGACTCTGGTTTCCTCTGGTGCAGTAACATGAGCAGAGGAATGGCAGAGGGATGTGTGTCATCATGCTGTTGCTCTCAGGAGATCTGTGGAGACGGTGATGGCGAGCAAATGGCCATGTGTCTCTTAAACATTTCTGCTGCCAGCCTGCCCCTAGGCATATCCATCACCTTCCCACTTTTCTCTCCTCTTCATTCTCTGTGTGCTCCCCGGCAGGCTGCATTTAAAGGGCAGCTCCTGGTGAGCCACATGACATGTACAAGGTGGCAGCATCCAGCAAAAATCAGCTTCCCTTCCAATATGGCCTTAGCATGATAGCATTGCCACCCAGCACCTTACACCACCCTCGAGCCACCACCTTGCCACCCTTCCCCTATTGAGGCAATGGCATCCAGCCAGATTTCCACATTGTGCAGGGTTTGTGAAAGTTGGTTTGTGCCAAAGGGGGCAAATTCTACGTCAATTTGCATTGTTTACTGCATCCCCGAGAGATTGTGAGTTGGCAATCAGACAAAAATGTATGTGGCTCAAGAGAGCTCACTGTATTATGATAATTTGAGTACTACTGATGAGCTGGTCTTGTAATGATGCTTCACATGATTGTCCATCCAATAGCAGGCCCCTTCAGTTGTCCACAACAGTCTGTGCTACGTGACTCTATGACCCTCTGCTCTCAAGTGAAATCTGCTGCCACTTTGGCTGCAGCCTTTTCTACTTTGACAGAGTGTTGTGCAGTATACTTGATACTCTTCCAGAATGGAGAGATTCAGACTGCATACTAGACTGTTCCCTGTCACCCCCTATGACATTTCATCCTTCCCTCCTTCGTGCACTGGCTGTCATTGTAACCACTGAGGTCCCGAACCTTCTTCCTGAACCCCTCAAGATCAAGGTCCAACTGCTGTTGCTAAGTCTTGCCATGCCCTTCATAATTTTATTTACCCCTCAATTAGGTCTCCTCTCAGCCTTCTCTGCTCTAAAGTAAAAAAAACCTGAGCTTGCCCAGCCTCTCTTCATAGCTAAACTTCTCCACACTGGGCAACACCCTGGTGAATCCTTTGCGCCATTTCCAGTGCAATCCCATCCTTCATATATTGCAGGAACTGCACACTGTAGCATAACCAAAGTTCTGTACAGCTCCAACATAACTGCTCTGCTCTTATAATCTATGCGATAACTGACAAAGGCAAGTATTCCATATATCTTCTTAACCAGCTTATTACTCTGTCCTGCTGCCTTCAGTAATCTGTGGACAAGCACTCCAAGATCCCCCTGTGCTACCTCGTGTCTGTTATTCATTGAGTACTCCCTTATCCTATTACTTTTTTCAAAGTGTGTCGCCTCACACCTATCGAGGTTAAATTCCACCTGCCGCTGATCTGCCCATCTGACCAATCCATCTATATCCTATTGAACTCAGACCTTCTTTCTCACTGTCAACCACCCAGCCAATCTTCATGTTATCCACAAATGTACGTATGATCATCCTCCACCACCTCCCCTCACAATCTCATCCACATCATTTAAAATGTATCACAAACCCTAAGGAACCCAGCACTGATCCCTGCGGTACACAACTGGACACCAGCCTCCAATCACACTAACAACCTTCCACCACCACCCTCTGTCTTATGCCACTAAGCCAATTTTAAAGGAGAATCGAAATTTATTGTCACATGCACTTTTACATGGAAAACATAGCGAAAAGCATGTTACACTGGATTCCATGTGCTTTTAAGTTCTTTATCAGTCTCCCGTGTGGGACCTTGTCAAAAGCTTTGCTGAAATCCATATAAACTACATCAACTGCATTACCCTCATCTACTTACTTGGGCACCACCTGAAGAAAGTGTATCAAATCTCCCTCTGACAAAGCCACGCTGACAGTTCCTGAGCCAATCTTGCTTCTACACAGCAGGTGAATTTCCTCCTCCAGAATTTTCTCTAATCGCATGTCTCCCACTGGTGTGAGACTCACTAGTCTGTAACTCCCTGGTTTGTCTCTCCACCCTTCTTGAAAAATGGAAGTGCTTTATCTCTCCTCCATTCCATTGCGGCCAGAGAGGAATTAAACATTTGGAATTTTACTAATTTAAGCCATATGCAGCTCTCCGCTACGTGCACTAAAGCCCACTGTTTAGCTACAAGCAGCCCCCTGCATACTGTGTAAACAAAGCATGCCCTTGAGCCACAAGCTGCTTCCTGTCAGCCGTGTGCCAGTTAGAGTTGGAGATGACCCAGAGAGACAGGATGCCTTGCTCCACATGGATATGTCAACTGCATTTACAGAAGTGACAGCTCAAATGAGTGTGAACATTATTTAAAGCCTTACCACCACAAGGACAAAGAGACAAATACTTACCTCAAAATGGATCGAGAATTGCAATTCACTAGGTGCACACTTACTTTTCACTGCAGGGTTTCCGAAGCATCAAATTTCTTGACTGGGTGCAAATTAATTGGGGAGGTGAAGTTAATGCAAACAAGTTGTTGTATTCATGAGATGCAAATACATGCAGATAGGCTTCACGCCAGCTCTTGCCAACATACTTGCCCCATCACCTGAAGGCAGAGAACTCAATCGCTTAGGTTTTTCTCAACAGTGAGAATCTGATCTTTGGCCTCTTGCTTGATGAAGCTCATCCATCTGCCATTGTCCTGGAAAATCCCACCCAGAAAGTTGGCGTGATTCCCAATCAGAGGGTCAGATGTTTGAAATGTCATTTGTTTTTGCCCTATCTGTCCCATCAGGTACATATTTTCCAGTTTTCTGGTTGATGTGATGCGACCCAGCAAGGCAGTTTGGGCTGATTAAACAATTTATGCTTTACATCCCATTTCCTGACAACTAATGGTGCAGCATTAAAGCTCATTAACAGTTTGTTCGCATAGGCATTAGATCTGGGACTTTGGTTTGGAGTAGAAGATAGCGGGGGGAATACCTCAATGGCTCATTGGTACACTTGCCTCCAAACTAAAATGTGTCTCCGACCGACTGGCCTTCAGTGTGTAAATCAAGCTCCTCAGACGCGTTGTGACAAACATCCAGGACAGGGTGAGACCTGACTTCCTGGCTCAGAAGTAGAGTCATTACCACTGTACCACAAGAACCCCTGGCCGTCAATTTTCTGTGGATATTTTTCTAGGTATTTAAGTGAATTCCATTGGGCTTCCATCAATTTTCTATCCAAAGCCACCCAAAAGTGGAAGCATTAATTGAATACAATCTGCTGCTTTTCCCATTATCAGTGAAGGTAAGAGTAAAACAAGATGGAAAATTAATATTTCATCCTCAAAGTATTTAGCATCTATGATGCACTGAAACTCTATACCTGAAGTGTTTTATGGATCAACTGTGATGAAATTGAGACAAGCTGCCAGGTTCGGCCTGTTAACACTGTCTCGCAGCTACCACTAAAATATAATGCTGATGTTAACAGATAACTTTCATCTTCTGACCTTAGTGTTACATCTGCAGATCTGGCACTGATGGAGTATTTGACAAAAAAAAATCAACAGCAAAGTTCCATGGATATGACTGTCCTGATTAGAACCATTGCCAGGTATGCACTGAGGAGTCCCCTTGGACTAGCAACTTTAGCAAATGTTTTTTTGGAGGGTTGATATTTGAGTGGAACTGGTCAATGTGTTTCAATGCTTTCTTGATTAAACATTGTATGTTTTCCATATGCAAAGTAGGCAATTAAACACAACATCACAAATTACCAGATTCTGGTTATTCTAATAGCAGTATTCTTATTAATACAAATATTATGTTAATAACTCAAAGCTTGTATTCCTAAAAAGTTTGGAATTTGCATTGGAATCAACTTAAAAACGTCTCGACCTTAGATGACGGGCGATATGTTCAGCTCCATTTTTAAAGTAACCAAACAAAGCAGAATTACAGCAACAGAGGCCAGACACGATGCTCTGTTTTGTTTATCCTTACTATCATGGAAGTAAGTGTATGACATCAGAGCTTTTCAGTAAACTGCTCAATGCAATCGGCCTCAAAGCTCCTGCTTCCTCCTGGGAGTGCTTGGTGGTTAAACGTAAATTTTCATTCAAGCTTTGTAGATGGTACGTTTTATTGGCTCCTTGAACAGCCAGTGGTGATTGGGCGGTACTTAGATCTCTTGAAATTTGAACACATTAAAAAGACACAATCTGAGAAAAAAAAGTGTTTGACAAAACCAAATTTTATGCTTGCAAGCACCTGACCCAAGAGTATGAAAACCATTGTGTAATTCATAAATTGCATGAAGGAAATGACACATGGTCGTTCAGCTACTGTGCCCTCCCAAACAAACAGACTTCTCCAAGAAGCTTTTTGCCCCTTCAATAAAGAAAAGTCCTGAAAGGTTATGAAAAATATTTCAATCAACAGAAGACAACAGTGAAATCCAAACTCCAGTTCAGAGCCAACAGATCTTTTTATACTCATGATATTAACCCAGCATTAATTAGCTGGTATTTCTGTGATGAAATGCAGACGACCAAAAGGACTGTAGTTCTGAACCTGTGGACTGGAAAAGTAGAAAATTTGCACTTACTGTGGCTGTTCCGGACACGGTTTGTGCATTTGTGTCGGTACCGCTCTGTTCTGAATGTGTCTGGGCAGTAGGGTACATGTTTAACGTGTGCTCAGGGACTGTGGTCTGGCCTGTGTAGTCCGGAGCTGGATGGGGATGTGGAGCTGTGTATTCTGTCGGGATCCCATTCTGAGGTGGAGCAAACTGAGCTGACGCATAAGGCTGCGCCATAGTGTCAGGGGGTGCAGTGGCTTCCTGGTTACCCTGTGAATCAGAGGAAAGAATAACATGAACAGAATTAAAGGCAGGGAAATCTCATTTTCAGGTATAGTTGGCATGCTGATTTCTCCTACTAGTCTTTCCTCAGCCATAAAACAGCTGTTGTGTGGACCCTGCAGACTCTTATTAACATCATCAGTGCTTTCGATGCTGCTCCCCCCAAAAAAAATTAATATTCATGCTTTCACATTTTGTGATAATTACTGCCAACATTTAATTAGAAACACTAAACTCTCACACATTACCTCAGCACCCAAAGCTTCCTGCAGCTTAAAACTCAAATGTTTAGCACAAATGTGAAACTGTTTATAGTGTGATGTCTCAGCAGCGTCTGACACTGTGAGGATTGTTATTGAAATCATCAGGTTTTTTTTGAAGCTGCTTTGGGGCTTGGAATCCCTTATAAAGTAGTTGCTGGCAGCAGAGGAGACGAACAAAGGATGGCAGACTGTCAGCCTTTGCTAAATGTGCTGGCCCAAATCTAATGAAAACCACATTTAGCTCGAAAATATGCTTTACGTGGCGCAGTTAAAAACCCAGTTTATTGCTTTCAGCTTGAAGGCAAGCGATAATATAACTAAAAACCAGCCTAATCACATCGAGGTCTACGCAGACCCAACACATTAAAAAATCCTTTTAAGTTGTCAGTTCTGACATAGCTCTGAAGGCTTCATAAAACTCCTCTGCCACATAAAAGGTCTAAGTAGCCAGTTTTCAAAAAAGTGATTCAGAGCTCTTTTTGCTTTCTGCAGTCAATTACATTGGGATTTTTTGTGACAATCGGTAAGGACACAAGACAGTGTCAGCATTCAAACACAGAGGATTTGCAGCTTACATTGAGTGCTGCGAGGTTGATGTAAATTATATTAAGTAAAACTGCCACACCATCAGGAGAGCAATGTGGGCTCACGCACAGTTACAGAGCTCCCCAGTGTAACAGTGAAATGAACAATAATCCAACAACTCCTTAGAGCATCCAAAAAACCTGCTGCCACGCTTGCATTACTGAGCCTTAACGGTGTAATGCTGTTGTGCACCTGGAGACCAGAGCAGCACCACAGAACCTCGTATCACTGCAGCACTTACAGCACGAGCAATTCACACTGTAACAAAGTCTAGCTCTCACATGGGACCTGCGCCTAATGCCCAGTTTCACAATTCAAACAATTCCCTCATATCTACCCCATCTCACAAACACATTTTAAAGCAAAGGAAAAGTAATACCTGCTGCACCATCTTTCTCCCTTTCTCCTCCATAAACTTATGAGCGCGAATACTAGGCCCTAAAGCATCTGCCAAAAGCAAGCATCAATTATGGATGAAGGCGTGTGCAAGCATGTGTATGTTAGGGATGGGGGGAGCGGTGGTGAGAGGGGGAGCTTATGCATTGTTTTCTGACCTCCTACTCAACATCTGTCTGCTCCCAAACCTGAAACATATGGGTTTTCCGGCCTTTACCCGAGTTAATCACAGAAGGCCACTCCTCCGATGGTTGCTACCAGATACAGTGTAATAGCGGCTGCCAGATATTTAGAAACAGTATCATATAGCAGTATGCAAGCTTCTGCATACTTTGGCTGCTTTAACAACAGCTTTAAAAGCAAGGAGTACTTTTCATTTTTTGATGCAATGCCCACACACATTGATACTAAATAAAGCATTATTTCTGCCTCAAGCCACTTTAGTTACAAATCTTATTGCTGAAGAAACAAAATGATCAAATGCAGGCTTGATTCTTCCACTGCATTGCCATTACTAATTTATCACACTTGTGAGAGCTAGTGACTGTGAAAACATTTTCCACATTTCTGCAGTTGCAGCGTAATAATATAAATGGATGTTTCTCATCATCTATCTGTTTTTAAGCTTTAAAAACTTACACAGAGGGCTTTACAAAAGCAAACCCTCACATCTGGAAAAAATATGCTTGATTACACAGACCTTATTTCCTTCATTTCTATCTACTCATGAGTTATCCAATATGTATTCCACCTACAAAAATAAAATTAAATTTAATGAGTTGAGACATCCTTTCTATATTCAAAGGTAAATGGCTAACTCCACGTTATTTAAAGTGAGGATATAGTTGAGATTAGGATAACTGATTAGCACTTTACATTTACATTTGTAAAATGTTATGCTGCTGCTTCAAAATTGTCATCTATGATTGAAATCAGACATTGGCGCTTTTTAATTTTTTTTGTGTGTTCCTTTTCTCTTAGAATACAAAGTTAAAGTGAAGAATTTTGCATCATTCATGCATTAACATCAACTGCATGAATCGTGTACACGTCCTTAATGCACGGTGCTAACGTTTTGCTTCCTGACTGTAATCAAGGTTGGATCAGTTGCTCGTACACTAAATAATGCAAAGTCCATCAATGCACTGACTGAATTCCCTTTGCTAGCTGCGGCTGTAAAGGGATCAGCTTTGCTTCAAAAGAAGCTCCCTCAAGTCTTTGATAGCAGCAGCAACAGCCAATTACATGGATGCAGCGCGGAAATGAGTGAACACTACCTTGACACACCAATACACAACACAGAATATGCACTCCCAGTAAACAGCCAAAACAAAAAGTCAGTATAATTGAAAGACTCCGGGCCCCTTTCTCATGGTACTTCCTCCAGATTACATGAAACAGTTACCCGGATGAATTCCAAAATAAATATAATTTAACAAATATACTGGACAAACAAGTTTTAAACGGTCACATCACAAATCAGTACATGATTATGTGAATACGCATTTCCATTCCCCGGTTTGATTCGGACATTTTTTTCCCTTTTTTTGTCTTCCTTTTTATACCCTTCTCCATGCCGTTTGGGATATTCCTCAATGGACCAGTTCACTGATATTCTTCCTGCTCGAAAGCAGGTGGTCACACCATTCACAATTACCAGAGCTCATCCTGTACATAATACAAGAGTCTCTGCATTGCTAGGGGAGCAAAGAAAAAGGTTGTAAAATCATTTACAAAAAAAAGTGACATTTCGTTTCTTTTTGGAAGGGGTGCTCATTTTTATGGATACTTGAATTGGGATGTGTTAACTTGGTCTGCTGCCATTTTAACATAGCTCCTGTATGAAAACCAAATAGAATGCATCCTGAATACTTGTTCATCGAACTATACATTCCTGTAAATTACTTCTTACAGTTGACTAACTGTCAGAACAAAAGTCAATACTGTTAGTCTTCATCACTTTGTTTTTGATGTGGAGGTGCTGGTGTTGGACTGGGGTGGACAAAGTCAGAAGTCACACGACACCAGGTTATAGTCCAACAGGCTTATTTGAAATCACAAGCTTTCGAAGCGCTGCTCCTTCATCAGGCAGAGTCACCTTCCCCTGGCAAAACAGCACTGCTCCGAAAGCTTGTGATTTCAAATAAACCTGTTCGACCATAACCTGGTGCCGTGTGTCTTCTGACTTTCTTTTTACAACATGCTACATTGTGCTGCATTTAAGGAATGAATAAATTCGTGCGCAGAAATAATGCATCATCCCAACACTCATAACAAGTCACCAAAATGCACTAAATTTAGCTTACATATCATGAATATTAAAAAATGTTCATAACCAAATGCATTTTAAATAACGGTACTGACCAATGATTGGCCAATATAGGTGATGGCTTCCATACACTACATTTTTTCTTTATCAATTTATCTAGATAGTTAAACTTGAATGAATTAAGCCAGCAGCATGATCCAGGAAACTGATAGGACATTGTCTAATCAATAACTGAACTAGTGTACATAAACCACAACCTCTCGAAATTCCCCATTGTCGAAAACCTCATTGCCCATCGATCTGCTCATCATATATACTAGGTCTCCACCACCCAGTAGATACCTCTCATTCATCAATAAGTCTTTGCATGTCTAACCCCAATCTGCTTCAAAAATATTCTGAGCCTTACATTCACTGCGCTTTTGGTCTCATGCCCATGCCATCTCCCTTTCCACAAAAGGGAGAGGTAGAAACTTGAACTGTTCAAAGTCTACAATCTGGAAATCTCTCCCTCAACCTCTTTAATACTTTACCTTATTCCGAGCATTGATAAAACTTCCTAAAAATCTCCTCCCACCAATGCACTTATGGTCACCATTCTTAATGCCCGACCCATCGGCAACAAAAAAGGATAGGTCTGTGAGTCACCCACAGATGTTTTTCTACCTTAAGGTTTTATACAGATGCATGTTATTGCCATAAAATGCATCTGAGGGCATTTGTCTTTGAGGGAAAATATTCTGACTGGTACTCAAGTTTAAAGGGCACTTCTCCTTTTCCCCAGCCGAGCAATATAATTTACAGCAAGACAGACATGAATGAGTACGGAGGCAATAGGAAATTAAGGGAAAAATAATAACCACAAAGGCTGAGGATTTGATATTAAACCAGTCATTTTAATGGAAGGACATCATGCCAGTTTTCGTAACTAACTGTTCTAAAGACATGCCAACTCGACAAGATCCATGTTTCAGAGTTGCCCAGCTGTTAAAGCACGTGACTGGTTCTATCATCAAATTTAAGCTGTCTCCAAAGTTCCCTGGCGAGTACCTCACAGTGAATTTACTGCAGTAAAGCTGTTTGGTGTCTCTACATTGTTGTGTACCAATGTTGTAACACAATCTTTTTTACATTACATATCAAATGCCCATGAATTTGTAAAGTGTTTGCGCAAATGCCATCTGTAGGAGGGTAATTTAACTGTATTTTATAGCTGAAATATAAGCCACGTTTATACAGACATTGACATTGTAAAATTACAATTCCATCTCCATTAAACTCTGTAGCACTATTCAAATATAGTTCAAGTTTACACTGGATCCCAATTAAAATGTCAATTGGGATAGATGTAATTTCAAAATACTGTGATCGGTGTACCAACTGCACAGAAAACCATTTAACCAATTTAATGGAAAGCATGAGCATTAAATTGGAGAAAATGTTATTTAAATCCCATTCCTCAAACGTCAACACTGTCCAGAATTTTGTAAAGACCATCATTGTAAACAAGCAGCAGCATGTGCCAACGAATGGCAGCACATTAAAAAAAGATATAAATCTTCCCAGCAGGACGATGCATTCAGTTGTTTTTTTGGACTTGGGCAGAGGTGGATGTGCTCGTTGGAGATTTCCATGTGGAACATACATCAATTGGGCATTAGGTGGAGGGTATGAAGACCCATTTGGGGGCTGCTCAATCCATTATGTTCAAGGTTCTTTTTCTAACACAGGTACCTGATTGTGGTGTGAGCTCCAGCCACCTGAATTAACATCTGCCTGAGAAATGGTACCAAAACAAATGCAATGATAATCAATAGTTCGGTTACTTCTACTACTCTGATCCAATTATTGCCCATTTATGCACGTAAACTGAGTGTTGGAAAATGAAGCTGTTGCAACAGGGTTAGACTTAATATGGATGGCTTGAGATGAATTCCTAATTCCTTCCAAATTTCCGGTTGTACAACCCCGAATTTGTGTTTTTGGTATAATCACAACTATTGAAATGTAGCGTTGTTTCAATTGTAGTTATTTGGAAAACCAAAATAGTGTGCCAGTCAGTTGATGAGCACATACAAGAATATTTTCCTGAGCCAGCTCCCAGGCACAAAGGATTACCAAAGGGCTGAAGAAATATGAAAATCATGGCGATCAGAGCTCTCGTTTCTAAAGAAACCCACCTGATGGTCCTTTCAGTTGAAAGGGAGATGAGTTACTGGCTTTGAAGTATAAAATCTAACCCATATCATTTTCCAGCACTTGCTCCATCCAAGTGATCCCATCTATCTGGGAAATTGTGTGAGAGAATAAAAAAAAAATTTTGAAATATTGCTTTCGCACCAAGCTATTGATAGAAATCCGATTCTCTCGTGGATTACAATTTGGAAGCCTCCAGTAGCAGTTAAATAAAAATAGATAGCAGAACAATTTTAATACCAAATACCAAAATATTTTATTGAAAATCAGTATCACAGATAATAAAGACTGGAGTAATACTGATTGGTGATCTCAGTCTTGAAATGACCTCTGAATTGTAAACTGTATACAGAATCAGTCATCAAACATTCTACAAGCCACAATGAAGCGAATGTACCGTTTGTGCTCTGAATTCCTTAATTATGTTTCCAACATAATGTACCCACTTTGAAAATGATGTAGGGCGGCGCAGCTGTTAGCACACCAGCTGCCTCCTCACCTTTAGGGCTAGGGTTCAAAACCGTGGCTGATCGATGGCATAAATGTATTCTCTTCTTTGGCTTCATTCCTGATTTAATTTTTGAAGAAAAATATTCCTTTGCATGGTTAAGATGTCTATAGAAACATACTAATAGTGATGCAGTTTTGCGGAATAAGCACTACCATTAAGCTTTTTCGAAGCATTTAGTATTTAATTTACATTCACACGAAGAATCAGAATGTCAACATTAATCTGACCTCTCCATCCCACACTCTGTTCTGAAAGTATATTCATTTTTAATGTTGTGCTGTTTAAAAGTGGGAGTGGAATTAGAGAAACAAAGTTCAATTGTAAAGCCTAAGTGAAGGCATTCACGTCTGAAAGAAATTCTATCTGGCAGTGATGTTCTCAGCTGTCAGTAAGGCATCTATATAAAGTAAGCTTAGATGTGAACATCCTTAAATCAGTGTTTAATTTGCTGCCTCATAGAAAGAAGTCCGAACAGTGCCTGACTTAAACATTGATAATGCAGGTTTACCTTTTTTGAAGAAGTTTTTTTTTGAAGGTGGGTTTGCAAATTGTCGGGAAGGCAGAAGTGCAGTTTATTTCGCATCTGGTTAATATTATACCCGACTAGGGATTGTTTAACCTGACATTGGATGATCGTAGTAGCAAAACTGTATTTTAAATAAAGACTCAGCAATCAAACAGAAGACTGCAGATGGGTATATGTGTGACCTGAATTTCTAGGAACCACCTTAAATATCAATTTGCGTTTAATGTTCGTCAAATTTTGCATCACACTATTCATTGTTGTTGATATTATATTCCAACACTTAATAATTCTTCACTTGTGATTCATTGTTGAATAATATACAAAACATTAAGCTCATTTTATTGTTTTCTAAAGAAAATAAAGTAATTGAAAAATAAAGCAAAAAAACTTTTAACATCGTGCACTAGATTATGTAGCTGTAAAAGCCACAAGCATTTTAGAGATTACTTGCAGATTGTAAAAACCAATTGCTTAATGTGTTCATCCTGATCATCCAGTCAATCCCTCTTCACAATTTCTCCATCGCTTTACCACATTAGCCTGCAGAAGCACTGAATTCTCATCTTGTATTACAAAGCACCTCTGCCTGCGGGTATTAGGGAAGGATGCAAATGAAGATGTTAAGAACAATCACCTCATCAATCACAATCACACAGGGACACCTATCAAGGCTGGAGGATTAGCTCCATGGCCGTTTCACAGGTCTCCCTCCTATTATGGTTCTTGTTTAATTAAACTTACTACAAATGCATTCAGCTGCTGGCGGAGTAGCTGCAGTGTTTTGCCAGCCATTTTCCAGCTTTTATTTTATGAATCTAGTCCTTGATTGCATTTTTTAAGCATTTTGTTTAAAAGCTCAAGACTTAATGAGATAAGTTAAAATAATAAATAAAAAGTAATTTGAATAAAAAAGCAGTGTGAAAAGGACAAAGTTTAAAAACACGAACAGGATATTGGAGAATCAAGTGTCCTCACAGAAAAACAGTAAGAAGTCAAACACTAAAGGCATTGTATCTGATGGGTGGAACATTTGCAAAGACTTGAGGCAGTAATGTGCAGAAAGGGTTCAGGAAATACATTCTAGATTGAGGTAACAACTGAGGAACAAGCATTGTGCAATGAGGAATGGTTAATTAATACATTTCTGATCAAGAGGAAGAGTGATCATAATATTGTTTTGTATTGAGTTGGAAGTGACTTAGTTAAGTTTGAATCTTGGATCCTATATCTGAACAAAACAAAATACATAGGTACAAAGGGTACGTTTGTAAAGGTAGGTTGGGAAACTAGATGAAAGGATATGGTGGTATCTAAGTAATGGAAAACTTTTAAAAGAATTCATTCATAATTCAAAACACCTATATTTACTCAAGAAATTAAAACCTATGGGAAACTGAACCCACTGTAGCTAACAACGGAAGTTTAAAATTGTGGTATGTTAAAGGAGGAGGCATAATATTTTTGCCAAGAAGAAGAGTTGCAAATCCAAGAGTTGAGCTAATTTCAGAATTCAGCAAAGAATCACATGGAATTAATCAATAGAAAAGCGAATACTGATTGTAAAATGATCTCAGTGGTTGGAAGGTTGTTGCAAGACTGCTTAAGAAGGGACAAAGAAAACAAGAAACATGAGGTCAGTTATTCTGATATCAGCAGGTGGTGGAAATGCAGCAATCTACTACTATCGAGCTGCTAACAGGGCACTTAGAAAATCCAGATATGTCTGAGCAGAGTTAGTATGGTTTTGTAAAAAGAAAGTCATGTTTGACAAATCTGAGATAACAAGGTGTAGAGCTGGATGAACACAGCAGGCCAAGCAGCATCAGAGGAGCAGGAAAGC
>JAHRHZ010000023.1:35154316-35205542 GCA_024137785.1 Ginglymostoma cirratum | reverse complement strand
GCTTTCCTGCTCCTCTGATGCTGCTTGGCCTGCTGTGTTCATCCAGCTCTACACCTTGTTATCTCAGATTCTCCAGCTCCTACTATCTCTGACAAATCAGTTCCAGTTTTGTTTGAGAAGTTAATTTGTTGACTGGCTGTTAGTGGATGTGGTATATTTGGATCTTCAAAAAGCGTTCAATACAGTGCCGTACAAGAGATTATTGCATTAAATTAGGACACATGGGATGGAGCTAGTGAAATAGCATGGATCAAGACATTGTTAAAGAAGAAAACAAATGATTGACAGGACACTTTTGGCTCATAGGCTATAACTAGCGGCTCTAACAGCAGTGAAACTGAAGCCATTCAAACCTGTATCAACAACTTGGCTGAGGAGACTTAAAGTATTGTATCCAAGTTCGCTGATGATACAAAGTAAGGAATATAATAACAGTAATAGATGATTTAGCTCCTTTCAGCATGTTCCATTTAATCTTCAATCTTGCGAATCTGCAACCCAACTCCATACACCTATACTTGCACTAAATTACTTAACACCTTTGGTTAATACAAATCTATAAAACGCAAATGTTTAAAATGAAGATTTTATTGAATATGAATTGCTGTTTATGGAAAACATTCCAAACTTCTACCACCCTATGAGTTTTCAGTTTTAGTTTTTCAATTTTATGAACTATGACATTTATTATTTATTTTAAAAAATCAAAGTTCTTAAATTTTGTCCCCAACTCTAAACTTCCCATGGTTTCTCTAAATCTGCGCCTCTAATATGTTGAAGGCCTCAAATCATTGTTTAACCTTCTAAATTCCAATGAACACAACTCAAGTCTGCATCAGCTTTCTTCATAACTCAAGTGACGGAATCCAGGTATCTTTCTTTGTGGCCTCCTCTACATCAGGGAATCCAAGTGGAGGATTGGGGACCGCTTTGCAGAACACCTACGCTCGGTTCGCACTAAACAACTGCACCTCTCAGTCGTGAACCATTTCAACTCCCCTTCCCATTCCTCAGACGACATGTCCATCCTGGGCCTCCTGCAGTGCCACAATGATGCCAACCGAAGGTTGCAGGAACAGCACCTCATATTTCGCTTGGGAACCCTGCAGCCCAATGGTATCAGTGTGGACTTCACAAGCTTCAAAATCTCCCCTCCCCCAACCACATCCCAAAACCAGCCCAGCTCGTACCCGCCTCCCTAACCCGTCCTCCCACCTATCCACTCTTTCCACCTCAAGCCCACCCCCATCTCCTACCTACTAGCCTCATCCCGCTCCCCCGACCTGTCCGTCCTCCCTGGCCTGACCTATCCCCTCCCTAACTCCCCGTCTACACTCACCTTTACTGGTTCCATCTCCGCCTCTTAGACCTGTCTGTCTCCTCTCCACCTATCTTCTCCTCTATCCATCTTCTATCTGCCTCCCCCTCTCTCCCTATTTATTTGAGAACCCCCTTCCCCTCTCCCATTTCTGAAGAAGGATCTAGGCCCGAAACATCAGCTTTCCTGCTCCTCTGATGCTGCTTGGCCTGCTGTGTTCATCCAGTTCTACACCTTGTTATCTCAGATTCTCCAGCATCTGCAGTTCCTACTATCTCTGAAACAATCTTTCTGGTATATCTGTGTTGTACTCTCTCCAAGGCCAATATATCATTCCTAAGGTGTGGTGCTCAGAACTGCTCACAATTCTTCAAGCGTGTTCTGCCCAAAGATTTGTACAAGTGTGGCAGGACTCCATCCACTTGTACTGTAGTCCTCTTGAAATTGTCATGTCTGTGATGGGAGAAGCATGCTGAAAATCAAACCTCTCAACTCCATGAGTCATACCATTAGTGTAAATATTTTGATTCATTAAAAAAATGGTTCATCCCACTCTTTTGTACTCCTTCCCAGAATGAAAGAAATGTCCACTAGGCTTCTTTAACAAACTCAAAGTAAATCTCTTTATTATAAACAGAACTTATTCTTAAAAAGGTGGCAACTATTGGTTAACATCTGAGCAATGATCCAGAATCATATATCCCCTTAATCACACACAGAGACATGTTCATACAGCGCAAAAAATAGTTTCTGCAGGGGCTGTTTTTTTTTCAATACAAAAGACTAGAAGGAACAACGAACACTATGGGACGTGGGTCTGGAAATGGAGGAAAGATTTTGATCACTTCTCATGTCCAAATTTTCATATTAATGAAGCTGAATTGCTGATGGTGTCGATAGATGGTCAAAGTCCAGTTCTGATTCCAACAAACTTGGATTTGAATCTTTGTAAATTGCTTAAAATACTGATATTTGGAGAGTGAATCAGAATCCCTTGGACTTCAAATATGACCAGGATTTCTGGAGAGGACTTTGCAGCTTTAGGGGTGTCTTCCTTAATCTGACTCCTGGGTCAAAGTCCAAAGACAGTCATCTCAATGCCATGTTTGTCTAGTAGTTAAAGCAATTATCCCCATCTCGTGTTTCCTTGAAACCTCTGCTTAGCTTTTTCTACCCAGTGAAAAACAAGTAAACCACTGTAAACTTTAAATATTGGCCTTATTTCCAGGAGATCACATGGTCAAACCCATTTCAATCCAGAGGATGTCCAATTAGTTAATAATCTTCCAGATTTTTTTCCCAGAGTCCTTAAATATAGCTATGTGTTTCCAAGAATATAAAGGTCAGCATTCTAATAGTCTTTTCTGATCATGTCTGTATCTTCTCATTGCATTTTAATCTGTGTAACCCAACACCTAAATATTTTCTTTTGGCTCCTCCATAAACATTTTTCTGAAGAAGGGTCCCGACCTGAAACGTCAGCTTTCCTGCTTCTCTGATGCTGCCTGGCCTGCTGTGTTCCTCCAGCTTCACACCTTGCTATCTGAGTTTTCAACACTGATCTTTGTGTGATGCCATTATTTACAATTACAGCGCGTGTGCTTTATTTGACTCACTACTCAACTAATTTCTAACCAGATCCAGTTTTTCTTCAGTTCAACGTGCTTCAACTTTAGTTAACAGTCTCTCATGAGAGACTTTATCGAATGGCTTCTGGAAGTCATATAAACAACATGCATAGGCATTCATGTGACCAGTATTGTAATCACCTCATCAAAATAGCTCAAACAGTTCATTGGGCGTAACCTACCTCTAGATAGGAAAGTAAGTTGTGAGGAGGATATACAGCTCAGGTAAATGATGAAAACATGGCAGATGCAGTACAAAATGGAGAATGTGAAGATTTTCACATTAGCAGGATCAATAGAAAAACGAAATATTTCTTAAATGTTATGGGAGATTACACTTCAGCATTCAGGGGGACATGGACACCATTGCACACAAATCACAGAAAGTTACCAGCAGACAATTAAGACAGCAAGTGGTATGTTAGATTTATTCCAAAAGGGTTAGAGTGCTTGCATTAAAAATCTTAATTATATAGGTCTTGGTAAGGCGTACAACAAGTACCGTGCACAGGTTCGATCTCCTTACCAAAGGAAGGATATACCGGCCTTAGATGGAATGCAACAAGTGTTCATCAGACAAATTCCTGAAATTAAGGAATTATCATTTGAGGAGAGTTGGAGTAAATTAGATCTTTGTTCTGTAGGGTTTTAAAGACTAAGAATTGATCTCAATAGCAAAAGAATTCTGACAGGGCACCTGCAAGTGAATGATGTTATTGGCAGGCATCGTCACTGACAACTGGGAGAGTCACTGACAGCCCTAACCTCAGGAGGCTGAAAGCAGAAAGGGAAGACTCAGCTGGCTGAGAAGAGAGCCCAGACAAAACAGAGGTCAGTGAATTGTACATCTTCTCAGCCTACTGTTTTTTCCTTCAGCAAACGCAATAGAGACTGCTGTGCCCGAGTGGGGGTCCCAAGCCAAACCAAGCAATACTTAACAGAGTTCATGACGATAGCATAAACCACCCTCCCATGAGACGGAAAGCACTTTAGACATTTCTTAAGGAGCTTCAGAGGTTGATGGTGGATGTTTCTCTGTCAGAAACTGACTTTTCTAACGAGAACTGGGGGTCACAGAGTAAGAATAAACAAGTAACCCTTCAAGAAGAGACGAGGAAACATTTCTTCACTCAGTCAATTTTGAATCTGTGGAATTCTCTAGTCTAGCGGTGGGTTCTCAGTTGTTGACATATTCAAGGCTAATATTGATTCGTTTTTAATCCTAAAAAACATGGGAATCATGCAGAAAGGTGAAGCTGACATAGGAAATCAGTTATAATCTTAGAGAACAGAAGAACAGACTGGAAGGGCAAGATTGATTGCTCCAGCTTCCAGTTCTTTTCAAGAGCAGAAACGAAGTTGCTAGAAAAGCTCAGCAGGTCTGGCAGCATCTTTGAAGGAAAAAACAGAGTTAACATTTTGGGTCCGGTGGCCCTTCCTCAGAACTGATGGTGGCTGGGAAAATGTCAGTTTATATGCAGAAAAAAGGGAGGCGGATGGGGTAGGTTGTAAACGATATGATAGAGCCGAAAGAGAGAGAAGAGCAGTTGGACAGACAGTGGAGTCGATAAAAGGAGTTGATCCATTTCTTTTGCTTCTGTAAAGCACACATATTTACAGAAATTCATTGTCCAATGCATCCTGTAATAGGACCTTTTATCAGATTCCTGCCAGAAAAGTGTCGGTCTGTTCCAATGAGTATAATGGTCAAGAAAAAGATGCATTGTCTGGTTTCTACACGTTTTGCAAACCCAGAGGATTGCTGAGATCTTCCTGGGAAGGCTTCAGATTGATCCTGCAGGAGGGGAATTTTGGAAAAATGCAACTGAGTTGTAGGGCGCAGGGACATTTGTGGCCTCCGACCTATCTTTCCAGATCAAATGCATAAAAACCATGGTGTAAAGGCACTTGTCAAACAACGCTCTTGAACTCCTGCAAGCTGGAAATTCACTGGGGACCTTTGGGGCAAGTCAAAGTCTAACATTGAAGTTTAAAAAATGGTACTAACTACCCATCTTGTCCCTAGTGCACGAATTCTCAAGTTGAACTACAATTTCCAGGCTGTGTATTTTCTTTACAACCAAATGAGAGGAAGACGCTACATTTTTCTACTGGTCGCCTCAGATTTCTCAAAAGGTAATGAAGTTAATGAAATATTTTAAAGTATTATTATTGTTGTAATGCAGTACAGTAATCAGGATATGCACTGCAAGGTTCCACAAATAGCATGGAGATGTATAACCAGATAATTGGTTATTGAGACATTGCTTGAAGAGGTTACATGTTTATCAGGGCTCCAAGAGAGCACTTTCGTTGACATTATGAGTGACTAACATCACTTCAAGCTAAGTTACATTAATTAAAGCTGTCCTGTTTGTGTCTGTGTCTCTGACCCAGAAGCTCTGAATTGAATCACACTTCGGGACTTAATAAGCTCATAACGCATTTAAACAGATTGTGTACCGACCTGTAAATCCTTCCAACAGAGACCAAGGTGGGTGATAAGAATGGGAGAGATTCCTGACCAGTTGCAATGGAAAGAATGTTTGGGTCCCGTTGTCACTATCCATTGCTCCCGTCGACAGGATGCACATAGAAGAATGTGTTGCCACACAACTCCAATTTCCTGAATGATTTGTAGCACACTACCACCATGCCACTTCACACCACTAATGGCAGGGTGCATTTTGGCTGGAACAAGTGCTGGCAGGTACACAGGACTTGAATCTGACCTGAGGAATACTGGAAAATTGCTGAAGATGGCAAGAATGGGATCTTCACTCAGAAGACAGCATTTATTCTCCACCAATTATGATTCCACCAGGGTCTTTCCTGATGTCCATCAGCCAAAGCCCATACCACTGCCACCATCTCAGGATGTTCCAGGCTCCAGTGAGATTTTCTACGTTCAGGTCATCCTCCAAGATCTTCTGCAGCCTCCTGTACTGAAATTCACCAGCCTTCTACCAATTATTGTTTTCATCATTTCATTAAAATATGCTCTTCACTGACTGCCCAGACAGAAAGTGGTTGTCTAGGTTCTGCCCCTATCCTACATCTCCTCCATACCATGCTTCTCCTCCTCAGGATCTCCTCACCATGTAACTGGTCACAATCTTAATTCACTTTCTGCAATATAGTGTGAGGCTCTTTCAAAGAGTCCAGCAGCATTGTGTCAGGAAGCTTTCAGTCTACTGTATCATACTTTATGTAGCAGCATGGCTTTCATTTTATGCTTGCTGCATCTTTGTGCATAATGTGAATCATCAACTGTGTTGTCAGTGAACCTTGTCACTTAATTGCTTGCTCTGGGTGTTCAAATGCACGTAGTACCAGGGACTGCTGCATGGTGAAGACATCTCCATGGCTTCTACCAGGAGAACGGGCACTGGCCTGAATTATTCTATGCCTATGGTTACACACGGGCCAGACATTAAGCAAGTCAAATCCATTTCAGTTCCAGTAAAGGGCAGTGTTGATGAGCATGCCTACAAAGTGTTATGTGTATATTAACACTACACTTCACCATGGGGAAACCTGTCCTCATGAACGAATCTAGAACTATTGTCCTTCCATTTAAGATTAAGATTTTCTTTTTTGAAGGTCATTAGTCTTTAGAACTCTTCTCAAGAGAAAGCAGTGCAAGTTGGGTTATTGCAATTATTCAAGGCTGAGTTAGACTTCTAATCTATAACTGATTCGAAGGTTATGGACGTCAGGTAGGAGAGTAGAGTTGAGGTCACAATCAGATCAACCATGATTTTATTGACCGACAGCACAGATCTGATAGACTGCATGGCCAACTCATAACTCTGGTTCTTATGATCCTGTCAATCCTGGTGATGCTACATACTGCCTCTGCACACTTCTCTTTGGCAAAGGGAGGATGAAATATACTTATCTGCCATTAAGTTCAGAGCCTCAGTGGCCTCACTGATGCAACAATTAAGTGATAACTGAGATGCGGCAAAAATCCTTATTTCCAATACTGAAGGAGCAATATACATGAAGGTTCATTCACCATGGTCACCTTCACAACCAACTTTCGGTTCTTCCTCTGCTTGAATGTTACAATTGTGGCTACAGCAGATGGGAGATTTCAATGAAGTACATACATCTCATTCAAACTCTTTTTTAAAAATTTCAGTTCAGAGAACTGCTTTCTGAATATTTCGGGTGGATTTGGGCATTCTCCCTCCTCTCCTTCCCGATCCAGTAACTTCTCCTGCTCTGCACGGCTCTGGGCATTTTCCGTGTCATGCTTTATTCCATTGGAAACGGCTACTATAAAAAAAATGCCATATCTGAGAATGAATGGCTTGTGCAGAATCTTGGTAGCCAAGTCCTGCTTCGGCACTTAGTATGTCACTGCCTATCATTATTTGCAAATTTAATGCACCAATATCTTTGGAATTAAAGCAAGAGCTAGAGAAATTCAACCAATAACTAACCTGTAAGCAACTGATGATCCCCTTAAATAGCACCTTTGGAAGTTTTCATTTCCTGTTGATGAATTTATGTAAGTTTAAAATGCATGGCTGAACTGAGTTCAATTTTGAATGGCACGTTAATTGACAGCGTGTTCTGCTTGACCTACATCCATTCACTGAGTGTACTCTAACACAATCAGTGATAAGACTTCAAGCATAATTTGCTTCATAGGTTTGTGCATAGAATGGCAGAATTGGTACAGTGTGGCAGGAGGCCGTTCATCCCACTGTGACTGTACAGATCTCCATTATACATAAATACACACATGCACACCCCATGGATGCCATTTTGTAACTCCACAGGAACTCATAGCATCAAAAATATGGGCATCAATGATTCAACGTTCCCACATCTAAACAACATGACCTTCACTTAGATGAATTGCTCCAGTTCAGCTCTTGAGTTATTAATTGTATTGTTCCACACTTTTTGCTGTATTCTTCCCACACATTAAGTGTTTTATTGGCAAAGTAAACTCAATTGCGCAAGATTAAATTGTTTGGTCTAATAATTAATCCATAATTCGGCACAATTCCAGATGGACAATTTGCATCAATCTGTCTCAAATTTTCATTCATAAACTGTATTTACATGTGGTTCTTTGGAATGAGCTGCAACAAAGTTTTTGCTTTAAAATTCTGACAAACGATTGTTTCTTATGCGCCACAGGAGGCAGAGACGCAGCAGCAACTGCAGCAGATATCAGGAGAACTGAACATATGCTGGTATATGAACCAAAACAACTTTTCTCATACCTGCATTTACATTTGTGCTCTGCAGCCTAAATGAAAAGTTCCGACTTTTGCAAAGCCCAGCACCGCTGACTGGTGACCAGGGATATCAGACGTATAAAGGTCTACACAACTTAGCAAGAAATAAATTGGTGTTACGTGGTAAAGATCACATTTAGGTACTTAGTTTGTGAAACTCAGAGAGAAACACGGTGGCCTTTGATTAACATCATGGATATTAATAGTGCATTTATGTAAAATAACTCAAATCAAATGTTGTTTCTTTACAAATCGGCCCTGAGCCTCTTTGGTTATGCTCCATGCTGTAATATGGTTCATTCATCTTCCAGTTCTGCTGAACCATCAAAATGTTAATCCACTTTTTTTCCTGCTTAGATGCAAACAAACCTATATATTTTCAACATTTCTAATTTGTTTTTCTTATTAGTTTATTGCTTCAAAAAGACAAAATAAAGATAAAATAAAACCTTTCTCATGACAGTACCTATTAGAATTTCCAAGAATATTTCTGAAACAAAAACAAATGATTATATTTAGCTTATTCATGACATTCATGTAAGATAACACCAGAAGTGGCATAATATCGTCCACATGCGTGCAGCAGGAAAATGTACAAGGCTTCAGTACTGGGGCGATCATTTAACAGAGCTTTGAAAATTGTGGCTACTCTGTAACCTTCCTCGATTACAAAAGACACAGTTTCACACAATAAATTAACTGATTATTTCTAGTAATTAGTTAAAAAGAGGATTACTTCTGATGTGCAAATATGAAGATTTGTATTATTTTATGGTTAAAACCATTTTAAAGATGCCCAGCTTCTGGGGATAACTTACAATGCAGTTACTGGTAAGGTACAAGTTTTGTATACAATTTCAATGTATTTTATCAATTCCCACCCAAATGTGCAGATTAGCATAGCAGCATGATCCTCTGTGTTTATACGCTTGCAATTATTTATCTATTATCTGTATTTCCTCAGTGGATTTGCTTTTGTTTATCCCCTTGATACCTGAATACAATCTATTGATAAAAAATTACCAATTTATAATATAAATTTCTGACGTAAATACTGCATAGGGATCACCAACTGCACTGTATAGAGGAGATTCTCAGTATCACTATCTGAATTAAAAATAAGTAATTTGTTGCTCATTGCAGTTATATGAAATCATATTCTACAAACTCCACTGATGCAATTGAATGCCTGCAGTTGCAAAAAATGCATTGTGAGAATTTCTTAGGCATGTTGTCTTAACGAACATGTCTCCATTACCTAATATATTAATTACCTTGTTACTGAAGGGTGAGAAAGAACTGTTGAGATAACTGGTCCCTTCTGAACTCTCCGTGATGAGTTTTCCATTCATCCATAGAGTTTGTCACTGAAGTTAACTATCAATTTCTTTGGATGCTGAATTCTTCAGCTAAATCTTGACCTTTCAAGGATTTTGCTTGTTCTCAGATTCACACCATTATCAAAAGCTTTCCAGAGCTGCTTCAAAAGTCTCTGTGTCTTTAAAAAATATATAATTTCTGTATATAATGGCAATATATAATGTCATCCACTGAAGGACCTACAGGCTACAAAAATGTATTTAATTTGTCACCTTGAGATTTAATGCTTAATTTTGAATCTCAAGTACTGTTTTCTCCAAGATATCCAATCTTGTGTTTTGTTAGGCCTATTTCTCATGTTAAATCTTGATGGCAAAATAATTTCTCCAGCCATTTTTACTTGATATAGTTAGTTATTCTTCTTACTTTAAAGTAGTTTTAAAACTGTATATTTTAAATGCTGCTTTGTTCTGTTTATTTCAAAGATTTAATGATTCTGAAATTGATAAATGCTGACGTCTTTAAAGCTGTAATCTTGCATTGAATCAATGTTGTTTTAATTTTCTTGCCTTAAAATCTCTTCAAAAGTTTCAAGAAGATGTAACAGCAATGTTACAGTATTTTCTTCGTCTGCAAGTTCTTAAACTCTGGGTTAGAGCAATGCTATAGTATTTTCTTCTCACAAAGTATTCATTCTGTTTTACGCTAATTTGGCAATTCTATTCTTACTGAAGATTTTCTCAGCCTTACTCCAACCAAAATAGGAATTTCCTGCCATTTACAGCCAACCTGCAGGTTTTCCACTCCTTCACATGCAAAATGGATACTTACTACTTTCATAGCCTAAAACACAACACAAAACCCCTTGCACAATCTTTTCTCTTCCATAAAATTCATTTTTTTAAAGATTGCCCTTTTCTCCCTTTAATGACACACTGCTATTTCTCTGATAACAGGGCCTCAGTATTAATTAGTGTTCTGGCCCTGGCTCTGTCTTCTCGAGCCGTGTCTCATGGAGCCTCCTCACAATGGTGGCAGTTTCGTTTTTTGCTCTTTATTCTTGTACAGATTGTGGGCTTCACTCACAAGGCTGGCATTTGTCGCTCATCCCTAGTTGCCCTCGAGCTGATTGGTTCTCTTGGCCACATGATAAGGCAGTTCAGAGTCAACCACATCACGGTAGGCTGGGAGGGACATGTAGGCCCGACCAGGTAAGGATGGCAAACTTCCTTGCCTAAAGGACATCAGAGAACCAAATGGGTTTTTACAGCGATTGACATTGTCACTTGGTCATCCTTTGACCACGTTTTAATACCACATTATATTGAATTCAAATTTGATTTGAAGTGGGAGTCGACGTCATTTCACCAGAACCTTAGTGTAGGGTTCTGGATTTATAGTCCAGTGACATTATCAATATGCTATCACCTTGGCAAACATAGGAGTGTAAGTTCTCCTTTTCACTTCAATCCCACTCCATCAGGTCTTTTCCACTGTTATTTTAGAGCTTCCCTCCTCTTTCCCACGGAGGTCTCTAACTTTCTTAATCGAGCTGCATCCCACAGCCCCTTCTTCTGTAAGGACTCTGTTTCTTCTCAGCGTGACTACTTCTGTTCCGATGCTAGCCCACACTGTTTTTCCTGCACCTCTCACCGGCTCAGAGGTGAAGGTTTTCTTCTGGGGTTCTCCTTTCACCCCGTTGCTATTCTCACGAGGGCAGCTAACTGCTTATTGGTTGCCGCATTTCAGATGCTGACTGACCGTCACATAAAATGGCCACATCCTTAAAGTGGTAAACTCTCTTTTCTTCTGAAATTTTTTTTTTCTCCTCCGTCTCATGACATTTCCGCTCCCCACCCCATAGGGAAACCTTGGTTGGGATACAATCTTGCCAGCAAGCCTCTAACCTATAAACAGGTTGGACAGTCCTGATTGGGCACTGTAACAGGAATAAAATTGAACGGCAAATGAAAACATACAGAACTGTAATGGAAACATTCAAATTAAAATAAAACGTCACCTCCGGGTGTGATAATGCACCTCAGCCCCTGAACAGACCACAAATCCCAAGGGAGTCGTCCTTTCCCCTGTCTTAGAACAGACACAAGCTACACTGATTAGTAAGGCAGACCTGCAGAGACTATCATAAGATGGAGATGACACATGTCTCCAACAGGACCTCATGCTAGAATGCCTCTTCTCCACCCAAAGATAACATGACATTATCAGACTGACGAGAGCTTGATACAACTTCAACATTAACTCCTTTAGAACCAACAAGTTATACAATAAATATAACCATCAAATGGACGGTTTTCATCAATATATAATTTATAGAGTAATACTTCTAAATCCACTGAACGTGTAAGGTTCCCCAGTCTGTCATGAGATCATAGCCCTCCTGTAATATGGTGACCAAAACCGCATGTGTGTCGGGGTGTGTGTGTGTGTTTGTCTCTGTGTCAGGAAGTGTTATTCTTTATCTAACTCGATGCTGTACCTGTCCTGGGAGTGTACAATAGGGACAGTGTCGAGGGGCTTTACTTTCAATTGAAAACAGTAGAGGGAGCTTTGCTCTGCATTTAACCTGTCCTGGGACTGTTTGATGGGGACAGTGTAGAGAGCGCTTTACTCCATATCTAGCCCTGTACTGTACCTCTCCTGGGAATGATTGATGGGGACAGTGTAGAGGCAACTTTACTCTGTAACTAACCCTGTGCTGTACCTATCCTGGGAGCATTTACAGGCTCGTTCACACAGAACTTCACTCTGTACATAAATGCTGCTATGCCTGTCGTGAGAATTTTGATGGAACAATGTAAACAGAATAGTGAGAATAATAGATGCTCATGGGTTTAAACTGGCATGGAAGAACAAACAGAACATCAGCTAAGAGACAGAACACAGTGTTGATGGATGTTTCAGACTGGATAATGGTGTGGAGTGTTGTGCCCCAGCAATTCAGATTAGGATCACTACATTTTCTGTTGTATATTAATGAACTAGACATGGGCTCACAGGGCGTCAGGGTAAAGTTGAGCAAAGATTGGATCGGCTGAGGTAGTTTTCTTTGGAACAGACAGGAATGAACAGACTGAATAGAAGTGTATAAAATTATGAGGGGTCTTTATAGAGTGGATATGAACCTCTACAAATCATTGGTCAGACCGCATTTTGAATATTGCGTTCAGTTCTGGGCACCTTAAAGCCCTGGACAGAGTTCAAAGGAGATTTACTAGGATGATACCAGGAATGAGGGATTTTAGATTAAGGGAAAGATTAGAGAAATTGAGCTCATTCTCCTTGAACCAGAGGATATTTACAGGTGACCTTAACTGATGTGTTCAAAATTACAAATAATTTTGACAGGGTAAAAAAGGATGTTCTGTTTCCACCAGCTGGTATATCAGTGAGTGGCAATCACAATTTCAAGACTGTCAGCAATAGAATTAGGAGTGAGACGAAGAGAAATCCCTTTACTCAGAGAGTTCTTAGGATTTGGAACACACTGCCTGGGAGAGTGGCGGAGATAGATTCCACAGGATGTTTCAAAAGACAGCGGGGTGTATATTTGAAATTGACGAATTTAGTGGCTTACTGAGACGGGGCTGGAGAATGGGGCTAGCTGGGTAGCTCTTTCAGGAGCCAACAGTGACACAATGGGTCGAATAACCTCCTTCTGTATTGTAAAAAAATTCTACGACGCGCAATCCTCAATCAGACTGAGCGCAAATAAGTTTTTAAGTCATAAATTTATACTTCTGAATGTGATTGTATCAAATTCTATAAAATACGTAAATTGGAAGTTTTTTTTAAACCTAAAAACTGTTCTTTAATTTGCTTAAGAACGATCAACCATTTTTATTTCTCCAAAATTGTACATTGTTCTATAAAAACATATACACCACTGCTGCTGCATTTATATTTATACTTGCAACTCTGGTCAAAAAGCATTTGCAATGTCATATTTTGGCATGGTTAAAATTATATGTAATTTGCTAAACTTTTAACTGATCCCCTGGGTGGAACAGCAGAATAAAAACAAGGCCCTTTGAACTCAACTTGCATGTAATTTCTGCCATCTTAATAAGGTGTGAGGCCTTTTAGTCCCTAACAGATTCCAAAACTTCAGTGCAGTCCCTACCATATGGAGACAGACTGGAAACTGTCAAATTCAGTTAGTAAATTTCATCTTTGGGGAGTCAGTCAGGCAGGCTGTATCAGAGTAAACAGAATGCTGTTGAGATCCGGAGGCAAACAAGAGGATGGCTGGACCACTGAACCAAAAAGAAATTTGGCACAGAATGATTGCTTGAAAGCGAACAGGGAAGAACAGAGAGCTACTAAGTGACAGTACAGCCATTAACCACATGTTTTATTTATCTTTAATGACAATATATTATACAACAATTTAATCTTCAGGCTAAAATTGTGATCATTGTTTCAAATTTCTTGGAATTGAAAGCATCAAATAGATTTTTTTTTAAAAAATGCTCATTAAAGAACTACATAATTCTCATAGAGACTACAGATAGTCAAGAAGACTCAACACTACAAAAAGATTATTTGTTTCTTTCAAGGCCTTTTACAAGCTCAGGCTGAAAACTATAGAAATTACGCTTCGTGTTAAACCGGCTTCATTTTAGCAATCTGTTAACTACCTCCCGGCAGCTGCTTACGAACAGGAAACACTTAAAGCACGATTTTGTTTGAATGATCTCAACCAGACATTTTGTTGGCTGAAAATGCATTTTAAAAACTATTGTGAAAAAAACTGGTCACTGATCAATATGGTGCAGCACCTCCAGCTGCCAATATCTTTCCTTCAGATATCATGCTGTATAATATGCACAAAGTGCCTCATATACATATGTATTTTCAGCTTAGGTTGGAAGTGCCTTATGTGGAAGGCACTTTGTACATATTACAGTGACAATATCACTAGCCCTGCTGATCATTTCACAACATATTAGAAATCCTGAGCAATATACAAATACATAGGTCGTTATCATTTTTTTACGAGTAGTCCTTTCACAAAATTATGAAGGACTCTCCTTCTCAACCTCTCCCCTTGCCTGATGTGCAGTAACTTTATGGGGACTTTCCCATTTTTGAAATAAAAAACATATAATTGTGCACAGAAGCTACAAATCAGCCACAAAGCATTCAGTTCAATGTAAGAGCAAATAGTCCAAACAATGTTCATCCATAACCACTGGTGTATGCTGCAGTTGTCCTTAAAGAATCAACTCAGAAGTCTTTGTACAGCTCCACCCACTGAGATATATGCGACTATCTTTGGCAGTTATAGGTCCCTGTTATATTCGGTCCAGTCTCTTAGTTTAAGTTCTACTGTTAACAATCATGTAACTTAGGTTAGCCTGGTATCTCTCAGGAGGCACCAATGTCTCCTGCCAAGGATACCACAGAATCATGGAATCCCTAAGTGGGAAAACAGGCCATTCAGCCCATCGGGTCCACACCAACCCTTCGAACAGCATCCCACCCAGACCTACCCTCGTACTCCATCTCTGTAGCCCTGCATTTCCCACGGCGAATCCACCTAGCCTACATATCCTTGGACACTACCGGCAATTTAGAATCACTAATCCACCTAACCTACACATCTGTGGACTGTGGGAGGAAACCGGAGCGTCCGGAGGAAACCCACACAGACATGGGGAGAATGTCTGCATGGAGCTTACACAGTCACTTGAGGATGAAATCAAAGCCGGATTCCCGAAGCTGTGAGGCAGCAGTGCTAACCACTGAGTCACAGTGCCATTACTGCCATTTTCCTGCCTCTTCTCTGTAACCCTACACATTGTTTTTATTCAAATAATCAACTAATGCTGTCTCGAGTGTCTTACCACCCGTGAAGTTAACTCATTATAAGGTAACGTAACATGTAACACCTTAACTGAAAAGCTGTGACATCCCACTCTCTCGTTAGCGACAGGCAACTAATGGTGAATTTAACCTGAGGGTCATCATGCCTCAGGCAAGGAACAAGGTTGAGAAGGTAGGACATTCATGGTGACCTCAGCTGGTATGGGAAGTGACCCTATGCTGCTGGTATTACTCTCCATCACAGAGCGGCCAACCAACCGATGGAAGTAGTCAACCACCTTAGCTTACTTAGAATGTAATGAATTATTTATTTTTACTCAAGTATATACCTCTTCTGCTGAAGGCTAATTAGTGGTTCACTGCTTAATACCAGTAAGCCTGAGACCTAGTATTACAGGAAGGGATGCCGGCAACATACCTAACCAAAGCAGAGCTAGTAAACCCTGGTACCAGCTGCAGCCATCCATTACAAGACCTTTGTCTCTTTGTTTTCAATTCCTTTATCCATCTGCCTTAATGCGTCTTAAATGTTATAATGGAGCAGGACATTTTTGGAGTTATTGTCCATTTTGTCAGTGTAACTTTGCCAGGCATGTTATGGAAACTTTATTCACAGATGGAAATTAGGATTTTCCACAATTCAGAGGATCCTTTGACAGTGAACTGGAAGCCATTTCTCAGAAAGTCCCAGTCATTGCCTTTGTGTCAACCAAAAACCTTGGGAAAGAATTTTCACAGCCTTTACCTGGTTTCTCTTGCTCCCTATTAAAAATGTCTTGAACTAAATCTTGTACTTATGGTCACTCATCAGTTTCTTTCTGTAAAATCCTTCCACAATTTCAAACCTACTTATCTCTTTTTGTCACATAATTCACGTTGTTTTCTTTGAAATTTTGCTGTACAGTGTGTCTGGAAATGTAGCTTTTAACATTTTTAACTGTAGGTGAGTTTAAGAGCGCCAATGGGTATTAAAAGATGAATAATCACAGTACGGAGAATAGGGGTATGTACAACAACAATGTATACTAAAATCTGATTTGTTACAGCTAATGATATGTTATTACTCACATCATCTCAGATACTGACATTTTCACTGCCTCTGGGACTTTCAACAGTACATAAGCAGCAAATTGTATGACACATAGTAACTGCAGAAATTCAGGGATTTGTTGCAGGATATCACACCATAACAAATTACTTCCGACTTAAATAACCTTGATTATCATGCATTTAAAAATACATTTCAGCTGTTTGAAACTATGTAGTTTAAGTTGATGGAAAATGTGTCCTGAAAAATATCAATTTCCTTCCTAATCAAAAAGCAATGTTGCTTTATCTTCTGAAAAAAAAATCAAAATCATAAAACAGATGTCCTACTATCTGTAATGTCATGGCACATGTTTATGAGTATTTGTGGGGAAAGCATGACCAGAAACAATGAATCTGTAGACCTGGACAGGTACATTATGAGCTGAACAAATTTTCTCCAGCTGCAATAATGATCTATTGAGACTGAACAAAGATGCACATTTGTTGCTAAAACATTCAGAAGAATAGACCTGATCTAAAACAAAGTTCAGACATTTAGTTCAAAAAATTTACTCTGTGACACATGACAGTGTGAGACATGTTCATACAGTTGACAAAAAAATTCACTCTTTGAAACAGTTGTCACAATTACACCAACGTTCATAATCGAAATGTTCCCATCTCACCACTTAACAATAATAAGTGGCTCCAAATGGCCACTGAGCGCCACTTGCTGTACCTGAAGATAGTGAGGTTCTTTTCACACTCTGGCTAACAAAGGCATTCAACATGAAAGGATTCCTCCTTGTGGGAATTTGGTATTATTGCTTCCTATGTCAACAGGTGGGTATTCTCTGTAAGAATGATCACTTGCCTCCAATACAAAGAAAGTAATGGTCCAAAGAGGATTGGTGACCTTTCTGTAAAGTGAATAATGAAGTACAACCAAATCATTTAAGCTAACATATATAAATTGTACATTTTAAAGTTAGATTTTACATATATTGTCCTTGCTGGTGGCTACCATTAACATTGCGCTTCCTATGAGAGGGTATTTAGAACATTTAGGCTTCATTCACTAACAGTGCTCTGAGGATTGTCAGGAGATGTAATTCAACTCAGGTCAGTCAGACATTTTCATTTTTTTCGTGTGGAACATTATGCTTCCATAATATATTCTATCCAGTGGATGGGCAAAATCTGAAATGTTACGGTATCAGCTGATGGTAACTCTGGACAAAGCAAATCCCAGACTGAAACCGAGCTTGACAGATCATGAATTTTAGTTTTGCAGTTGGTTGTCATATTGGTTAGTCAATGAACATATTCAGGCTGCCTATGTTCTTTTAAAAAAAATGTTTGTTACACAAAGGAAAATGCATATATAAAGCTATATATAATTTACAATTTAGAAATATTTTAACATGAACAGCAAATCAAAGTTTCAACTTTTTCCCAAGTGATAACTGTTATGTGTTACGGTTGGTGTGTGTCACGTTGGGACAGTGTCTTTTTAAGAGGTGAGTCACCTGACCATGGTGAGTCATTACCCAGTGCTACTGGGCTTGTTCAGGCTTTTGCAGAGTACACAGAAACAAAACAAAAGCTTCCTGTTGAGATACAAGTCACAACAATTTTGCGCGTGTTTGTTTTAAAATTCTGACAGTAGTCTAGAAATTGCCCAGTACAGAATAATAGCCTCTACAGACACTCAAGCCCAGTGAAATGCTAACTCTTAATTTTAAAACTTTAATTTCCTACTTCACTGACTCTTACCAGTTTTGACAGCCTGGAGATTTCTTTCTAGCTGTGATGAACCTCTGTTCAGTTCTGATGGCTTTAAAACTTCTACACAAACTCTTAGTGCTTGGATTGCTGCAACGGCTTTAAAACTTCCTAAACTAACTGATATTCTGCTACGGTGAAACTGTATTGCTGAACGGAACTCAAAGTACGAGGGAACCCTGATCTGTTTTCTCCATATGTCATAAAATATTGACTGTGTACACACTTCCTGAATTATTCTCACCTTAAATCATACGTCTTCTTGGATACAATGCATTTAGTTCACTTTTACAAATGAGTTTCTGACTGCCTTAAAAAAAGACTATTTGCCTTCACAGAACTGGAAGTACACACTTATTCCACTTCCATATTAATATCCAAATTCCCAGAGGACAGCAAAATATTATATACTGTTATCACAAAAATAAGCTCACCTAGTTGAATCTGTCAGGCTCCAAAGAAAGCACCCCTATGTTTGGGCATGCAACTGTCTAATTATGAGTTGTTCAACAGAATCATACATCACTTGAGTAGGATCAGTTAAGATTAATTTGTCAAACGATTAAGGTGGTCACAGTTCAACACTCGAGTTACAGATATAATTTTCTTTCAAATAACGTGCGCATAACACAACCCACCATAGCAAATCAACAGTTCCGTGCAAACTAGGAATGAAAGCAAGCAACAATTGCTCTACTTTTGCAAATAACGTTAATACTTTGTATTATTTCAAATCCCGTCTGATTTGTGACTGATCTTTGACCCTTTCCTTGGCATAAAATAGCTGTTCAGAGCTTAAACAGTCATGCAGAATTTGTGGAAGAGCAATGGTTATGCTCTTCTGCAATTCTCATATTCTAAAGAAACGAATTTGCTCTTCACAATCTATCTGTAAGCATGTTTGTAGGTGCCGCAGTCTTACTATTGGTGCAATGGACTTACATTCTTCGCCAACCCAAGGAGATAGAGTAGCCCGAATGTATGATCCCTTATGATTTCATAAGATATTTGATCTTAGTTTCATGAAGATCTTCACTTTTAATGTGAACCAAGCCTCCCTCCATCCAGACGCCTTTTTGTAAAACTGTGATTCAGGATAAACCTATTCGATATGATCAATTATTCAACATTAGATTTATGCTGAAAATAAATCTACTTGAAGACTTGGTAATTATGTAAAGATACTTAAGATCATTGTAACAAGCTCAACTTGAGCGAGAGGTTGGTCTGGCTAAATACGATCTCTAGCACCAGAAATTCATGAACAATCAGCAAAGCAATTAACCATAACACCACTAATAAAAAACAAAACCTCCCTTATTGGGTTAATGTTAAATTATTTCTGATTGATGAGTTATTTGCTGCTTTTATCACAAAGGCAAGAAAAGTAAACCATACGCACATACAGAAGTAGCCACACGTAATCCTGTTGTTTCTTTGGATGGAGCTTCTTGGTATAAAACCTCAGCAGAAATTAACACCAATGTAGAAACTGTATGACGATGAAAGGGATTTTTTTAAAAGTATAACAACATAAATATATTATGTTGTATGATGGTTCTGTCTCACAATGTGTTGAAATCCTACAGAATCCTAAATCATGTTTGTACTCAATTTGGTTATCATAACTTACACATTTTCACAAATTTTTACAGAACAGAACAGTCTTATTACACTATTGACCTTTTCAGAGAGAACTGTCAACATAATGGCAGTATCTGCCGAAGGAGAAGTCTTCACATTTGAAATAGCTGTTCAGCGATCTCTGACTCATATTAGACTGAATTTCAACAATGTAATAAAATCCTTTTTCATTAAGGGTTCTTACTTGATGCAGTACTGTGTTAAAACCCATACCTTTCTGTGCAACTCTCTGGACTACAATTTCTCCTGAAAGAGAACTCACGGTCACCTGTTGCTGCTCCTCTATAAAATCTGGTACTGGATTCACACATGGCCCATTGCAGAGGGCAACTTAATGATCTAGGATACACATCAACTCATTGTGATTTGCAGACAGCTGTGCCACTGTCTAATGATTGCCTGATCTTTGTACAAGTTTTCCCAGTTGGAGGGAGCCTTTTATTCTTGAATTACCTGCCTACTTGTCCATAATTGAACTCATTAAAAAACAATACACTAGTACACACCAGATTCAATCTGCTAACCTGTTCATTCTCCGTGGGTTTACAACAGACACCATGAGGAGATCCGAAATATTTTTCCACACAAAAAGCTGGCATTGAGTTCCTTATTAAAAGGATATCACAAGTTTGCCTTAACTATTCACATCGAACTGTTAAAATTAGTTGTCATAAAAATGTATGTCACATATTCGGAGATTATTGTCTATTTTCATAGCTTAACAATTTAAGTTATGGTTACTATTTTACCTGTATTTTTAAAAATTGTCTTTAAATCTAAAGGGAAGTTAATATCTGTATTCACTTATTTCATGTCCAGTGCAATGTCGGCAAAAGCAGCTAAACCAGTGAAGAAGGTGACAGAATTTGAACAAATAGATGAGCATTTTAAGCCTAGAGCTCACAACTACGCTCATTTTCTCTGTGACATGTTATATTAGTCCAAGATTTTTCTTTTATTCACTCATGGAATATGGTACCATTGGTGCAGCCAACATTTATTGCCCACCCCCATTTGCTCTTGATTCAACTTGCCTGAATCAGGTCTCACCTACAACTCTGCCCAGATCACCTTTTTTCATTCACTTATGAGATGCGGAAATTGCTAGCTAGGCCAGTATTTATTACCCGCCAGGCCAAGCCAATAGGATTTTGCCAATTGAGTTGGTTTAAGGAAAGCTCTTCAAATAAATTGCACTCATTTTCCTCCACAGTGCTTTTTAGAAGACAACAAAAAATTACTTAATTTGTTATTTTTTAAATGTAGTCTACAGCAATAGTTCAATGTAGTTTGTCCAAGTTATTTTCAGTGATTTTAAATAAATAAATTTTCAGCAAGTGGTGAATAAAAGCAGTTAATAAAAACAATTGTCACCATTAATTTTGCATCTAGAGTGCGGAACAGTCAGGGTGAAATCTTTCAAATTGCTGCCCCATCTCAGTCCCAGCCCACACCACACCATCCTCCCCCCTCCACACAAACACACAACTGATTTAAAGCACGCCTTTGATGAGAAATCCACTTTTGCATATAACAGAACTGCACCTCGTTACCCCTCCCAAATAAATCAATAGATACTTTAATGCAAGGAAGCAAAACATATTATGTCAACATAGATGATACTATGTTGTCAAAATGTATTGACTCGTATAAGATTTTAAAGTTTTAGTTATTCAAATCAGTTTTAGCAGACACTTAAAGTGTAACTTAACCAGCAGAATTTCAATCCACCAAAGTGAAAACTATCCCTAATATTGATCTTTAAAAAAAAACTCTTTATTGTTTCATGGTCTGTGTGCATCATTGGTGAAGTGAGCAACTGTTGCCTCTCCCTCATTGCCATTGAACTGAGGGATTTGCTCGCACACTGCAGAAGATAGTTCAGAGTCAACAATATTAGCATATGTTTGGAGTCACATGCAGGCCAGACTGGATATATTTGATAGAGAACCTTTGGAGAAGGAAACCTAAGTGTACCAGGTGGGTTTTTACATCAATGGTAGTTGTCATGGAGTCACCATAGCTGAGACTAGCTTCATAATTCAGATTTATGAATTGAATTTAAATGTCAAATTCTGCCAAGGTAGAAATGGAACCCATTTCCCCAAAGCATTTGGCTGAATCTCTGAATTCTTAACCCAGTGGCATTGCCACAGTGCCACTTTCCCCCTTTTTGAATGGAATACAAATTACTGAAAACTTGGAAGAACATGGCAAAGGTTTGAAATAGTTGACTTTTTTTGACAAATTGTGTTTTCCTCAATTTCCCTCTCACAACTGTTAACTCACTGGCCCATACACTCTACTTTCCTCATTCAAGATAGTAGAATATTCCACCTTATGATAGCCAGTCCCAGTGATATTTTTGACAATAAGACCCAAATTCTGCTGCATTGGAAATATACATTGTAAGTTTCAACAGTTATCGTGCCACACCCTGTGTTGATAAGTTTATCCCAATTTTTGCAGCCAGTTCTCACAACAATCATGGCAGCAAATTGAAAACTAGGCAGTATTCTTTTTTTCTCCCCCAGGGACATGGTGATTCTATTTGATGGAGAAAATATTTGTATTGAGAAATCATGATGGGATCTTCATTTTCACAATTAATATTTGACAGAAAAAGCTTTGAAAGTAAACAGGTTGTGACTTCAATTATTTCCACCCTTATCTAATTTTAAGCCAAAGTGAAACAATTTTTCATTAGATTAACAGGACCATAAAACTGGCATTTCATTCAAGACACCAGGTATTTTAGTTTCAAAGCAGGGCTTGAGCCAGTGTCATCTTAGACTTCAGATAAAAGGTTATCGATCCGAAATGTTAATTCTGTTTCTCTTTCCATTTATGTTGCCTGACTTGCTGAGTGCTGCCATAATTTCCTGTATTTATTGTCAACTCAGAGTCCTTCAATTTCTGAATGTTAGTTACATAAGATTCTATGTGGTATGCTCTGAACCAGTTTATTTGAGCAAGTGGTTCCATCGCTGTTTCAAAATAATCATACGTTTGTGGCAACAATTAATGCTTTAGAAGAAACATAGTTAATAAATTATGTAAAGGAATACAATTGGTTGTAATTATATTTTCCTTACTAGTTAATGCTTTAACATACAAATAGAATGAAAACTTCATCCCGACCCTTGCCAGTGAAGGGACCAATAAGGAAGGGGCAGTTTACGGGTTTAAAGCCGAACTCGATTGGCATAAGGAAGGATACCGTGGGTACCCTCCATCATTGCATTCCATTGTCTCCCAAGCTGGGCAGTCCCCAGACAATGTCGGCCTTCCTCAATACGTGCGCGAGGATTAGGATTCTCATGCGGAGAAGTAGCAGTGAATGTGTGTCCGAGACAAAACAAAAGTGAAGACTATCTGGCCTGGAAGCTGGAACATCAGGTCTGCATGTCCTGTTATCATGAGGACTTGTAGCCACCAGACAATGTATCTAAGACAGCTTTGGTCAACACGTGCTGTACAAACTCAACATCAACTTTGCTGCAGTCCCAGCGGCTAGGTTGCCTGACACCAAGTGAGACTAATTATACCTTACCCTGGACTTCGCAAAAGTGCAGGTGACAACTGTAAATATGAGTAGACTTTGTTGACAATAACAGAACACAGACAACTGAGATGCCTGCCGTAATTTCTGAATGCCTCATATCCTTCTGTCTACCATCAGATGGACATTTAGCCACCATCATCAGCACTTAAGCACCTACTTGTATGTCGAGGCTAAAGGCAAAGATCACTTCTCTGACATACAAGACGATATTTTGCTGCATCTGCCACAGAGAGAAAATTTATTTCTCCTAGAGAACTTGAATGCCAGAATCTGGATCAGACAGAATTTCATGATAAACAGGACTCAGTCATCTTGGTGTTAACATGGGAAACGGAAACAGAAACAGATAGCTGCTATGAGAACCTGGTGCACAGCACACATTTTGCATTTCCAACGTCTTTCTGCAGGATAAACATGGTGTTGTGGTGTCAGCTGGGAAGTGGTCACTGCCACTGATGTGACCTGATAATGACTAGAAGGCGCGACTGTCCAATATTCTTGGTACTGCTAGAGATCATCAAATACCACCAGCAAAGGACAACTTGTGAAAAATTTTGCCTTTTTTGAATTGACTTGCCCAGTCATCAAAAGCACAGAAAATGATTTAATCTGACCTCACCAAAGTTCTGAGGCTGCATTTCTATCATTTCTCATAGATGCACATGCCAACTGACTGCACTGTTTAGGAATTGGACTTTCAACGACTTCTGGTCAGCAAATACATTGGCACATTACTTAACTGTATTCACGGAATGCTTTTTAAAGTCAATAAATCGTGCCCTGGTCAGACCATCATTGCTTTGATTAAAATACAACAGTGTGCAAACTGCTTAAACGCAAGGGAATCCTGATCACTATCAAACCTTTGTGAAAGTGGAGCTCTGTTCTAATTATTCCAAGATGGTGAATGGCAAAAGTCTCAGAAACACATGGAGTGGCTTAATCAATAGCGAAGTTATATATTGCTCAGGTTTCCTCTTTATTTCAGAATATTCCAGCTTCCTTACACTATAAATACTCCTTTACGATCACACATGTCTCCAGCTTATCTGGGCCTAAAGGTACAACGACATCAGAATTCTTCCAGCCTTAATACAATACTCAATGACATTTCTCTATCAACCTGTCATAAGATATTCTTGGGTAAATCCAGGATAGAGCTCTTCGCAGTTAAATCTCCTATCTTCTTCAGGTGACAAATGTCAAATTGACATATATGCCCTGGGTAAATGTCAATGAAAGTAGGATTAGAACTCAGGCCATCTAGTTTAAAGGCCCAAACGCATGGTTCTCTATATCATTTTTAGGTCAGTAAAAGCATCAATTTATGTAGCTACCACAAGGCATAATTACGTTTTGAAGCCTTAAATTTTTAAGTGTAGGACTTTCTTGCTGCTTTACGGAACTTGTTTTTCACCACACAACATTTACAGGAATGATGTTCAATAAAACCATAATGGAGAATACTCTCAACGGAGATAAAAATAAATAATACAATGCAATAATGTTGCCTTTCAATAAAATGAATCATTTAAACTTTAACACAATTTTGAAATGGTCCAAATATACAATAGATTTCTATAATAATGTTCTGCACTGTTTTATTTTTAAACCATATTCCTGGTTAGAATCACAATTACAGGCAAGAATAAATGCCAGGGCAAGTATGCTTGCTAAAGATTTTATGAGATTGCTTTTAGCTTTTGGAAGATGTTTATGGATGTTTGAGGAAGGCATTCAAAGAAAGTATTATTGCATCCATTAAAACATGCTCTGATACATATCAAATTCATTCACACATTAGTTCACTCTTTTGAGATAATAGGTACTGCAGATGCTGGAGAATCCGAGTTAACAAGGCGTGGAGCTGGATGAACACAGCAGGCCAAGCAGCATCATAGGAGCAGGAAAGCTTGACGTTTCGGGCCTAGACCCTTCGACTTTTGTTTAGGAAATGACATTAAAAACTGTTTAGGATTACAAGGTGGGAATGTAGTTGAAATGGTGTGATGCTTAATCTGGACAATGATTCTTAAAAATGTCTTTGAAGATGACTATTGTAAGCATAGACAGTAGAGTCAACTACGAGTTGTGAAGCGTCATTAGAGAACAATAAACAAACAGGTAAGTAGACATTGTACAGGAACCTCCATTATGACACTAAATTTTGACATATTCAAGTTTTCACACTGTCAAAGTGTGCAGCAAATGCTTCTCAATTGCCCAGCCATGACTTCCACTACCTGATGAACAGAAAATGACATTTAAATGCAGATCTCTTAGACGATAGGCTGATGGATGTTGTACCTCAGTTTAATTTTTGATCAATACAATGCAACAAAAAATATTCCATCTATCTTCTTCTACAGAACGAATAAAAGGAAGGATTTTTGACACTACTGCATTCACTTATGGACATCTACACTCTGATTGAACTTTTTATCAAAAAAAAATTCTCTCAAAATCAAAACTTAATAAATAGAAAATGTGCTTCACAGAACTTTGTCTGTGAAAAAGGTACATACCTAAATGTGGAGCCTAATGTTGCAAAATTTGGATGCGTAGAACCTGTTTGAGTGAGCGATTTTAGAGAACCAAAATGGCATCTGCGGTATGCATGTAAATTTCTGGTCAATGCCATGCCACATGCCATATCGTATTGGTTTTTGCAGTGAAAAATCCAGAGGAAGCAAGCAGAGTAAACAGAACTTGATTTCAATCACCATTCCACAGTGACCTAATGCCAGTGCTGCCAGTTAGAGCTCAATGTTCCAGTTAAAGCACTTTTTAATCACACATAACTAAATACATATTCAGCAGTGGACAGGAGCTGCATATTAGTGCAATTTAAAGAATCATCATCTACTTTCAGGTCAGTTTGGACATTTATAAATTGTAAGATTTAGCAGATTGTCGGAAAGTGAAATCTTTGAAAAATTTATGAACTTTCTTGAGCATGTGACAAGCAGGATGGATAAAGAGGAACGAGAAGATGTAATGTATTTTGACTTCCAGAGGTATTCAGTAAGGTGCCAAATGAGTTTTTGTGTGTCATATATTAGCATGTATAAAATACTAGCTGACAGGAAACAAAGAATCAGGATTAATGGTTAATTTTCAGGATGAAATTGTCCAACTAGTTGAAAATTTATCAAATTATTTGCTTAACAGCCTGCAAATGCAATATGTTGACCTTCGCCAGAAGATTCATATTGAAAGCACTCCTGGCCCGATTTGTTCAGCCCTAGAATAGTTTTAAAAAATGACAAAGTTGATATTATTTGTTCACGTTATATCACTTTTGGCATTTATTTGCAGGACACTGCTTTCTGGCGGCATACATTTTTGCATCAGGTCTTCATCAGAGCCACAATTTTAAAATGTAAAAGACTTTCTAACGCAGCCTAAAAAAACTAAGATTCTCATTTGACTGTCCCTAACAACAATGATAAATGGATTATCAGCTATGATGCAAGAATGCAAAACCATGCCAATGCAACGTGCTCAGCCCGAGAAAGGTTTAAACAAATGACTAAGTTGACACAATTTGTTCCTGTTATATCACTTTTGGCATGTAATTGCAGCATATGCTTTCTGGTATTACACTTTTATGCATCAGGTTTAAAGTTTTACTTTTATATTAAAACTTATCATTCAGTAAACTTAACCTGCCTCACAGCAGCAGCTCCAGATTTCCTTCATCAGTACCTGACCCATTAAACAGTAACTATTCAAGCAGACAGCAATGGATTTAAATCTTAATAGCATCTCCATGTACCTACTTCTAGTTTCAGCCGTAATGATGTGCAAAAATTCAGGAGTGTTATGTTTCAAATATTTTTGCAAAAGGCTTGGATTATCATCAGGGCTGACTTACAGTCATAGCGCATGGAAACAGGCCCTTCAGTGCAACTCGTCCATGCCGAACATAATTCCAAACTAAACCAGTCCCACCTGCCTGCTCCTGGCCCATATCCCTCCAAACCTTTCCCATTCATGTAATTATCCAAATGTCTTTCGAACGTTGTAATTGAAGCAACGTCTACCACCCCCTCAGTAAGTTCATTCCACACACGAACCACCCACTTTGCAAAAAAATTTGTCCCACATGTCTTTTTTAGACCTCTCTCCTCTCATCTTAAAAATGTACGCCCAAATTTTGAAATCCCCCATCCTAGGGAAAAGACAACTACAATTGAATCTATCTATATCCTTCATTATTTTCTAAACTCCAGCGGAAAAGTCCCAGCCTATCCAGCCTCTCTTCATAACTCAAACCTTCCATATCCAGCAATGTTCTGGTAAATCTCTTCTAAACCCCATCCAGCTTAATAATATCCTTCCTATGACTAGGTGACCAGAACTGGACACAGTATTTCAGAAGAGGCCTCACCAATGTCCTGTACAACCTCTACATGACTTCCCAACTCCTATGCTAAGAGGACTGAGCAACAAACCTGCCAAACAGCTTTTTAACCACCCTGTTTATATGTGAAGCAAACTTCAAAGAATTATGCACCTGCACCCCGAGGTCCCTCTGTTCTCCAACACCACCCAAGGCCCTGCTATTAACTGTATAAGTCCTACCCTTGTTTGTTTTACCAAAATGCATTTATCCAGATTGAACTCCTTCTGCCATTTTTCAGGCCTTTGACCCATTTGATCAAGATCCCTCTGTAATCTTAGAAAACTTTCTTCACTGTCTACTATACCACCGATTTTGGTGTCATCTGCAAACTTACTAACTATGCCTTTACCAAATCATTTATATAAATGACAAGCAAAAGAGGAGCCGGAACTGATCCGTGCGGAACACTGCTGGTCACAGGCCTCCAGTCCGAAAAGCAAGCCTCCACCCGTATCTCTGTCTCCTGCCATTAAGTCAATTATATATCCAATCGGCAAGCTCACCCAGAATCCCATGTGACCTAACTTTGCTAATTAGTCTACCATGTGGAACATTGTCAAAGGCTTAAACTCTCTTCTCCAAGGTCAGTGTAGTGAGGGAAATTAATGCTGGGGAGTAATTGTTTTGAGCCATGTTCCTACCATATCTGTTTGTTTCAACTTTGACACGGGGAAACCGCTTCCCTCGGATGAATTGGGGACGGCTGAAGGAAACAGGGGGAGATTAGTTTAAGTGGTAAAGTTACACTTATGGTGTCACCAGCACTCAAATACCATTTAAACCACGGCTGACATTTGTTTCTGAATGATGCTCCAACCCATCAGAAATAAGTGAGAGCAGACAGCAATCCAGGAACAGGAGACACAAACGGGTGTGATTCTGTCTGTATTTTGAAACTTTTCTTGCTTGTCAGGGAAACCACTCCTATTCCAAACTTCCTCCTCAACAGCCCAATCTGATTTGTTGATCCTACCACACACATCGCCCTGTGCCACCCCCACCCCCAGAACTGTTTGCTCACTGACCTGAGTTCCTCTCTCTCCATCCCCCACAAATCTTGCACCTGATGTGAACGGGCAGAGAGTGGGTTGGGTGTGGATTTGTGGGTTGTAAACCTTGGAAAAGTGGGATCGTTTCAACTCCTGTCAGAATTGAGGGAAGGAGGGCTGGAGATTTGGAGGAGGCCAGAGAACTCAGGGGGATTACTGAAGACTGGGCTCTGGAGAGATCAGGAAAGGAAAGTGAAGATCAAAGGTGGGTGCAGAGTTCGGTGGTGGGGGGGGGGCGATGTCAGAGGGGAAGTGAAGGGCTTTGGTGGGGCCAGATAGATTGGCAGCCTAAAAGAGAAGATCAAAATGGATTGGGACAAACTTTTCCAATTGTAAGGGGACAAGAGCAAGAGGGTATAGATTGAAAATGATTTGGAAAAGGGCCAAGAGTGATGTGAGATGAAAGGAACTGTTCATTGTACAGTTAGGGTATAGAATGTACCTCCTGGAAATGTGGTGGTGGCAGGTCCAATTGAAGCTCTCAAGAGGGCACTGCACAATTATATGGATAAAAATAATGCACAAGGATATGGGGAACAAGCAGGAACTTGGTAGTAAGGGATGATGCTCATTTGAAGAGCTGGAGCCATCATGGTGGGCCAAATGGCGTCTTCCTGCACTGTAGCAATTCTCTGATCAGAATCAGAAAGAGGGTTGTAGATCACAAGGCCGAGCAGGACTGAGGATAGAAATCCTGAGGAGGAAGGGAGAACTGGTTATGGGCTATGGAGGACATCCTCCCATCACGGATGATCCTTGCCATAGGGAAGCAACTTCTAATCCTCAAATACTAGCACTGATAAGGTGAGGAAGGAAGAAACAATTTGGCCACTTGCAAATAATTTAATCCCTGAAGACGGTCACATCACAGTGTATTGCAAAGTGGGAGGGGAAAGAATGGGATGAGGGAGAAATTCTTTGTGTACCATGTTTGAGGGTAAGGTTTAATGTTTATTCTGGAGTTAGTCCAAGACTGTTAAGAAAAGTGGTGTATCACTTTAATAGCTGGACTTGAATTACTCCTGGCTGGATTTAATTGGTTTAGTGTGCCCTGAGATTCGTTCCAGTCACATACAGTTATTGCAGAGCATCAACCAACTGGCTACATCATCATGTAAAAGACCACTCTCCATTGGAAATAAGTTGATTTTCTTCAAACATGAGATCTAACGGCAACGCAGTTCATTAACATATGATTGCCTGTATAATTATGCACAAAAAGCCCCAAGTGCTGTCAAGTATCAGTACCAATGCTCAGATCTATGTAGGACAGCATATTTTACATTAGATAATGTATGTGCATATTTCTCTTCCTTGAACTCTCACAAAAATTACGGCAGTATTGTCACAGCAAGCATAATTAAAACAATAATCACTGGGTTAAATATTCTCATATTTCAGGACACTTTTCTGCGGCTTTCTCTAACGTCACTGATCTCACAGAGTTGGACATGTCAGGTGGTGGGATTAATGTGGGGTAGACTCAGTACCACTGGAGGTTCACAGAGACTCTCATTATGAAATTAAAGACTGCCGGGTCTCATTTTAACATGGAAAGTTGGACTCTTAGTCTCACTGAGACTCAGCAGGAATCGAGAATAAAAACACAAAATGGTCAGTTAGTCAGGCAGCATCTACGGAGAAAGAAAAGCAGAATCGCAGGCCTGCAGGGCAGCAGGAATTAATATTTGGTGTATGGTCAGAAGGAGGATATTAAAGGGCAGGAAGTGACTCTCACAGAACCAGTGGTGTAGTTGCCAGCGGTAAACTAAGATGGAAAGCGAGAGGGTTGTTTCTCTGTAACTGCGATTAGGAGAGGGGCTGGAGGTAGCCGGGGGCTAAAAGAGTACATTGAGTTCCCGAAGGGACTTTAAAATAACCTACATCCACCAGGTCTACCACTCAGCTCTTAGCAGGCATGGCTTAGCAGGGAAGCATCTGTTTGCATGTCCCTTTCTGCCCACAATTTAAATTTCCAATTAGCCAGATTGATATGGTTGCCAGTGAGTGAGTGAGCGAGTGTCTGTCTGTATTGGGAGTAGTGGGGGGGTGGGGAGGCGGGGGGGCGGGTAGCAGTGGTGGTGGTGGTCTTGGGTGCAGGTGGTGAGTCGTTAAATCTCCCCCAAATGTTTCATTCTTCCAGACATTGCATGGCATGCCTGCACAGGGTATTTTGAAAGCTTCAGTGAAAGTGAGATTCACAAAGCTGCTGCACGGCGAATCTTATTTTCACAGCAACCATTTTAGAGCAGCAGCCTGAAAGCAATGCTAGACTTTTCAAGAAAGATGCCATTGTTTCTTCTTTCTGGTCTAATTCTTTAAGAGGTATAAAGTGTTTAAGCATGGGGTAATACTGCTCACAAGTGGGCTTGTGTACTCTTTGGAAAGACTCACCCCCTATTGGTCCTCGCCTTCATTAAACTCAACTCAATCCTGCGCACCAAGTAGCCGTTCGCATGCAACAGGCTACACACCTGACAACGGGAGACCAGTGAAAATAATGGGAGCAACTGGGTTTCCTATCCTCACAATTCAGGGATTTGTCTCCCTTGGGATGCAAAGACTCATTCCAGAGCATGTTGCAGATAAGACCAAGCTATAAGCTGTTGATCACGTTGTGGAACATGTAGAGCTCAACAAGGCACAGAAAACGTCCTGGTCACTCACTGCATGTACTCACTCTCTCCAGTTATCTAAACTCATGTTGCCACGAGACCAATTTAGTTCGGGCTGAGAGAATGAAGCTGATAATGCACAATTCTCCCTCACTATAACGCAAATCAGTAACACTTAAAGAAGGTCCACATCATCCAAGACCAGCAGCTCACTTGATTGGCATCTACTGACCACCTACCACATTCATTCCCTGTACAACTGACACACAATGGCAGTAGCGTGTAGCATCTACAAGGTGCACTGTGGTAACTCACCGATGGTCCTTCAACAGCACCTTCCAACCCTATAACCTTTACCAGCTGGAAGGACAAAGAGGAGCAGACGCATGGGAACACCACCATGTGCAATGACCCCTGCAAAACACATACCTATCCTGACTCGAAATTACATCACCTTGTTCTCAGTGTTGCTGGGTCAAAATGTAAGAACTCAATCTCAATCAAAACTGTTATGTACCTACATGACATGGACTGCAACAGATCAGGAGGATAACCTGTCATCACCTTCACAAGGATAATTAGACAAGGGCAATGTTGGTGGCCTAGCTAGTGATGTACAAATCATTGGCACACGTTCAAAAGATGCACGCACATGCAATTCATCTTCATCGTCTTCCTAGAAGAAAGGAATGGGGCCCTCGTGTGAAGCAGTGTTACTCTCCCTATCCTCGAGTAGGAGGCCAAGTTCAAGGCCCACCTGCTCCAGAGGTGTTTTATTACATCTCTCAACAAGTTGATTAAAAATAAAGTAGAAGAAAGGAAATGCTGGTGTTGACGTTGCTGTCAGAAATCATCTCATCAGTGAGCTGATTTGTCTTCCCAATGTTTTAATGATCATCTAACAATTTTAAAATCCCCCAGTACATCAGCAGGGAAACAATTCTCATCAGTAACCGACCCTGATGATGTCAGGGCTAAAATCACTAGGCCTGGGAAGCGGTCGCCAGAAAAAAATTGCTGAAATTCTGTGCCGAGCACCAGCACAGTTTTCCATCTCAGTAATCACAAGACATCTTGGATACAGCACCTTTCTACGCATTTGGATCGAATTGACCATATCATCAGGAGACAGAACAAGAATGTTTTAAAAGCCATGTGTGACATTGACTGCTGGACTGACAACTAGTTTATCATTTCGAATCAGAACATTGAAATATATTCCCCAGACGACCGAGGAATAAAGTCCACGGCATAAATGCCATGAGGCAGCCATTAAAAAATGTCTCTTACAGCAAAACTTGGAATCACTTTCATACAGGGAAAATAGGTGCCCATGGCATTGAGGAAGACTGGGCCATCTTCAGGACGTAGCATACTCACTACTGTTGAATCCCTTAACGCTACTTCTCATAATGATGATGAAAACAATGAGGTAATACAAAAACTACCAGAGCAGTAACATTGCCTCAGCAGGGTACACCTCAGCGGTAGGTCATCACTATCTAAGCACAATGATGACTAGCACTGTCCAACACAAGCACCAGAAGATGCAAGACACTGGTCAAGTCAGGGAGCAGATAATGTTCAGTCATATCTGCAAAGAATGCGGGAGGTTTAACAATGCCCAGAATTCTGTACACAGGCCTCCATCTACTTGCCTGTCAGCAATTATCAATGGCAATGGATCTATACTGCTCACAGAGCAATGTTACATGAATCATAAATCATACGTATGCTAATTGACAGATGGGTAAATGGCCTTTCATGGCCATTATGTCCCGTCCATGTAAAGGTTTTCTTCAGCATTCATTTTTTTAGCCTCACTTTTTAATTTATTCTGTGTCTGTGTGTGTTGCATTATTATTTCTTCTCAGGTGCAATAATTAATAAACTCACTCATTACAGTAATTTAAGAAACCTGATTGAATTGGCTCCTTTTAAAACATATGCTCATTTGGGTTTGGGAGAAAACTAAACACAAGGGAAGGGATCCGTTTTATAATCAAGCTTATTGAAAACAACTGGCAGGACCTATGGGGGTGCCGGGATCAGGGGGAGGTGGGAGAGAGTTGTGGTGATGAAGGGTGCATAAAGGAATAAAGGAAAGGAGCCAGTCTGTCCTTTCTCAGTCGGGGTATCTCATCTGGAACCATCTCAAATCGGGAGCCTTGCTTGGAGTCTAGACACAGCAACGTAACCCTCCACTAATAAACTGCTTTGAAATGTTACCATTGTTTCTTAGCTTCTCAATTACGCCAATAATATTGAGCCTATAAAGGATCACACCAGAACAAGTCCATCCTCTCTATTGATGTGAATCATTGTAATTCTCTTCAGTCAGATCTGGTAGCTTTGATTCCATCTCAATGACGTTCCTAGTATTTTTAAAGCATCCTTGAATATTGATTCAGGGAGCTTTTTTAATGAGGAACTACCCATTAGTGGAACACAAGGGTAATATAAATGTATAATGATTTTGTCAAAAGAAGATCTAAGGAATGAAAAGAAAAAAAATATCAGCCATAGATCTGACCAATTCGTAACGTATTTCAGGATGCTTTGACCATTTTGCCACAGTAAATGATTGAAAGTATGAGTCTTTTTTTAAAGTAAACTGTATTCACATATGAAAGGTAAGGTTCTAGGGAATAAATGATTGATATACCAAATGGAAATTGCTACAGCCATTGACGATCAAGTAATAGTTTGTTAGCGTGCGTAGGTATTTGCATGAAAACACCTGATCTCGTATATCAGAATAAAACCAGTTCCAACAGGATGTTGATCATCCCTCTGAATCTGCAACCCAGTTAGCCTAATTCCACCGCACTTTCTCCAGATCCTTGCCTTTTTTTTCTCTCTACTCCAGGTGTTTATTTAGTTTCCTCTTGAAGGTTTCTATTGAACCCATGCCCATTACCCTGTTGGGCAAGCAGACCACAACCTAACCACACATCGCACAAAACGTTTTTCTCTATGCTGTCTCTGATTCTTTTGCCAGTTGCTTTGAATCTGTGTCATCTGGCCTTTCAAGTTGGCACAAGGTGAAGTTTGCCTGGCACAACACGCGCACATTTTGCACAATTTTCATTTGGGTCCCACAACCAACTGTACAACACAGGCTTTGCACAGCAACATGCAGAACTGCAATTTCAGGCAGCACCCAGGACACTGTTATGATCATGAGGTTTATAAAATTGCATTTTAGAATTGTGTCATCAATTCAAGGTAAAATGAAGAGAGGCATTTGATCTGTTATGAAGTCTGCTTGACAAGAGGCCGAGGGCAGTTAAAGATCAAAGAAAGGTCAGACTATGTTACTGGTTTTTACCACTGGAGACACTGGCAGCAGAATCTGAACTGACAGCACGAACGCTCTGAATTTCCAAATTCCCAGAAATCCAAACAATATTTTGTATATTAAATAAGTAATTAGTTTGAAAAAATAAGGATTAATTAAATACACCAACTTCACAATGATCCACAAATAATTTTTTTTTCTCCAATCAACTTTTATAATCCCAGCTGTTAGCAGTGCCAGACAATTCAGATCCCAGATAACAAGCATGGGGCTGGATGAACACAGCAGGTCAAGCAGCATCATAGGAGCAAGAAAACTTGACGTTTCGGGCCTAAACCCTTCATCAGAAATGGGGGAGGGGAAGAGGGTTCTGAAATAAATAGGGAGAGAGGGGGAGGCGGATAGAGGATGGATAGAGGAGAGGATAGATGGAGAGGAGGCAGACAAGTCGAAGAGGCGGGGATGGAGCCAGTAAAGGTGAGTGTAGGTAGGGGGGTAGGGAGGAGATAGGTCAGTCCAGGGAGGACGGACAGGTCAAGGGGGCGGGATGAATTTAGTAGATAGGAGATGGGGGTGTGGCTTGAGGTGGGAGGAAAAACAGGTTAGGGAGGTGGAGATGAGCTGGGCTGGTTTTGGGATGCGGTTGGGGGAGGGGAGATTTTGAAGCTTGTGAAATCCACATTGATGCCATTGGGCTGCAGGGTTCCCAGGCTGAATATGATTTGCTGTTCCTGCAGCCTTCGGGTGGCATCACTATGGCATTGCAGGAGGCCAAGGATGGACATGTCATCTGAGGAATGGGAGGGGGAGTTGAAATGGTTCGCGACTGGGAGGTGCAGTTGTTTGTTGCGAAATGAGCGCAGGTGTTCTGCAAAGCGGTCCCCAAGCCTCCGCTTGGTTTCCCCGATGTAGAGGAAGCCACAACGGGTACAGCGGATGCAGTATACCACATTGGCAGATGTGCAGGTGAACATCTGCCTGATGTGGAAAGTCTTCCTGGGGCCTGGGATTGGGGTGAGGGAGGAGGTGTGGGGGCAGGTGTAGCACTTCCTGCGGTTACAAGGAAAAGTGCCTGTTATCTCGGATTCTCCAGCATCTGCAGTACCTTTTATCTCAGATCCCAGATCTGTGTTGATAAACCACAAGTTTTATTGTTACAATTTGTCCACCATGAAGATCAATCACTGAACATATTTACAAGGGGCTAACTTTTAAGAAATAAAAGTTTTTACAAGCAAAAGAAAAAGAAACTACGTTACATTATAAAAGCATTTGTTTAACAATCTCATAACAAATACCAGAAATAAATATTCAGGTATTTTTTCCCCTAACAACCTAACAAATAATCAAATCTCAGTGAAGGGCCACTCTGTTCTCACTTTAAAGTTGGTTCTTTAGTCATTAAGTTTGTAATTGGCTTATTTACAGTCAACCGTTGCAGTCAGTCAATGATATTTCTTTAGCTGAGTTGAGATCCTTATACAAACTGCTAACACAATTCGCTTATTTCCTAACATGGATCCTTTAAACTCCTTATCCACAGCTTTCTGTTTCTGGAGTTTTTCTCTTACTGACATTAAGCCAACTCTGGAGTCCTTTCTTCTGTCCTGACTGTTTAAAAGATTACTAAACAACACTGCGGTTAACATAAGCTTTTTCTCTGAATGACTCTCTACCCTTGATGAAAGAAACCTTTAAACTACCTGACTTTCTGAATGATTTCCTTTCTAGCAGAAAATTTCAGTGCCTATCTCCCTTTGTCATAGGACAACTTATTGCTGGACAACTGTTCATTTTTCAATCTCTTTACTGCTCCTATTTCTAGGACACAACTATGTACCTCAAGTATTTCTAAAACAACGTTTAAATGCACAGAAAGAAATTTGCCAGCCAATCCGCTATGACCTTCAAAACTCAAAAATGAAACTAAAGCTATGTACCTCGCCAACCCCCACCCCAAAACCCCCCAACATACATTATACAAATACAAATGTAACATAAAGCTATATATTTTAGAATGTATGTTTCCAAATAATAATTGTATCAAGAACCTTCATCAAACAACTGTTATTCAGAGAAGACGATGCAGAAATCATGGTATCTTTATTCATTTACCACCAATTTTGACAATAATGAAAAAAAATACTTGCGTCCTACAGTAAATTTTCATCAGTATACCTTATAGCCAATGAAGGAGACCTAATTGTTGTGGCCCAGTTTGAAATCAGTTGGTTTCTTAGAAAGAGACGATTGCAAAAGCATAAGCTTGTGAAGATGTAATGCATGCAGAATACGTGGTTCTGATCAAAATGCCGTTTTACACATTTATCCATTATAAAACATCTTAAAAATCCAAATCAAGCTTATCAACAATCTTCACAACATTCGATGCACCCACAAAAAAGCCTGGGGAAGAATTTCCTCCAGAATGGGGGTCGTAAGCCATACTATACTAGAGTGAGGCTGACTAATCAAAAGGCTGGGAGATCGAAACCCCCCGCAATCACACTGGCACAGAAAGTCACTCCTGAGATGGGTTAGGGATCTGAATAAAGAGATACCCTCACTAGACTGCATAACAGGAAAGAAGGCACAGACGACATAAAATTACCGTTAACCGAGGGCTTAACCAGCATAATTGGCTTCCTCTCTCTATTAAGCACGCAGTGGACCGATTTCCCAATTTCCCCCTGAGTGAACTCACCAGCAGCAAGAAAACTTTGGGGAGCCATTCCATCTGCCTCACTGTCGTAATCCTGTATAATTCCCCCAGCCCTGACCTCCAACCATCACCATTGTGGTACTGTGAAAATTTAACTCAAGATGTGCACTTCAGTTTGTACTGCTGTTACACCAATGCAAATGCTTGTGTGTAGGAGCGAGTGTGAGAATCCTATCCTGTTTGTACAGAACTGACTCCAGAAAAATAAACCCCAGAAGATCTTTATAACAGAGTTTAAATTAAAACAGGAGCTAGTCATGACAAAGGATACTGAGCTACATTGTTGACAGAGGCGATATAAAACATTTCATTCTTAAAAGTGAACATCAAACAAACTGTGCTACCCAAAGTGACCAGATCAAAAGAGGCAAAAATTGAATTAATGGGATTACCAGCCAGACTGAATTAACATCAGCATGAAGCTGAAAAAAAAAACAGGAACGGATTTCAGTGAAAAAAAAATTGGTTTCAATTACAGCTTGAATGGAATAGACAGAAAATGAAATGTAGATGGGAAGGGGAAATGATGTGAATTGATGAAAAGCAAGGAGAAATAGCATCAGCTAGAGGAGAAAGAGTAACTGCCGAAAGGAGAAATAGCACCATAATCCCTCCATGTTTAACACCATTTCTAAAAGCACAGGGCACAGCAAGAACTTTGCTTCGGGAACTTCCAAGAGAGGCACCATTGCAGAAGGCAGAATTACTCAACTAGACCTGCAACAGGTGATAGGAGACCACAGTGAAAGCAACCTATGTGGCCCTCATCCACCACAGTCTACCTGGTGTAGATGCATCCGTCCATGAGTATATTGACAGCAGACGCCACTATACAGCCTCTGTAGAAACCAAGTTCCACCACAGGAAGGACACCATCCATCAATGCATCATTGCGATCATGTCACATCTGTCAACTGTATCAATGGTGAACTCATACAATGCAATTCTTGACACTGGACATTCCAAAGTGCTTTAGGTTCAATGAAAGTGCTTTAGGTTCAATGAAGTACTTTTAAAGAGTTGTTAAGTGTTGTAATGTGCGAAGTATGGCAGGCGGTTTCACACAGCAAGCTCCACAAACAACAATGTAACAATGACCAGATGACCTGTTCTAGTGATGTTGAGTTGAGGGATAAATATTGGTAAGAACACAAGGGATAACTGCCCTATCTTTCTCTGAATGAATGGTATGGCATCTTTCAGATCCACACAAAAGGGTCAGATGGAACCTCAATTCCACATTATCAGCCACAAGACAGCCTCTCCAACACTGCAGCATTTACTTCATGCAGCAATGGAGAGTTACCTTAGGTTTTTGTGCAATAGTCTTCAAGTGGGACTTGAACCTGAAACACTGTAATTTGGAACCAACGGTATAAACTAACTCAGCTATAGCTGACACCCCAGAGAGAAAATTAACAGGAAAAGTACAGTATTACTGGAAATGAGAACAGAAGTTGTACTGGAACTCTATTCTGAGTTATACAAAATGAGCCAATCCAGTATGAGTCAATTGAAAATTTTACTAGTTTCTCCTTGTGGGACATGTAACAGATGTAACGGAATGGTCAAGGTGGGGCTGACTCACTGTTTCATTCTGAGAGTGAAATTTCTGAAAATATTCAGATCAATGTAAGAATGTGGCATTTATTCTGAAATATGAAATCTTTAATCAGCTGAGCATTCATGTCCTGATCTCATGACGTACAAGCGGGACGCCAGGTACCTGGTCGAAGAATAGCATCTCATCTTTCGCTTGCAGACCATGCAACCTCTCGGACTCCACATTGAGTACAATAACTTTAGAGCTTGATTTCATCCCTCCATTTTTTTTTATCCACCCCAGTCCAGCCATAAGACGAGTTGCTTTCAGCACAGCCTACCCATTCTCTCCGACACTTAATCAGCTTCTCTTCTCTCCTGGCTTACCATTAACAATCCCTCTGTTTGTCTACCCCTTTCATATATATCCCTCTCCAGACTCCATCTCCACCCATCCACTCACCTCTCTCTTGCTGTCTCCCCCCAAGATCTATTTCAAAACATTAACACTGCTTTCACCCTACAGATGCTGCCAGATCTGCTGAGGCTCTTGAACAATTTCTGTCCTTGTTTTTACCAGGTGTCTCTTACCATCCCACAGACTGATCACTCATTGAGTGATTGCCAATGAGTGGCATTTATGTTGTAGATTATGAAGATGGTGGGGTGGGGAGGGGGGAGGTGGGGATAGAAAGAGAGAGAGTGGATGCCTGGAGAAGGATATATATGAAAGGGACAGACAGACAGATGAATTGTTGATAGTAAGCCAGGACTGAAGAGAAGCTGAATAAGTGATAACCATACATGCAGTGTAGATAGTTAATCAGTGATAACAAGCATGGGGCTGGATGAACACAGCAGGTCAAGCAGCATCATAGGAGCAGGAAAACTTGACGTTTCGGGCTTAGACCCTTCATCAGAAATGGGGGAGGGGAAGAGGGTTCTGAAATAAATAGGGAGAGAGGGGGAGACGGATAGAGGAGAGGATAGGTGGACAGGAGGCAGTGACTTTGGTAAGATAAAGCGAGAAACCATGCCAGGCTTCCATGAAGAAAAACCTTCCAAACACTCAACAAATTTGCACTTAGCCAAAAAAATTAAGTTTCACTTATACAGGCCTTCATTTAAATGAAAACCAGATATCTTTGCAAACTATGGAGTAATTATCAAAGCGTGATTACTGTCGTCGTTTATGATATGCAGCAGAGAACATACATAGAGAAAAGGCCAGCAAGAAACAAAATGACGACAACCAGATCATTTATTTTCTGTGTCTGTAAAGCTTATCGAAGGGTGGTCGCTTACTTCGAGAGTGTCTTGAATTTTCAGTCAAGTGGCCTTCACTTTGTCAAAAATTGGCCCTGACTTTCCACATGAACAGTGCGGTGATCAGACAAATATTACCCTACTATAAATATGGGCAGGGCTCTATAATATGGATATTTCATCTATCTAGTTATTTTAAATCATTTGCTTAGGCAATAACTCATAGTTTGAAGAACATCCTAAAAGTGACTATTACTTTGATAAACTGTAAAATGTTCAGATTCCATGACTTCTTCTGAAACATGACATTTCATCAGTGGCTTTATTTAGATACTTGTTTCCCACTGTATCTGTTAGAGCTTAACTTATCTCACAACTTTGAAATAGAAACCCTTGGTTTCCTTACAGCTATGCAAAATATATTGCTCCGTATTTCTCAGTTTTCGTTTTTATCTTATGATTCACATTGCTAATGCCTAAGCAAAATTGATGACATACAATTTCACCACTAATGTTAATCATGTACTAGATCTTTTAACCAAATCCAAATCATGGAATCTACTGTTGGTTTGAAAAACAATAATTTACCATCCAGTGTCCCAATCCTTAAATGAAACCACAAACCCCATTATGCTGTACCAGATGATGAAACTGGGATATTAGGGAGGTGTCTAGACTGAGTGTTACAAAATAGGAATACAATACTGATTTCAGATCCCTGTGCTGCTTTAAAGGACCTATCAGTATATATTTAGCTTGTCAAAGCTTTCAACATCATTACAGCATTTGCTGATTTCCCATTAACAATCATGTAAATACTTGCTCACAGGTTCTGCTGCTGACAAGATAAAATACAAACTGGGTTAATAAAACATTTATAAAAATCCTTTGCACTCGGTTTTCTAACAAAATAACACAAATCACATCAAAAATTTAGCACAGCCCCTGTCTCGTATGTTCAAGCCTTAAGCTAGTTGCAGGGACAACTCATTAGAGTCGGGCTCATTAAAATCAGCCCTAGAGCAAAGCTCCTTTTTCAAAAAATAGTTTCAGATTATCAAGATCTAACTCTCTGTGTTGGTGTCTCCCATTTACCAAATGTGGAGCTGCGATGGATTTGTACAGCCAGCAAGACTATTTACAATCCAACGTTAGAATGATATGGGGATACATGGTGCTTCTGCCAAATCTAACATCACTTCCATCATCTGCATCCTCAGCACCGAAAAGTCCTTTATGCTTCGAACTGATTTGCTCGCACAGGAAGCAGGAGGCTGGGAAAGAATACAGAAATTAAATACACTCAGCAGCTAAATCTACTCTGAAAGTATTCAAGATTACAATATTCACCACTTAAAAGTCCTACATGTAATTTTTCTTCGTCAAAATATGATACAATGTTTTCCTCTGAAAATTCCAAAAGATTTTGGGATCAGCTTAAATAGACTCCTGCACCACGCACAGGCAGATCACAAATCCAGGAAGATTTTTATGTATCTTACATAATCCATTCGGAGTTGTTGGGAATATGTGAAAATGGAACAGAACGGAGAAAGGGAGGTTATCGGGCTGATTGTATACCATTTAGAAGAAGGTAAAATATAAACACAATGGGTTGGATTTTACCAGAAAGTGGCTAAGTGGTTCATTGAGTTTCATTCAGGGTTTCTCTCTGGGAGGCCCAGCAGGTTTTCTCCTGCGATCAGTCCAAAACTGCCTTATTAACAAGTTACCATGCCCTTATGGTGTCCCTCTCCTCCCATGCCTGTCCCATTCTCCTATTCAACATAGTTAGAGGCACTTGCTACTGCTGGGATATCCCAGCATCCCAGGCACCAGCGCAACACTTAATTGGCCATTGCACACTTGCTCTAAACAGGATTGTGTCAGCAATCAGGGGCTTCATTAAAGTGCACAGACATAGCAGCAGTCAGCAGGGGACATTGGGCAACGTGACACAAATGCTGAAAGATTGCACCAGTGTGGTTGGAGCCCTGCTTGCCTCCATGGATAGGTTGATGGACCATGGAAAACCAGGTCCAGCAGTGTCAGAGTTTGCTGGATATGTTGACTGATCTGCATTCCATCACACTGGCCATTGGAGCTTATTGGTGAGGACTTTGATCTCTCTCCAGATACCCCATCCTGATCAGGAGATGGGGCAGTGCTATTTGGGGTTCAGGCACAGGAGGAACTCCCAAGAAGTCTCCTCTCAGAACAATCCAGAGGTGGCCAGGTCTTCCACTTCCTCCAGTGTGCCACCCCACTCCAGCCCCACGCATATCGAGTGTAAATGCCAGATCCAGTCGGACACTGCTACCACCACCCCCACCGCACCATCCGCCCCACCCCAGCCCTTGAAGCCATGGTGCTGCTCACAGTGGTCGAGCTGGAGTCACCAAATACCACACTGACTTTCATAGCCAGAAACTTTGGCATCTACTTTTTATCCAGCAGTTGGGAGAATGGGAGCCTGCATATCGCTGATGTGAGATTAGGTAGTAATGAAGGGGATAATGATCAATAATCTCAATGAATAGGCTTCTCGTCTCTCACTGGCAAGAATCTTGTCTCAACATCTGGGACTTGGTTGAAAAGTACAATTTTTTGGTTTCAGTGTTAAAAAGAAGTCCTTGCTCAGTATTTCACCCAATTTCCCCGAACGTCTTGCCATTGCCCATGTCATTCAGGGCCTGACAATATACCTGTGAGTATTAGTCAAATCCATAAAGAAGAGAGGCAATGGCCTAACGGTATTACCTCTAGACTACTAATCCAGTGACCCAGACAATACTCTCAGGATCCAGGTTCAAATCCCACCATGGTACATAATGGAATTCACAAAAATAAGGATGAAAATCTGAAATTAAGAGTCTAATGTCCACCATGAAGCCATTGGTGATTGTTATCTGGTTTGCTAATATCTGCTGCTTTTACTTGGTTTGGTTTACATGTGAAAACCAAAAGAACTGCAGATGCTGTAAAGCAGGAACAAAAACAGAAGTTGCTGGAAAAGCTCAGCAGGTCTGGCAGCATCTGTGAAGAAAAAGTCAGAGTTAACATTTTGGGTCCTGTGACCCTTCCTCAGAGGTGACCCTGTTTCAACTCTGAAACGTTAACTCTGACTTTTTCTTCACAGATGCTGCCAGACCTTCTGATCTTTTCCAGCAACTTCTGTTTTTGGTCTATTTGTGACTCTGGACCCACAGCATTGTGGTTGACTCACAAATGGGAATGGGCAATGAATGCTGGCCTAGCCAGTGAAGACCACAATCCTGTGAATGATGGAAAAAAAAAATCACGTGCCAGAAACCTCCCTTTCCTTCCCAAAGCTCTTGAACATGCTGTAATCCTGAAAATCCATGGCTATCTTTTATGAACTACATGCTTGAATCATTTTGATCAATCTTTTGCCTCAGCCACAGAACTGAAAGGATTCTTGTCAATGTCTCAAATCGCATGCTTCATAACTGTGACAAAGGTGCACTATCTCTCCTAATTCCTTTGTGATTTTCTGCATCCTTTGTCACAGTTGACTGGACTATAATCCTACAAAGTCTCTCTACTGTCATCCAGCTGCACTTGACTAGTTCCATCCTATCTCTTCAGTCGCAGCTCGGAAATTAACAATAATGGCTTCTCACCCTGCTCCCTCACCTACATTTTTAAATATCTCCCAAAGATCCATCCTTGAGCTTCCAACTATTTCTCATCTATAAGCTATCCTTTTGCAACATCATTCAAAACGGCCACAATCAGGAACCCCACAGAAACTGACGATAGCCAGCTCTCTCTCGATGGTCATCATCTCTCTTGATTCTCCTGCTGTCTCTAAATTGTCAGATTGGTTGTCTGACAGTAAGTACTGGGTGAGCAGTAATTACCTGCAGCTAAATATTTGGAAATTGAAGCTAATTGTCTCAGTGTCCGCCATAAATCCTAATCCCCAGCTATCAACTCATCGCCCTCCCTGGAAACTGTCTGTGACTGAACCAGACTATTTATCACCGAGGTGTCCTTTTCAACACTGAGATCATAACTTCTGATCATACATTGCTAAAACTGCCTACCATTTCCATAACATTATACACCTCCACCCTCATCTCAGCTCATCTACTGTGGAAACTCTTCTTCAAATCTTTGTTACCTCATGACTTCAATATTCTATGGCACCCGAAGCCATTCCCCATGTCTTACCCTCCACAAACCTGAGGCCATTCAAATCTCTGTTGCCCATGTGTTCATTCACAGTAGATCCTGTTAACCCAGTAGACCTTGCTCATTGCTTTCCATTTACCTCCAGTGTAGCAACAACTTCATTCTGAAATTCCCATCCTCATTTGCAAATTCCACACAATCTTATTGCTTCTGATTTCTTTCGTCTTATCCAACCATAAAAACCAACCTGGTATGACTGAGGTGCATAAGATCACGAGGGGTACGGACAGGGTGAATACAGAGCAGCTATTCCCCTTGGTTGAGGGGTCAATCACAAGAGAGTGTAGTTTTAGGGTACAGGGCAGGAGATTCAGAGGATATTGGGGAAAAAATGTTTTCACTCATCTGTGGGAATCTGGAATCCACTGCCGCGGAAGGTAGTGGAGGCTGGAAAACTTACAACCTTTCAAAGATGGGTGAGTATTTCAAATGTCATAACATTCAAGGATATGGGACAAGTGCAGGAAATTGCAATTAGAGCACTTTTAGTAGCAGTAATGTCACTACAGACTCAATGGGCCAAAGGGCCTCTTCTGCACTGCATGAACCGATGAAACTACATCAGTGTTCGACTAAATCCGATCTCTTGACCGTTCCTGGTTTTAGTCATTCTGCCATTGACTGCTGGGGCCTTTAGCTATGGGCTCTAAGTTCTGGTATGCCCTCACTAGGGGCTGGATTTTCAAGCTGAGCCAGGAAGAGACAGTTTCTGGGTCCTGAACCCACCCTCAGGGGAGACAGACCCTCTGCTGAATTTTCACAGGGATGCCCACTGATTTGGCATGGGGATATGTTTACTGCCCAATGAAGATCAAAAGAGGGCTCTCAAAGCTGTAGGCCAATCTGCTTGAAAAGGAGAAACAGACTGTCATGTAACATAGGTAACGGAGAGGGTGCTCGAACACAGAGACATCCTTTATTCAACTCACTTTACTCTTTATTCAAAGAATAGATAGAGCAGCTAAGTCATCATTGTTTTGGAAAGGGTGGCACAGCATCAGCACCAGAAACGGACTCTTTCTGGAGGGAATGACTGCTGTCATATCCAGGCAGAAAGAGGGGGCCTCCAGCATACATGGAACATCGACGCATTAGAATGAGGAGTAAACAGTTAAATATCTAAATGCATATATCAATAAACTGCAAAAGTAATTCATTATGTATGGTGTTTCAAAATCTTTCACAGAATGATAAAGTGCTCCTTCCGTGCAAATCTGTCCATCTATGTTTATTTCGAGTGACACTTTCGGGGTTAGCATAGTAAGTGATATGGCAGCCTTGGTAAGAACATCGAAGTTGGGGAGCATTTGATAGAAGCAATGGCGGCCTTGGGCATCGCCAGGGGAATTGGCCACAACCCTGTGGTGCCTCTTTTTGGGAAGGTCTGCCAAATAATCAGACAGCAGCATTGTTCCCCAAGATCATTGACCCAAGGATGGAAGTTCCAGCTACTGCAAGCTGCTGGCCAGAGATTGGAACCTTCCCTGAAGCTCCTGTGAAGACGTGAGGAATGGAACAGCTATTGTTGGGAATGTGAAACAAAATATTGGAAATGCTGAGAAAATATGGCAGCTTGGTTAGCAGACAAAGGAGAAACATAGGCTAACATTTCAGAGCAAACCTTTCAACTCAACCCATTAAATTATCTTGTTTTCAATTTCATGCCAGTGCTGATTTTTCTTAATGCCTTTTAACCTTCCTGGAAAGGTAAGTGGTCATAAATAAATCAACAGCAAGAGGTGATCCCCATTCAGTAGATACATATTTCCAGTAAATATCTGTGTCATCTTACACTGTTAATAGAACTGCTGCCACCAATGTTTGATGCTGGAGTCAAGCAGACTGTGGTCACACAAACTCTTTCTCTGGCTATCAAGCAACTTTATTGTGATATGGAATTGTCTTAAACAATAATGTTCAAAATAATGACAGCTTTTAAAATAGCTGTGGGAAAATATTACTGTTTTACAATGCACTTTTCACCATTTATCTTTGCAAAGGTTACATGTTCCAACAAGACTAATGTACCTTGCTACTTTTTCTCCTCAAGGCAACAAAAATTAGCCTGTCTATTTTCATGTGCCTGCCTTGCCAGCTTTATCACGGTATTGGCAGCATGTTACCCTGGTCAATAGGCTTCGAAAAATCCTGAGCAATCTTTCCATAGTTCTATAAGTGTGCTCAGCAGGCAGCTGATTAGGGTATATGTCCACCTAGTGTATTCTGGTGGGGTCAGCTCAGGGTGGGAAGGAGGATGCTTGGTTAGTCAGCTGCCTTATTTTAACATGTTCCCCCTCCCCCTGCTGAAAACACATCCAGTGACAGGGCAGGGGCATATGTTTTAGCCGAGCTAGCAGTTTATTGCACCCAAAAGGCTGTGAGATGAATTTGACCATATTTTGGCAAACTGCCATTTCCATTGAGTTTCACAGAGGATTGCTCTCCCCGAGGCATTGGTCCAAGGGTCCCACCCATGTCAGAGCCATCTTCGTAGTCCAGAAGAGGTCCACACTCCTAGGGCAATGATCTTCTCTGTTCCACCAAAGTAAATCTTCTCTCTGCTACCTCACGTTCCCTCTATCTGTGCTACTGCACCCACCTCCCACAAAGGCTCATGCTCAACCCACTCTTGCTATTGCCTGCAGCATCATCCCTCATTCTCTCCTGCCCACCATAACCACTCTCAAACCCCATACCAACCTTGCAAGCCTTCGGCACTGCCTACTCACTCACTCAGGACACTTCACCATCTCTACCCATCTGCACCCACCCAAACAACTGTACCACCCACTTTCATCTCACTGAATCCCTTTGTCTCTTCTGCTGGAGAAAATAGTTGCCTATAGTGCTGAGAGGGCTGGGACAGGGAGTATGGGGTCACATTTCCATCTTTTCAACCTTTACAAAGGAAGGGATCTTGGCAATATTCATGATTCTGCAATTCTCTCCGGTTGTCATTTAATGTTAACATGCCGCAATGTTTACACCTAGGTCACAACCTTTTCTCTACTGCAGGCGGCAGTAAGACACCTCTGCTGTTGAGGGACCACTCTGCAAGACATTCCCGCCTCCAGCTCTGAGGAAGTGAGCACAGAAGTGCTGGTCAAGCTATCTCACCAGCTCAAATACTGGCATCTCGGTGGGCATCGTCTCTAGATTCGATTCAGTAGTCATCTCCTCTGCATCCCAGAATTCTGGATTATCCCCACAATTCGATTGCCCAGCCTCCCTCATGCAGCAGTGGCCGCTGATAACTCCCCATTGGCCTTAAGTGGATGGAGACCCCAGACTGGCCATAACCCACCCCGCCCTGAGTGGTTTAACCAGACAGCCCCAACTGGTAAGTGACCAGACCCCTGGTGTAGCTCTCTGACTATGTTCTTGTGACTCCATCAGTCAAGGTGCATTCCCTAGACTGTACAAGTACTGAACCCCTGACCGTTACTGCCCTGGCCAGATGACTGATCGAAATCAGACGCTACCCTTGATGTACTGAGCCGGGACCCCCTACATGAATGCAGTCTCCCTGGATTTGAGAAATGGTATTTGCTCGACGCATATACAGCGTATGCTGCATGAATGGTATTGACATTGTATTGTAGTGGAAAGCAACACCACCCCTTTGATAGATGACTGATGACCAGCATGACAAACTGCCTGCCATTGTTTCTGTGTTAAACTGGGCAAGGCAAGACAGAAGCACAATGACCCTTTAAAACGTGGCTGAGGAAGCAAAGCACCAAAAAGCAACATAGGGACACTGGGAGCAGTAAGTGAGTGAGTGCTAAGAGAGAAAGCAAGCAGCCCTGAAATGCAGCCTGGTCCAGTCTGTGAGCTGGGGGCCAGTCCCTGCATGCAAAGTGACCTGGCAGCAGCTATGCAATAAAAGGTGCCAATGTGCTCTAAAATGTGGCTTGGCAGTGCCCAACCATACGGGAAGTGGATTGGAGACAGGCCATGAAGATGTGGAAAGGCTGGCATGTGTTAGATATTAGCATGTATGGGCATGGGCTGCATGTGGTTGCTGCCCATGGTGCATGCCCTGAGATAATGGTGCCCAGTGTCCAAGGTTGAGATTGGGAGTACCAAGCAATGAGCTGGAGTGGCCAGGAACCCACTCTGTTGTTCATGTCAGGAACTCTCAACATCTAATTTCTATCTGGTGGATGTAGAATAGAAGACTGCATAGTGATGAGATGAAACTAAGTAATAATGAGGCTGATAATGGGCAATAACCCTTGTTAATTGGCCTCTCGTCACACACTAGCGAGAATCCCTTCTCGACATCCAGACCTTAATTGGAAAAGGCGGCCTGTATTCTCAATGTTGAGAGATGCCTCACTCATTTTCTCATGTGATTCTCCCAGATTTCTTGCCACAGCCCCATATGGGTCTAGACCTGGAAAGTTTCTGCCTTGTGTCTTTCTCGGACATCACATTATTATTATTTTTCTCACAGTTAGAAAGTAACAAAACTGCACTTCCTTTCACTCAAGAAAATCTTGTTACTGGCTCCTTTTCTGTTTCTGGTGAATGAGTTATCTGCATTTTACTGCATTGAGGCACAACTGCTCGCTAAAGGGAACAATAGATCTTTGCTGCACAAACCGAGGCGGTTGAAGGGAGGGGAGCCAATTCGCTCCTCCTCAGCAGGTCATAACAAAATTTAGCACAAAACAGCTGAGTGGGAAACCATTGCCTGGATCTGTAAATGAAGTCTCCACTTAGCACATCCATTGAGGCTGTGTTATGCTATGGCTGAGAAAGACATGAATGGTACCTCAGGGACCAAGGGTCATGGAATCCAAGTTCATGGACATGGCACTGGAGGCCCAGGTAGAGGAGCTCGAAAGTAGCAACAATTTCACCTATCCTTCGGGTAAATGCAGCCAGAGAAGCTGAAGTAATGCCTCTGGGGTGAGACTGCATACGAGATCACAGCCAACAACACTGCCCACAGGACATATACATAGCCAAAACAGATTTAATGTCCAAACACAAATGGTCAAGCTTAAGTCACAACTCACAAACACACTACCACCACAACAACGGGGATTTATAAGGCAGCTTTGACATAATTAAACACCCCAAGATACGTGACAAAAGCATTATAAAACAAAAGTATGGCTCAATGAATAAAGAGACATTCTGGAAGATGAGTAAAAGCCTGGACGAAGACCAAGGAGTGTTTTAAATCAGCAAAGATGCGGAGGTGCTGGTGTTGGATTGGGGTGGACAAGGTCAGAAATCACACGACACCAGGTTACAGTCCAACAGGTTTATTTGAAAACACAAGCTTTCGGACTCTTACTCCTTCTTTAGGTGTTAGTGAGAGAGGTAGCATCAGACACAGAGTTTATAGGTAAAAGATCAAAGGGTCACGCCACTGATGAGGATGTTCTAAACAAACCTAAGATGCTGTTAAATCTTTAATCAGTTAGAAGGTTTTAATTGATTAATATGTGTATGTAAATCCCTGAATTCCTTCGAAGTCACTGTTCTGAGAGAACTAAAGGTTTTATCAGTGTAAAGAAGAGGTGACGTTTTAGGTCAGACAATGCATATTATGTGCGAGGCCTTGTTTCGACTCTGTGCTTTGGTTTGGAGTCAGACTGGTTTTATTTCTAAAGCAGGAATTTATAAAATGCCAAATGACTGTCTATAAATTGTGTGCATTTTGAACAAAATAGAACGTATCTGCCAATGCAAATTCACCCCATAGATTTAACTGTGTGTGTGTGCGTGTGTGTGTGTGTGAGTGAAGGGAGAAACTCTGTGTGTGTGTGTATGAGTGGGGAAGAGAGTGAGTGTGTGCGTGTCTGTGTGTGGCGGTGGGTGAAAGAGAGTGTGTGCGCGTATGTGTGTGTGGGCATGTGAGTGTTTGGGGGGGGAGGGAGAGGCCTGAGAGACAGTGTGAGAGGGAGAGAGAGGGGGAGAGAGAGAGAGAGAGTGAGTGAGAGAGAGAGTGAGTGAGAGAGAGAGAGAGAGAGAGTGAGTGAGAGAGAGAGAGAGAGTGAGTGAGTGAGAGAGAGAGAGAGAGAGTGAGTGAGAGAGAGAGAGAGAGAGAGAGTGAGTGAGAGAGAGAGAGAGTGAGTGAGTGAGAGAGAGAGAGAGTGAGTGAGAGAGAGAGAGAGTGAGTGAGAGAGAGAGTGAGAGAGTGAGTGAGAGAGAGAGTGAAAGAGAGTGAGAGTGAGAGAGAGTGAGAGTGTGTTTGTTTAAGACACTGTGTGTGTATGTATGCATGCATGTGTGTGAGCATGTGTATGAGTGTGTGTGTGAGTGTACACTGTGGTGGGGTCACCTGCAGTGCGACATGAACCCAAAATCCCAGTTGAGGCCGAAATCATGGGTACCGAACTTGGGCTACTGGCCTCTGCCCGGCAACTCTGCATTGGCGAAATTATACAGACACTATGATAACAGATGAATGGATACTGTGCGAAAATCACCGGACAGGGATGTCCCCTCCCAGTGGGGAAACACTTCAACGGTCAAGGACATTCGGCATCGGATCTTTGGGTAAAAATCCTCAAAGGTGGCCTTCGGGATACACAACAACAGGGTCGCTGAGCAGAGACTGACAGCCAAGTTCGAAACCCATGAGGACGGCCTCAACTGGGATCTTGGGTTCTTGTTGCACCACAGGAGAACCCACCAAAGTACACACACACACACACACACACACACACACACACACACACACAC
>JAHRHZ010000023.1:22901933-22956552 GCA_024137785.1 Ginglymostoma cirratum | reverse complement strand
TGTGACAGGAAATCTGCTTCCAGTGGGGTTCAGCATGGCTCGGTGCTGGGACCCTTGGTTGTTTGTGGTGTACAAACGCAAATGATTTGGCTTTAAATGTAGAGGGTATGATCAAAACATTTGCACAGACATGAAAATTGTCAGAGTGATAAATAGTGAGGAGGACAACCATAAACTGCAGGAGGAAATCAACGGACTGGGCGGATGGACAGAGCAATGGCAAATGGAATTCAACCTGGAATCATGTGAAGTAATGCACTAAGAGAGGGTTGATCTAACCATGCAACAGATTACACTTTAAGTGGTAGAACCCTGGGAAGCCCTGAAGACCAGAGGGACTTTGGTGTGCATATTCTTAAATACCTGAAGTTAGCAGGGCAGGTTGATAAGTTGGTTAAGCAGGCATATAATACTTGGCTTTATTAGCTAAAGCACAGAATACGAGAGCACAGAAATTAAGTTCGAAGCTGGTTAGGTCGCAACTTAGCCAGTTCTGGTCACCCCATTGTAGGAACGATGTTATTGTATTTGAGATGGTGCATAGGAGATTTACCAGGATGCCGCCTGGGCTGGAGGGTCTGTGTTCTGAGAAAGGATTGAATAGGCTGAGTTGGTGCTCTTAGTGCAGTGAAAGGTTGAGAGTGGACCTTATAGAGGTATAAAGGAATATGACGGAGCAGAGGCAGGTTGGATAGGGAGGCACTTTTTCCATTCGTAGAGAGTCAATATGTAGCACAGATGTAAGATAAGAAAGCTGAGAGAAGGTTTGAAGAGAAATTATTTCATTCAGAAGGTGATGGGAGTCTGCAACTCACTGCCTGAAAGTGTTGTTGAATCAGAAACTCTCATTACATTTCAGCAGTATTTAGATATTCACTTCAGTTGCCATAACCTCCTGGGCTATGGTTCAAGAATTGGAAAGTGAGATTTGTGTAGTCAGATATTTGCTGACCAGCGTAGACACAGTGGACTGAATGGCCTCTTTCTATGCTGTAAAAGTCTATGAGTCCGAGTTTATTAAAAAAATGAAGGATAGGAAAATAGGAACCATGCACAAGGATTTATGGGAATACAGGAATTAAGTGAAGTAACAGGACTGAAAGAAATGAATGAGATGAAAAGGAAGGTGCTGAAATAAGTAGGTGGGTGAATTGCTAAGCAACATGGATAAAGTTGATTTATTTGGAGACGATTTGGTCAGACACTTGTCCTAAGGGCCAGTTGTGATGTGTAAGATTGTATCCAATGCTCCACACTAATCTTATCGCATTAGTGCCAAGCAAATCGAACTGTGAACCATATATTTCTGCTCCACAAAGGACAAAGGAAATGAAGTCTGCTTCCATAAATCTCCAGTTTAATTCTCTGGAGGTACATTTTTGCAGAACACTGTAAAATCTGATTTTTTGTGTTATCTTAGGTACAATCCTCAGCACAAGACTTCCTAGGTCAGAATATATTTCTAAGGATAAGATTCCAATTAATTTGATCATAAAAATGTGCCTCAAGTAAACATTCAACCTGTGTCAGTTTAGGCTGTGCATGCAGGTGTGTATTTCACTGATAGATCCCAGCTTCAAAAAAAATTGAGAATGTGAAAGAAGCTGTCAACTCATTATAACTTACTTTGAACAATTGAACAGAACCATTATCCAAGCTTCTGAGTGAATGTGTATGTGGGCACAATATTTGGGTGACGTGTATAAGTAAAAGAGTGGACATGTGTATCAGAAATTGAGCATGGATGAGTGTGTGTGTGTGTAAGAGTGTTAGTGTGTCTGTCAGTGTAAGTAAATAGGTGTATGTGGGTGAGTGCATGTGGATAAAGTGTGCCAGTGAGTGACTGTCGGGATAACTCTGTGTTTGGACGAATATCTGTGGGTGGGTGTGTGAATGAGTGTGTTTTTGGAGAATGTGCATGAATGCCACACTCAGTCAAATGTAGCCTTGATTTTTAAGGGAAGTCACTCAACCTCACCTCTTTTATCCATGTTTCGACAAAGGCTCAAATGAGATCAGGAGCCAAATCTGAACCCAAACTACCATTTATAAGCAGATAATCATTGAGGAACTGTTGCTTCATAGCACTGTTTATGATGCTTCCCATCATTTTGTTGACGTATGACTGTAAAAAATTACCCCAATTGTGCCCAACCTGCCTTTTGCGGGCAGGGTGCCTGAATAATTTTCCACATTGCAAGGTTGATGCCACTCTTGTGGCTGAACTGGAAAAGCTTGGCAAAGGACACAGCTAAATCTTGAGCAAAAGTCTTCAGTCCAAATTACCAAAATGTCAGGGCCTGTAGTCTTTGTATTATCCAGCGCCTTCAACCATTTCTTGACAGCAGGTGAAGTGAATTGAATTGGTTGAAGACGGGCATCTATGATATGCTGGCATCTTCAGGAAGAGGCCAAGATGGATCAGCCACTTGATACTTCTGGCTGAAGAATGGAGCAAATGCTTCAGCCTTATCTTTTGCCAATGTGTTACATTCTACCATCACTGACAATTAGAAGGCTTTTGAAATCTCCCTCTCCGGTTAGTTGTTTAATTCTCTACCAACATGCACATCCCACAGTCAACATTTTGAGTCTAATATCCAAAGTCATATCTGAGTCAAAATGTTTCTCTCTCCAGAGGTGCATTCAGACTTGCTGAGTTTCTCCAGCATATCCTGTTTTTGTTCCTGATGTTTGCTGCCTCTTGCTGCTTCTTAAGACCAACCAGACAAATTCTATATTTTGTTCATTCAATCTGATAACCTCCCTTTCTAATTTCCTGATCTCATTCCTTATTATCGACACAGCTAGCAGCAGCAGTCAGGTCAGTGGCACGGTGACCGGCTCTGAGGCTCAGAGGGAAAGGGTGCAGTCAGACAGAGCGATACTGATAGGAGACTCAGTTGTGAGGGGGACAGACCAGAGATTCTGTGGCCACAGAAGAGACACCAGGCTGGTGTGTTACCTCCCAGGTGCCAGGGTCAAGGATGTCTCTGAGCGGCTGCAGACCATTCTGAAGTGGGAGGGTGAACAGCCAGAGGTCATTGTGGACATCAGTACAAATGACATAGGTAAACAAAGGGATGGGGTCCTGCGAAATAAGTATAGGGAGTTAGGTAAGAAGTTAAAAAGCAGAATCTCAAGGGTAGTGATCTCCAGATTACTCCCAGTGCCACACACCAGTGAGGTTAGAAGCAGAAAGATAGGCCAGACGAATCCATGGATGAGGAGCTGGTGTTGGGGGCAAGGTTTTCAGTTCTTGGATCTTTGGGATCTCTTCTGGGGTAGGAAGTAACCTGTACAAGAGGGATGGGTTGCACTTGAACCGGAAGGTTCAATATTCTTGTGGGGAGATTTGCTAGTGTTACCCAGGAGGGTTTAAACGAGTTTGCCGGGGTTGGGGAGTGGGACTCTGAATAAGAGAGGAGCTATCGAGAAGTCAGGAGAAAACACATTACCAATCAAGAGCAAGTTTAGTATTCAGGGTAGCCAGGGACATAGTAAAGGGAAGCATAAAACTTCTGATCAAAAGTGCATTTATTTCAACGTATGAGGCCTGACAGGTAAGGCAGATGAGCTTGGAGCATGGATTGGCTCTAGGGATGGGATATTATAGCCAATAACAGAAACATGGTTGATAGAAGGGCAGGACTGGCAGCTCAATGTTCAGGATAGAGAGGCTAAGGTGTGACAGAAGCGCAAGTAAACGAGGAAGGGGAGTTGCCCTTTTGTTAAGGGAGGACATAACAATAGTGCTTAGAGAGGATATTCTTAAGGAGTCATCAAATGAGGCCGTATGGTTAGAACATAGAAACAAGAAAGGGATGGTCACTCTGCTGGGGCTGTATTATAGACCCCCAAATAGCCAGCAGGTACTAGAGGAGCAGCTGTGTAAGAGATTGCAGATACCTGTAGGAATAATAGAGTAATATTGGTTGAAGATTTTAATTTCCCCTGTATTGACTGGGTCACCCAGATTTAAAAGACCCAGATGGGGTGGAATTTATCAAATGTATCCAAGAAAGTTTCCTAAATCACTATGTAGAGGGCCCTACTTGGGAGGTGCATCACTGGACGTCCTCTCAGGTAGCAAGGTCGGGCAAGTGACTGAAGTGTCAGTCTGAGAGCACTTTGGGTCCAGACACCGTAACTCTATTCGTTTTAACATAGTAATGGATAAAGATAGGACAGGTCCACAGGTTAAGTTGGTAACCTGGAGCAGGGTCAAATTTGAAGCCATCAGGCGGGATCTAGCAGAGGTTGACTGGGTGAGTCTGTTAGAAGAAAAAGGAATGACTGGCAAATAGGAGCCTTTTGAAAGTGTGATATCAACAGTATGTCCCTGATAGGGTGAAAGGAAAAGCTGGCAGGTTTAGGGATCCCTGTCTGATGGGGGATAGTGGGGCTCTGGTCAGGAAAAAGAAGAAGGCATACATTGGGTTTAAGCTATTGGGCTCAAGTGAATCCCTAGACAACAATAAAATGTGTAGGAGCACACTTAAGAGGGAAATTAGAAGAGCAAAACAAAGGTATGAGATTGATCTGGCAAATCAGGTTAAAGATAATCCCGAGAGGTTTTATAACTATATTAAGGTTTAGAGGGTGGCTAGGGAGAGAATAGGTCGCCTTAAATATCACCATAGCCGTCTATGTGTGGAGCCATAGGAGATGCTGTATTAAGGTGGATAAATCCCCTGAGCCTGATCAAGCTCACCCTCAGGCGACATTATGGGAGGCCAGGGAAGAAATTGTAGAGGTCTTTGCAGAGATTTTTGCTTCATCTTTAGCCACTGGCGAAGTTCCGGAAGACTGGAAGGTGGCTGATGTTGTTCTATTCTTTAAGGAAGGTAGCAAATACAAGCCAGGGAACTACAGGCCAGTGAGCCTGACATCAGTGGTAGGCAAGTTATTGGAGAGGATTCTGAGGGACAGGATCAACCAACATTTGGATAGTCAAGGTCTGATTAGGGATAGTCAGCATGGATTTGTGTGCGGGAAGTCTTGTCTGACAAACTTTTTAGAGTTTTTTTGAAGAAGTATAGATGAGGGTAGGGCAGTGGATTTTGATTGTATGGACTTTAATAAGGCCTTTAACAAGGTCCCGCATGGTCATGAAGGTTAGGTCGCATGGGATCCAGGGAGAGCTAGCTAATTGGATTCAAAATTGGCTCAATAGCAGGAAGCAGAGGTGATAGTCAAATGTTGTTTCTCAGACTGGAAGCCTGTGACTAGTGGTGTGTGGCAGGGGTGGTGCCGGAGCCTTTGTTATTTGTTATTTGTTATTTACATAAATGATCTAGATGTGAATGTACAAGGCATGATTAGTTAGTTTGCAGATGATACAACATTAGGAGGTGTCGTTAATACTGAACAAGGTTATCAAAAATTACAAAGGGATTTTGATCAGATAGGGAAGTGGGCTGAGTATTGGCAAATGTAATTCAATACAGATAAGGGTGAGGTGTTGTACTTTGGAAAGTCAAACCAAGGTAGGACTTATACAGTCAATGGTAAGGTCCTGAAGAGTGTTAAAGAAAAGAGGGACCTAGGAGAACAAGTACACTGTTCGTTGAAGGTGGCGTCACGGGTGGACCGCGTGGTGAAGAAGGCATTTACCATGCTGGTCTTCATTGGTAAAGGCATTGAGTAGAGGAGTTGGGGCGTTATATTACAGCTGTATAAGTCATTAATGATGCTGCACTTGGAGTATTGTATACAGTTTTGGTCACCCTGTTATGTGAAAGACATAGTTAAACTGAAAAGTGTGCAAAGAAGATATACGAGGATGGTGCCAGGACTAGTAGGCCCAAGTTATAGGAAGAGGTTGGCCTGGCACCAGTGAGGCATCCTGGGGTCATGTTTACTGCACAGAAATGCCTGCTTATTCCTCTATCACTGCTGCTCCTCCACTCTTCTTCCTCATCTCTATGCAGCTGAGTTGTGGTACCATAGACTTGATTATGGCTGCACTCCCCCAAGAAACTATCACCTTCACAAGTATTCAAAACAGAAAACTGACTGGCAAGCAAGATACACTCAGAGGACTCCTGTGCTATCTGTCTGATTCTCATGGACTGCCTGGTGTTCATCCATTCCCTCGTTACATTTCTGCTCTTAATCTGCAGTTTGACCACCTCTGTACACTTGTTATCCACATAGTCCTTTGCCTTGCAGATGCACAATGCTAACTCCAGCTGCTGCGTGAATTCTGAAACCCAGAGCTTGAACTTGCGAAACCAGTGAGATTTCCTGCAAATGCGTTTATCTTGGACACATAGTGCATCGTTGATTTTGCATTGTAAGGACTACAGATATTTTATTCAGAAAAATTAACCGGAAAATGGAGATATGGTTAATCACTTATTTTGTCACAACTTGAAAAAAGTAGAACTATTTGGTCACTTCTTGGTTATACAAAGGCTTTGTTTAAAAAAGATAAATTTTGATACTTTTTAAGAGCTTGTGTACCTGTTTTAAGGTTGCAATAACATTCAACTTGTCTTAGCTGAGAGTATAATTTTTGGCTAATTGCTAAATTAAATAAAACGTGGATTTAACATAGAAATTAATTCTTAACACTCTAATTCACCAGCTCTCAGTACAAATGATCTTTCCCATTCTAGGAGTGCTGGTAAAGCAGCTTTGGTGCATTGCAGCCGTACATACTGTAGAGTGGGACACAGAGGAGATGCTTCAACTAATTGACAATGTTAACATTGATAAGAAAGTGTAAGAATGCATTTCCACAATTGTGTGTCAGCATTAGAGTTCACTTTGCACTGTTGTAAATATAGCCTCAGTCTGGAATCACAGCGCAATTGACACTGAACTGTGTAATGATATTTCCTGAAATTTCCCTTCAATTCACTTCAGAGTTGAGTGCATTTAATGCCTAATCTTCACCACACACAAATTAGAAAGTAATTGTGTCACAAGAACACAAGGGATGGGTACAAGGGATAATCCTACAATTCCACTAATTCTATTTAATAGGCCTCAGGCCTGATAACCTGCAGGTCACGTTCATAAATCTAATGAGCTACCTGAATGTATGGTTAGTGAAGTGGAGCTGAGTTGGTGCCATTAGATTCTGGAACAGAGGAAGTGAACAATAGAGGAGGGGATGGCACACAGGCAGGCAGCACCACACAGCTCTGCTGCAGAGAACTTCTCCTTGATTAAAGTACACAAAAAAAACCAGAAATTAAGCTAGTCATTATCAACTTTCAGAATTTTTTTTCAGCACCATTGCATAGGCATCTGGACAGCTGAAAACCTAGTCAAAACCTGTATGGTATAAACTCTGATTTTTGCCTTGGGCCACATGCAAGGGGCCTAAAATAGGCCCTAGGTCTGTGTGTCAGGAATTAGATAGGCCATCCAAGAAAAGACCCAAGCAATTCCTTTCTTAAAGGGCTCAGCGAACTGGTTGGGTTTTTCAATGACAATTCAATGGTTTTATTAGCACTTTATTTTGACATTTTAAAAAAAAACACTAAGTACAAATTCTCAAACTTACACAGTGAGATTCAAACTCATACTCTGTGGACTATTAGTCCAGACTATAGTAAATCATCTATTGAGACTAACTAGCAATGCTTTATTTAGCTTGTCACAAACCACTACATCGACCTTGTGTCTCTCACTCCTGCAATTGTTTGATTTATGCTCAGAATTTCATTGATTTCATGTCATTCACTTTGCCACACAGTGCCATTGTGACAGGATCACATAGTGACAGAACACCTTGATAAACAATGTAGGGCTGTCTGTGACCTTGTTGATCTATGTCAAAACCCACACAAATTCACATCCATCAGGAAAACACATTTTTGTAATCAAGGCACAATGAAAAACTTGTGGCTTTGATTCAGCACAACTATTGTAAAGAATATTTTAATATATACTATCATCTTTCAAACAGGCTCTATTCTGGCCTCCTACACATGACCATTCTTTATTTCCTTCGTGGCTTTCATTATCACATCATCCTGTACAATATATTTAAAACAAATCTGCCAAAGTCACGGAAACCAATACTAGAACGATGTTTCAGATTGAATCACGACTAACCTAATGATAATTGGAAATGTTTTCCCTCCTTTGAGTTGACTCCCATCTGTCCCAAGGTAGTGTCACCAGTAGTAGTTCTGACTTTAACTCCAGTTGGGAGTTACACTGAAGGTGGAATCTATGGTATAGATTCCAGACTATACAAGCCTTTACCTTTAAGACATTTACATGCTTCACAATATGTGATGTGTTGTATAAGTGTACCTGCCCTACTTTCATTCACTCTTTCTGTGTAATGGAATCAGTGTAATCAGTCAATTGTGTGCAATGTACAGTAACTTCAGTTAGCGGAGAAGCAAGACTGTGTGCAAGTCTGTGATATTCTAGTTATTCAAGCATTTAGTGTTGTTGATAAACTTTAAGAACTTGACTCTTTGTGATGTATGCCATGCAGATTAACATAAAGAAAATCACAATCCGCAAGATGGTACCAGAAAGTGGGCACTAAAAGCTTGTCTTAAAAGCTTAAAAGCAATTTAATTTGTGGGTGTAGGTAGATGCTAAATGCTGAAAAGGTGATAGCATGGCAGCTGTGAAAAGTCTTTTTCCTACAGCCATCAATAAATCTGTCTGATTTCAAAGCTGAAGTTAAAACAACCAAAAGTAAAGACTACAAACCCATGCTGAAATACAGTGCACACTCTACCTCTCTCTCATACCCTTTTCAATTACAAAAAGCATTTTTGAGAGGCTCAAGATAGCTCCAACTTTTTTTTTAAAAAAAGCAATTCAGAAGGGCTGAAAGACAGTTCCAGTCTAGGACAGTGATCCTGGATCAAAGTATCAGAACAAAAACTCAAGAAAATGCTTTATACACCAAAGAGACCTCAGCTGTGTTCAAACACTGATTAATTCAACTATTTTCTTTTTTTTCTGAAACAGTATGAAAATAAGAAAATAGTGCATGTGACATCATCACTGTTTCTTTGGCACCTATCAGCATAAGTCTGTAACTTTCAAAGAGGCAAGAAAAGATAATGAAAGGAAGAGAAGCCAGTAAACAATAAAACAGAAAAAAACATTAATTTATATGTGGTCTTCTATGTTAGCATTTTAGAACACATAAAGCTATACAAAAGAAATTTGAAAAGCACATATCTAACCATGGACTGGCAATTCATTGTCATTCTGTCAGCACTTCAGTTGCTTAAAGAAAGAATCAATCTCTACTTAATGAATCAGGAAATAACTGATAAAGAACAACACACAGTCAAGTTTCTTCTCACTTTTCATGCTGAAGGGTGAGGAAGAAAGGAAATCAATTACATCAACCTCAACAGATGAGAGAACTTTTCCTTCCAAATGACAATCCTTCTGAGCCATGGTGCAAGATTACAAATGATATTTCCATGTCCAAAGACATGAATACTAAATTCCATTTTAAATCAAGTATACCACCAGCGCAACTGTTTGTTTTAACACATTGAACATACTGAATGTGGCAATCAGTTCTCCCCAACATAATGTGTCTAACAGTGGTCCATGTTATACAAGTGCACCATACCAAGATGCACAGAAAATGGGATGTTTAACATATGACCTGTTCTCCTCACCAGTCTTCATCAAATGGTCTCACAGAATACACAGCTCATACGGTAAAGTCCATGATAATTAATTGTGAAGCAACTTGCCAAGATTTTCAGGTAGTCAAATCTGTGTGCTATTTATCAAGACAACAATTTACCCTTGCCAATAGCTCTTGTGTTTGGAAGACAAATCCACACTTTTCTTCCCTCCCACATTGTCACCTAAACAAAGTGCACAACACATTGTAGGGAGGAAGGGGGTAAACGGCTTAAAAACATGATCAATGGGCATGCAAACAATTATCCCAATTTGAACCAGGACAAAACGTATGAGTCTGAGATTTTCATATGAACAGATGTGTTGTTGGAAAGATATTATGTCATTGTATCCAACCTAGGTCATATGAAATCATAATGAGAAATGGTCAAATTCTGCAAAGAACTGGTCAATACATCCAACAATACATCATCAGTCACCTATCACACAGGATGACAAATCAGATACTAAAGATATCATGCCAGACAAGAACTATCACATTTGCACCAAATGATATACACACATCCATGACACAAGACAGCATACTGCTTAATGAAGCTACACTGCCAGGTCATGATAACTGTATTGGGATTAGATCTGGTTATGCTGTATTCTATCCATGTGTTGTCCGGAGATATAAAAACCAAATCTATACACATCCTTGCACATGTTTATCAGAAAGGGGTTCCCATTGTTCAATAGAAAAGTTGGGTTGGGGGGCACAGAATGGCTAGAGAGGCCTATACTTTAAATACAGTTAAATATCATCATAGCATGTGATATTCTGGTATGACTGCCTTCAGTCCTTCTCTTTATATAATGGAGTCATTATAATCAGTCAGTTACGTGTGTAACATACAACAAGAACAGTGATATAGATCCCAGACTATCTGTGTAAATCTGTGATACCAAAGTTGTGTAAATGGTTAATGTTGTGAATAAACTTTAAGACATCTGTCTCAACAAGAACCCAACTATTTGTGGTATATGTTAATTGGACTAACATACAGAAAATCACAAACCAAATCTGTGGCTAACCCTCAAGGTGACTCATTAGAGCTCATTGAATTGAGGATAATATACAAACAGGGGATGAGAACAGGGAGTCATTTTCAGGATGGTGGAGTGTATCTGCTATAAGTCTCAGGGACCAATGCTTGTTGCCTCTGTTGTCTCAACGGCTGAGATGAGTGAACCAAGTTTAAGCAAGTTTGCATTTACTGACAATCTGATGCTAGGTTCGAATGTAGGCCATCATATTGATCAGTTATGAGGGGAACGCTAATGATCAGAGAGACAGTAACATAGTAATAACGTCACTGGACTAATAAGTCAATTAATGGAAATCTGAAAATGAGAACGTAATAATAATGACAGTGAAACGATCATCAATTGTTGTAAAAACCTAGTAGGTTCATGAATGTCCTAAAGCGGAGGACATCTGCCATCTTTACCTGGTCTGACCTATACATTACTCTAGATCCATAACAATGCAGTTGACTCTTAAATACCCTCTGAAACAGCAAGGCAAGGCATGAGTTCAAGTGCAGTTAGAGGCATGCAATAAATGATAGCCTTGTCAATGACTTCCTTTGCCATGAAATTTAAAAAAAAATTGAGCAAGATGGTGGCAATGTAGGAAGAAAGAAAGTGCAGTGGCAAGTAAATAATAATAATCAGAGGGATTTGGGTATTTTTGGTTGCAACACATGAAACACAGAAAGTTAAGAGGCAGGCATACCAAGCAATTAGGAAGGTAAATGGCATATTGGCCTTCTTTGCAAAATGGTTGTAAGTTTAGATTATGATAGCCTTGCTTCAATTATCTAAGGATTAAATTAAAATACATCTAGAGCATTGCATAAAGTTTGGGATTCATTACCTAAAGATGTATTTGATTCAGAGGGAACATGGCTAATGTTTACAAGATTCATTAATGGAACGAGAGAGCTATGCTGTGAAAAGAAATGAGACTGTATTCTCTGGAGGTTAGAAAAATAAGAAGTGATTTTGAAATGTATAAAAATTCTTAGAGGCCTTAGCATAGTAGGTGCTAAGAGGTTGTTTCCCAAGCTGGAAAGTCTGAAACTAGCACTCCTGCAAGATCAGTCACTTAAAAAATTCTTACACATTTGATCATCTTTGAGTTCTCTAGCTACAGCTGTGATGGTCGGACAATGAGTATATTCAAGACTATGGATAGATTTTGAATACTAAGGAAATCGACTGATGTGAGAAAGGGATGAGAAAGTGAAGTAATGGAGAATTCAATAATATTGAATCGCTGAATAGCCAACTTATTCTTAACTTATAGCAGCTATTCCTTATGTTTTCTCAATATTTTCAAAAGGCTTTTCTGCTGGTGAAGTACTTTTTGAAGTGCTGTGGGGTAGCCATTCAGGATAGCCAACAAAGGCACAGCAAGATCCCATACTAATACAATCTGTTTATTTTATTGTAAATGCTGACTAGAGTACCGTACAAAACTCCCAATTCCTTTTTTACAAGTAGTGCCATGAAATCATTCTCATGCACCTGACAGGGTCAATAGGGGCTATAAGTTTTACATTCCACCCTCCCAAAAAAACACCACTTTGGCAGCGCCGAATTCCATTGGTACTGCACTGGAATGCCAGCCTAGGTTCTTCAATTACTATTCATGTTGGGTTCAAACTCATAACCTTCAGAAGCATGAATACAATCCACGTGGTTACAGCCAAAATCTGTGAATGCAGGCTGGCTTGGGTTTCAATGTGATTCCTTTGATAACATCCGACCTATTGAAGCTCACATATCAGTATTGGGCACTGGAAAGTCTGCAGTCACTCGTGATGATATATTCTAGCCAAAGGCTAGTGAATATCATTCCTGCAGAACAGGAGAAAAAGCAACAAATTCCTTTTACAAAGGAGCTCAAATCTAGCCCCACATTAAAACACATATTGACCAATTTTTAGTGTCAGTGTCGGAACTTTTCAATGCAGAAGTGACATAATGCTGGTAATTAAATTGATATTATGCCTAATTTGCAGCTTAATGCATAATTGCACTAATGATTGTTTAATGTTTTGTGTAATTTTTTTTCCCCTTTAAGCAAAGTTGATTAAATAATAAACTGTTTAGGTCTGACAATTCCTGGGGACAATTGCTCAACATATAAATCAACATTTGAATGTTGCTTGCTGCATTTAAAGCTGAACACAAAACAAAAAATAATAAATATTGTTAATACTGTACATTTATTAGGCAGGGTTAACGTTATTTTGAATTGCATTTACCTTTCAACATGCTCTTATAAAATGCAAACATGTTCGTCTGACACTGAATATATTCCTTCCAGGAAGAAATTGAAGTGTTTCCAGCAGTTTTTGGTCTTTTCATTTTCTCAGAGTGTTATATTATGCAAATTAGATGGAGCTGGAGGAGAGTCTCACCAGTTAACGGCACATACCCAACAGTCAAGATGTTGCTTTTTTGGAAATTAATGTCAGAAAGTTTCTGTAGGTGGCGTTCCCTTCACCAGTACTGATTCAGGAAATTAATCCCACCCCCAGCTATAAAATATTTTGGGATGCTTTTATTGCTACAATACATCACACGTAATGAGTTGGAAGCCGCTGTGAGATTCACACTCCTGTTTAGTGCAACATTTAAACATTTGGTGTGACCGCACTATAATGAGCTTGTGTGATAAATGTGAACTTGCACTCACATTTGCTTTGCAAACCTTACGAATATTTGTTAATTTAACATAACTCTGAGAACCACTCTGAACCACTTGGGCCCTTCCTTCTATTGGGTATCCTGTCCAATAAAATCTCAAGCATCCACAAAATGGAAACATACAGCACTGATGTTAGCCAATTTGCTCGTTGTGCCAGGGCTAGCTCTGTCAAACACCTATGCAGTTACTCTTCTTCCTCATTTTCTTCCCTATAGCCCTGTGACTATCTCCTTTAAAGTATTTATCGACTCGCCCATTAAAAAGTACCATTAACTCTGCTTCACCCACCACATTATAAAATAATTCCAGCAATCCTTGAGAAAGAAACACCTTGGACCAAATTTGGCTGTCCAAATGGAGGCAGGAATTGGGTTGAGAAACTTAAAATTGTGACTCTTAGTCCTGAAATACCCTCTGTCTTGCTGACACTGTGCTATTTACATTTGTCCTTTCGGTAGGCTAAGAAAGCCTTGCTTGCAAAATGCACACGCAAATCTCTTCTGAGGTGAGGGTCACTATTATGTGACTATGAGAAATTTGAATTTCCTTCCCCACATATTTGTGTGTGCTTTGGCAGTCCTAAAATACCTACTAGGTTTGGGAGTTTGTGACCACCAGTGTTGTGGATGGGAGGGGTCTGCTAAGGAGTCTAGAACATTCTCACAGGTGAATGTTAAATATTAACGCTGTATTGTGATTTACATGTGTTCCACTGCAAGGATTCATCTTAGGGTTCTATTCTGAAATATTAAGTTGACCATCACATTGGTCATCAGTATTAAGTGGTGAGGTCCATTAGAGTACCATGGGAAAGTTCCACACTGGCTTCAAACATGTTGAAACTTGTGTTTGGAAACTCTCTTGTAATGACTTTGATTGTAAATTAAGTGCATAAGATCTTCAGCTTTAAAAAAAAATTGCCCTGCTGTTGCTAATTTTGTAAATTAAACACCTCATCCATTCACATGATAGGGAGCAAATATGCTTTAAAATGGAAAAGAACCACCATCTACACTTAAAAAGCAGGCTTTTTTTTTAGTTTCAATAGAATGTGGTGTTTTCAGCTGAGTATAACATGAATGTTTAATTGTTTTTCAAAAGTCCAACAGCCACTGATCTGAGGAGTCGTGATTAGATTTTGACTGAGAAGTTTAAAAGTTATTAAAGGATCACTGTCTTTGATGTGGTAAGTAAGTAAGTGATTTTATTTACAACAGATTGACCATTCGAGGAGATTAAATTTTTATATATTTTTATTATGAAAAATGCTTTAAAAACAACTCCATTTGCTTGTTAGAAACTTATCTTTAAAATGTCCATTTCATAGGTTTTCCAAGGTGCCTTCATGGTGCATAGTGGCGGAGTGGCTACGAGATTTACATGGAGCAAATGAGGGAAGGTGGAGCTCTAGGGACCATAGGGAAGTATGACAAAGATGGGGAGTAGGAGGAAGCTACAGAATATCAAGGAGAAAGAAGCAAATAAGCAAACATCGGCGGTATGAGGGAGCATGATGGTGAGCACAATGTGGAGTTGGTGACTGGGCCGTAAGAATTATAAATGGGAATGAGGTGCTGTCCTTGAAAGCTGAGAGAAGCCTTCTACTTAGTCAGCATTGGCACCCTCACTTTCCCACACTCGATCACAGTACACAAAACTCAAGCTGTCCCTGTTCACATCTCTCGGAGACAGAGCTGCAGTGCAAGGTGACAGGTCTGAGCCAGGCTTATGTTTCAGAAATCACTAAATGGTCCAACTCTGTGCGTGGAATCGGAAAACAAATACTTCTTGTTTCTGTCCAGGAGAATCACAGTGCTCTGATTAGTTTAGTCAACATCTGATGACGATCTTACTTCCTACCATATCACAATCAATGGCAATAATAATAAGCTCCACTGGTAGGTTACTAGAATGCATCAATAGAATATAAATACTCTTTTTAAAAGAAAGATGTGAAAGTTATGTCTCAAGATCTACACTTTAATGTTAACTAGTAAACATTCAGTTTACGTAAACTTGCAAGAATGGGTAATATCTGAAACAACCCCACAGAGGCCAGGATTCTGTCACCAAGTCACCCTTTATTTACATGTGGAGAGTCCTTGACACTGAGCCAGTTCCCTCAGAGCCAGCTCTCAGAGTGAACAGAACCTCTGACACTCCTGTTCTTACCTGTCAGCCAGGGCTCCCTGATTGGACCAGATTAACAGCCCCAATCAGGGAACTCATATTCTATGATGTCTACCTGGCTGACCTCATCACAATCACTATATCCCACCCCCCACTGAATCTGAGGGCATCGACCATTTTCTTTGTAGCTTCTTTTGAGCACCGGGTCAGGTTCCTCCAACTCTGCCTCTGATACAGGCAGCATGTAATGCACAGTAGCTCACCTCTCGCACCCAGAGCGTCTTGGAAGAAAGTCATTCTCCTCTTCAGGCAGTGAAGGCATCACGGTGGCAACATCTGTTGTGTCCATCCTGGATTCTGATGTATCCTCAGCGCTTGATGGAGAAGGAGAACCCATGGGTTCTGGAATAAAAGCTGTTGAGGATCCAGGTGTGGTTTGCTCCTGCACCGTTTGCGAGTTTGCAGCTTTCATGTGTTCTATGTCCCTGTTCAGGACTGTCCCACCTACCTGAAGTTTTTACATCTCCGGACCTGACCTCACATCAACCTTGCCTCTTACCCCTGCAGGGCTATTTCTGTGGTTCCTACACCAAACTTCATCCCCTCAAGTAGTGGAGTCTTATGTCAGCTTTGGTGTTCCTGATGCTGTCACCTCCCCTTCCCCAGGTCCAGGAAGCTGAAATTTAACCTGGTGCGGAGTCTTCTCCCCATTAGCAACTCTGCTGGAGCTATGCCTGTAGTCGCATGAGGGGTGGTCCTGTAACCTCATAGAAACCAGGACAGTTTGGTATCGAGTGAAGCTGTAACTGTTTCTTTAAGCCTGCCTTCAAAGTTTGGACTGCTCTTTCTGCCAAACCATTGGATGACGGATGGTATGGAGCTGTCGTTATATGTCAAATACTATTCAGTTTAGGAAATAATGAAATTTCCTGCTGGTAAACTAGGGCCTGTTATATGTGATACACACTACTGGAAGTCCATAAATTGCAAAAAATGTGCGCAGTTTCTCTATTGTCGTTCTCATGTTTGACCAATGAACTCTATTAACAACTTTGACTGAGTGTGCACAATGACTGAGAACATTGAGCCATGAGAGGACCTGCACAGTCAACATGTAACTGAGTTCAGAGTTCACCCTGCCATTCTTCCCAATGTGGGGGAGCTGCTGGCATCAATTTTTGTCCTTGTTGGCACCCCGGGCACTGCCCCAATGTAGCTATGTCTGCATCTAATCTTGGCCACCTGACATAACTTCTCACCAACATCTTCATGTTAGAAATGCCTGGAGACTCTGGTGGAGTTCAACTAGTATTTGGCGGTGATCTTTGCTCAGGACAATCACTCTTGCTCCCATAATAATATGCTGTCCTCAACTGTGATCTGGTGCCTCCAGGTCCAAAAAGGTTTCATTTCTGGATGTGACAGCCCTTTAGCTTCCCCCATCACCACCAGCCATTTCAGTTTTTCCAGGGCTGGCTCTTTCTGTGTCCAAAGTCTGATACTGCCAGCTGTGATTGAAAGTGTGTCCAGGAAATTTAATGACCATTACGGACTCTTCCAATTGTGGTGCCACCGGCGATGTATCTGACAGTGGGAGGCAGCTCAATGCATCTGCATTTGCTACCTGGCCTCCCGGATGATGTTCTACCTTGTAATTATACACACTTGGTATTAGAGCCCACTGCAGAATTCAACCTGAGGCTATGGTTGGCATTGCCTTGTCCTTTTTTAGTGGGCCTAGCAGGGTTTTGTAGCCCATTATTATTATAAATTTATATCCATAAAGGTATTGGTGAAAGTTCCTGACTCCAAATACGACCGCCAAACCTTCCTTCTCTCCATGGACATATTCACGCTCTGCATTAGCCAAAGCCCTGGATGCACATGGCATTAGGCATTCCTCTCCATGGGCCACCTACAAGCTAATATTACCCCAACGCCATATGAGCAGACATCACATGTCAATACCAAAGCTCATTGGATTCACAGTGTACCAACAACGTAGAGGATGACAGTTGTTTCTTCACTTCCCTGAAAGCTATGGCTTGGCTATGCAACCATTTCCAAGGCTGACCCCTTTTTAGGAGTTGATGTAAAAGTGCCAGGATGGAGGCCAAGTTAAGTATGAACTTTCTGTAATAATCGCAAGTGGTTTACTGTTTGTTTAAAATCCCCAGAAAAGCAAATCAACCTGTTGGGTTTCACAATCACTCGAACCGGTACTACCCATTCTGCAAACTGGACTGTTTTGATGGTTTCTTCACTGGAGTGGATTTCTGCTCCACTAGCCGCATTTTCCAATGTTAAAGCCAGTTGTAGTACCTGTTTGAAGTCTAGTTGGCCTTCAGCTTTTTATGGTTACATCATTAATTCTACATACCAAACTCATTAAGAGTTAAACCAAAGTCACATGCCTCTGCCAGTCATCTTAACCTAGTCAAAAATCTCAATATAGACTCCCCATATTCTTCAATCACCAAGTAAAACCAATAGCATCTCAGAATTTGAGGAGGTTTAGGGTCATAATATTCCTTAACTAAATCTGTCAACTCTTGCAAGGTTCTAGTATCTGGTGCCTCAAAGAAAGTGAGGCACCTAAATAACCGAAAAAACTGCGGGTCCACAAGCTGCCAGGAGACTTACTCATTGACTTTCATCTGCCCTGGACAAAATAATGCATTCTTTCCAGGGACTGGACCGAGCCTTCAATGGCAGAATCAAATGATTCAAGCTTCCCAAATAACATCATGATGCCAGCAATGTTTACGCTAACTCAAACAGACTGTTGCAAGCAAATTTCTTCAGGAGAGTGCTTTTCTCTCACTGCCGCTTCACAGAAGTTGGTATCCTGTCACCAAGTCACCCTTTATTTACACATGGAAATTCCTTGCCAGCTCCCAGAGTGAACAACATGTCTGACACCCCTGTTCTTATCTGTCTGCCAGGGCTCCCTGATCGGACCAGGTGAACAGCCCCAATTAAGGAACTCCTTCTATGAGGTCCACCTGGATGACCTCATTACAATCACTACAGCCTCGACCTGTACCTGCGTACGTTTTATATGAATTGATGTGTAAAATCATTTTATGGTCACTGCTGACATAGTGTCAATTGAGGACATTGGCTGAATCTTTCAATGATAGAATAATCCTGGCAGTAATTTGAGTTGAGTACGTCGATGACAAGAATAGAAATGGCACAAGAGTATTTATACATCTCACTTTTCAATGTTGGTACACTAGTAAACCTATGCTCCTAAATTTTAGGGTGAGCAATGTTTATACGTGTGTTTGGACAAATGGTTATACGTACACGTGGATGATATTTGCATGCTTAATTGAAGAATGCTTGTAAGTGAACAATGTTTTCATGTACAAATGGCCAACGTTATTAAGGTCAAGTGAACTAAATGGTTAGCTTTTCCAAAGACCTAAGACAGTCAGATGGGCTGATCAGTATAATCAAATTCTATAATTATTACTTATGGTTTCTACAATAGAGGATCATGGACTTGAAACATCAACTCTGGTTCCCTTCAAAGATGCTGTTGGACCTGCTGAGTCATTCCAGCATTTTCTACTCTTATTTCACAATAAACAAAAGGCCATTTCAATGAAACTTAAAGACAAAAGACCACTATAACAATCCCAAAAGACCAAGGACATCAAAATGGATACTATAGATCAGATTGTGAGGCAAAGAGAGCTTTATCTTTGTCTACGTCAATTGAGCTCTCTTCTGTTGCATAGAGTATATCTCGAATGTAGTTGCTGCCTGGGCAAGACGATAAACCTTGTGACTGGGGTAATCAATATAGTCTCTGACATGGTAGGAGGTGGAATTATAGTTGAATGGATTTAAAATCCTTGCTCCTCACCATAAAATCTCCCTTCAAAAATGAATCCAATGGTAACAGCAGAGAGTAACAATAAGAAATGTGAAAAGATTTGCATTCTCTCAGGAAACCTTGGAAGACTCTACCTAAATAAGTCAGGTTTATTAAATAATTCCAAGTATACTTTTCCTAATGTTGTTATGGAGCCCCTTCTGAATTGTTTGAAATTAAAAATAGCTTTCCAAATGCTACAAAGTATTATGTTAAAGCTGACTGGCCAGCTGAAGAACTTAGATATTACTTAGGTTCGAAACTGTTCCTGATAGAAATTAATAAGGTTATAGCACACAATTAATAAATAACAATAGTCATTCTCAGATGCTAGAGAGCAGCTAATTGCCTTCCTGTAAATTATGGCTCTATCTTAGATCCACACAGCTAGGAAAATAGCTACTTGTGATGGTCTCTCACATAGCCAAATTGCAACTCATTTCTCCCATGTAGCTGTAAAAACGTCATGGAATATTTTGTAATTTAAACATCTACAATAGTCACTGCCACTTTTCCCTGTTGTGAAAATGTGGATCACAAGCTTTCACTTCAGCAGTTACTGTTAGCAACTGGGCTCCCCAAAGCCCACCCACCCATGTCACATGATCCCGTGTGGATCTGTAAACTAAAAGAACCAATTTTACCAGATGATCCTTTACTGAAGAAATTCTCAAAAAGATTTCACTTTTTCTAACTTCTAGTTTAACACAAGTCAGAATCTACAGAAATTTGTCTACAAATCACAGCCAGTACAAGCTAGAAAGTACACATGGATGAGCAGATATAATAAGACAGGTCTCTCAGATTTTCTGGCACTCTACTTTGCCTGTCTGGTGCCAATTTCCTTCCCAAAGTTTCTTCATCAGGGCAGAATTCCAGTCACTATCCCTTCATGGACTTAGTAAATTCTTTTCAGGCACCAGCTTCTGCATAAACAGGAATCTGAAAATCAAAGAACTGCCGATGCTGGAAGTCTGAAATAAAAACAGAAATAGCTGGAGAAACTCAACAGATCTGGCAGCAACTGTGGAGAGAAAGCAGAGTTACCTTCTCGGGTCCAGTGACTTTTCTGTGGTTTCTCCAATAGTTTCTGTTATTGCAAACAGAAATCTGCCTGTGCAATTCTTTCTATAACCCTTCCAATTCTCTGCTCCTGTTACTCATGGTAGCAGGAATCCACTATAATATATTTATATTCACATGCTACGACTGCAACAGAATACTCATTTATTTAGAAATAAAAGAAATAATGGCAGCCGTCCTAAATGTGCTTGCTGACTGCTCAAAAATCCAGCTCTTCAACTCAACTTGCTGACCACCTCCTCCTTCCAGACTTTTTTCCTCTTACCTGCCTGTCAAATGACCTCCACACTTTAATTAGCTTCCTGTAGGTGTTCCTTCTTTGTCAAGGGCCACCAGGTCACATGAACCAATTTCTTATATAATCCAAAAGTTATAATGGAATCCTTTACAGTCGATGTGAACTCTTAAAAGTCCATTTCAAATATTGTTAAAGACAATTCAGTTTCCCCAATTATTTCAAGGTAGACTCAGTCCTCATTATCCACTGATTTACAGCCCATGGGTCCACAGATTCGTGAGGCCAGTCACAGGCCTGTCATTTTTGTTTTCCCTGTTGTCTTAACTCGTCTGCCTTGGTAAACATTACAGAGTCCATTGTGATGTACATAAGAGGTACATAGGAGTGGTACTGCTGAGTTTTATTATCCGTGGGAAATCTGTGCCCCTAGCCCTTGTCGATAATGAGGACTGAGCGTCATTACCAATTTTTCTTATGATTACTACAACTGAGTCAAAGGCTTTCACACATGTTTGACACAATAATTAACCTCTGGACGAAAAATCAATGTTTCCCGTTATGTGAACGTCAACCTTCTGGTTTCCATGCGACTAATGACCTTTTTTTTAAATGATGTAGTATATACCGTAAATAGGGCAAGATTCAGTGATCTACTTTACCACTTATCCCTATGTCATCTGAAGGCTTAATCCCTTGGAGTAGTTATACTTGTCCAACTGAACAAGATGGCATTGACCTAAAAAATACAAGGACATTTACACAATATTCTGGGTGTTACCACCTTGTCGAGTACCACTAGATTGGCAATAGGTGCGTCTGTTTCAAAATAGAAGAAACGCGGCCCTACAAAGAACACAAAGAAAGTTCTTCCTAGTCTCACAACAAAATAGCCCAGCTTGCCACCAGCTGTTATCTATTCTATCTCAATCCCAGCCTCAAACTGTTGGCCATGCATGGTTTGCCTTCACTTCCCCCACCTTGGCCTTTGTATGGTCCCCCACTTTGTGTGCTGGCTGGAGTGTTAGTGTGCCACCAAGGCAAAAGTCCTAGATCAGGACAGAGTGATGTGGCTTTGAGTAAAGGCTGAGGAGCTGATAGCTACCTCTGCGCTTGAGTTTCATCTGTGAGAGCAGTATCGTAGGGATGCCCCTACACTTGCAAATGCCTGCCTGCAGATAATTCAAGGCTTGCCATCCGCACCATTCAACAGTCAGTTTGCATGCTATTTTCGTAACATGTTTGCAGTGGAGTTACTGATTCCAAGCAGCCAACACTCTAACACTGCATAAGGACTGTGCAATGCCACCAAAATTGTTTTACCTTTGGAATGCAGCTACCAATTGCACATTTACAGCCAGTACAGTAAAGGATATTCTATTTTATTCTATTACCACATGTAACTGACTGCACCCTGCTGCCAGGCAGGCTGACAATCTCGCACAGAAGTTGCCTCCGGGAAAAGTAGGTAAAGGGGGGAACACATTGGAGAAACAAGTACAATGCACATTTCTCTGGTTTTGCTCACTTCCTTAACCTGAAATCCATCTACAAGGACCTGGTAAAATTCCTCCCAATATAATGATGGATTGATGATAAATACACAAAATTCTCAGGCAGGAAAGAACAACTTGTCCAACAAGTTAGAAAGTGGTTTGTTGAAGGCACTCAATCAGTAAGCTTCCCTTGAGCAATTGGGAAGAGCATATCCTGAGAGAGGCATGGCCTGGGTGAATGCGTATTTCCGGGAATTTGGAGTACCATGGGAATTCAAGGCAGAGGTGAAAAGGTGCATTTTGCTTTTTTGTTTTATTCATGTTTTTAAGTTGTTTTGCGGTTTATCCTTTGTAAGACTACATTCTTCAGTTTCAACTGAGCAGAGAGAGGGAGTCAGCAACAGGATAAGTTGTGACCAGGATCAGAGGCCCAGCAATTCAGCTTCAACTGAATAGAGGGAGGGGAGTCCTAGTTTAAAAACTGAAGCTTCAGGGGTCTGCAGATTGGGAAAACAAATCAAACCGTGAAAGCACAAGGAAGTGGTATGTTGATTAGCTTGTGATTTTATTTTTTGGAAGAAGGGATTAACTAATAAATAACAGAAATAAATGAAAGTCAAAGCTAATGTAAAAAAGTAATATAAGTAAGCAAATGTAAGGGAAGTAAGTTAATAGTATTCTTACAAAAGAATAATGAATATGTTATTTTAAAAAAAGAGAGTGACTAGGCGATTAAAGGAAATTATGGCAGTAAAGATTGCACCCATGATGTGCTCCTCTTGTGGTATTTGACAAATTATTGGATCTTCAGTTCTCCCTGTTGACCATGTGTGCAGGTAATGTGTCCAGCTGCAGCTACTGGCTAACTGCATTTCAGAGCTGGAGCTGTGAGTGAATTCACTGTGGAGCATCCACGATGATGAGCATGTCCTGGATAGCATGTTCTGTGAGATGGTCACAATGCAGGTGAAGAATGAACAGGCAGAAATGGCATGGGTGACCACCAGGCAAAGTAGAGGGAGGCAGGTAGAGCAGGAGTCCCCTGAAACCATTCCCCCCTTTCTAACAGATATACTGTTAGAGGAGATGACTCTGCAGGGAAAGCAGTGAGAGCCAATGTCGTGGCACCATGAGTGGGTCTGCTCCACAAGAGAAGAAGCAGAAGAATGGCAGGGCTATAGTGGTCAAGGATTCCATTGTAAGGGGAACAGACAGGTGCTCCTACGGCCGCAAAAGAATCTCTAGAATGGTATGTTTCCTCCTTGGTGCCAAAGTCACTGAATGACTGCAGGGCATTCTGAAGGGGCACAACAGACAGATGATAATGATCATGGTACATATTGTTACCAACCACATAGGAAGAAAAAGGGATGAGGTTCTGTAAGCAGATTTTAGGGAGCTAGGAAGTATGTTAAGGAATAGGACCCAAAAAGTATCCAGTGCCTCATGCTAATAAGTATAGAAATAGGACGTTAGTCCAGATGAATACATAGCTGATGAGGCGGTGCATGAGGGAGACCTTTAGATTTCTGGGACATTGGGATAGTTTTTGTGGGGGGAGCGGGACCTGTACAAAATGGACAGGTTGTATCTGAACCAGAATGGGACCAGCATTAATGTGGGGAAATTTAATAAAGCTGTTGGCGAGGGTTTAAACTGACTTAGCAGTGGGGAGGGAATCCAGGGGGAAGGTTCATCAGAAGGAGATGAACTGTTAGAATTAGAACAGACATCAAGGAATTCAAGAAAGCATGGAAATTATAGGCAATTCAGGCACAAGAGAGTTTGGATGGTTTTTATTTCAATGCAAGGAGTCTGATAAACAAGACAGATGAGTTGAGGGCACAATTTAAAACATCAGGATAAGACACCTTTGTTGTCACTGAAATAATGTTAAGAGAGGGACAGGATTGGCAGCTGAATATTCCAAGAAATAGGGTGTTCGGGTGAGACAGGGAAGGAGGTGAAAGAGTGTCACAATATTGTTCAGGGAATCAATTACAGCAGTAAGGAGGGACAACATCTTAGCAGATTCCTCAAATGAAGCCATATGGGTAGAACCCAAAATCCTGAAAAGAAGCAGTCACATTGCTGGGAGTGTACTACAGGCCTCTCAATATACCGGGAGAAATAGAAGAGCAGATATATTGGCAAACTTCAGAGAAGTGTAAAAGTTATCAGGTAGTGGTTGTGGAGAATTTCAACTTTCCCAGCATGAGCTAGTGTAGTCATAGTGTAAAAGTTTTACAGGGAGTGAAATTCTTAAAATGCATCCAGGAGAGCTTTTTAAGCCAGTATGTTTTTTAAGATCCTATAAGAGAGGGGACCATCCTGGATTTGATTTTAGGTAATGAAACTGGATAAGTTTTTGAAGTTCCAGTGAGGCAGTATTTGCAGACAAGAATGGGCCTGAAACAAATGTTCTAAAATGAGGGAAGGCCGATTTTAATAAGATCAGGTATGATTTGGCCGGGGAACTGGGAGCAAATACTTTTAGATAAATCTATGTCAGAGCAGTGGGATGCATTCAGGATAGCAAGACAAAGGGTGGAACCAACAAATCCTGTGAATCCTGGATATAAAGGAATATACAGGACTGGATATAGAGAAAAAGGGAAGCTAATGGCATATCCTGAGGGTTCAAACAGCAAAAACCGTAGAGGAGTACAAAATATGCAAAAGGGAACTTATAAAGGAAATTAGGAGAGCAAAAAGGGAGTATGAAAGATTAATGACAGACAAAATAAAGGAAAATCTTAATGTATTATACAAGTGTATTAAGAATAAAGGATAACTAGGTAAGTGTAGGACTCATTGAGGACCACAGTAGTAATTTATGCGGGGAGCCAGAGGATGTGGGTAGGATTATAAATGAATATTTCGTCTTAGTTTTCACTAGAGACGGATGATGTGGGTAAAGAAATCAGGGAGCAGGACTGTGATATACTTAAAAGAAACCAACATAAACAGAGAGGAGGTTCTGAGGGGTTGGCGAGCTTAAAAGTAGATAAACCTCTGGGGCCAGATGAAATGTATCCCAGCCTGCTGAGTGAGGCAAAGGAGGAAATAGCGGGGGCACTGGTTATAACCTTCAATTCCTCACTGGCAGAGGAGAGGAGCCAGAGGACTAGAGGACAGACACTGCAGTATTATTATTCACCAAGGGAGAAAGGGATAAACCAGGAAACCACAGGCCAGTCAGTCTAACCTTGGCAGTGGATAAGCTATTGGAAGCAATTATGAGGGACAGAATTAATCTGCGCTTGGAGAGGTAGGGAATAATAAAGAACAGTCAGCGTGGTTTTGTTTAAGAGAGTGCACGTCTGACTAAAATTGATTGAATTTTTTGATGCAGCAACCAGGTGTGTAGCTGAGGGCAATGCATTCGATGCCTTTGACCTAGACCTCAGCAAGGCTTTTGATAAGGTCCCACAAGGGAGACTGATAGCGAGGGTAAGAGCCCATGGAAAATTTGGCTAATTGGATCCAGAAGGCATATGGATTAGCCTTTATTAGCTGAGACAGAGTTGAAGAGCAGAGTCATTTTGCTGGAACTGTATAAAACGTTGGTTAGATCACAGCTAGAATATTGTGCGCAATTCTGGAATCCACATTATAGAAGAGGATGCAGGGGAGATTTACCAGGACTTTGCCTGGGCTGAATAGTTTTAGTTATGAAGAGAGATTGGATAGACTGGGGCTATTTTCCCCAAATCAGAGGACACTAAGGCAGGGTCTGATTGAGATGTAAAATCATGAGGGGCATAGACAGTGTAGACAGGAAAATACATTTTCCCCTTGGCGGAGGGATAAACGGCCAGGGGCATAGGTTTAAGGTAGGGGGCAGAGGTTTAGAAGGGATGTGAAGAATCTGGAACTTATTGCCTGTAAGGGGTAATGAAGATAGTTACCCACATAACACATAAGAAACGTTCAGTGGTACACTTGTGATGTCAAGGTATACAAGACCCTGGTCCAAGTTCTGGAAAACGGGATTCAAATAGTTAGGTGGTTGTTTTTGACTGACACAGACTCAATGGGCTGAAGGACCTTTTACAATATTGGAGACCTTTATGACTCTATAAGTCATCTTCATGCCATGATAATCAATGTAAACTTAGCTAAACACATATTTCTCCTGACCCCAATGCCTCCAGCAATTTAATCTCTTTGGAGAGGCAAAAGGAAGAGATCAAACACAGGGCCAATAAAGAAAAGAATACTTTGTCAAATTCCTCTCTGACACACTCATGTGATTGAAACCACAGTAGGAGATCAAAAAGACCAAATGTTTCCCTTCCATCTGTTGTGGCCTCTGCCACAGTCAGAAACTGGTCCTGCTACATCTAGAATGCAGATGAATTGCAGAGGCCCATTACTCTGAGGGGGAAAAAAAAATCTAGTAATATCTTGGTGCAGACAATTCATGTAAAACTTTATGAATATCAATCTTGGTTAAGTTGTAAGCCAACTTTGCTCTTATAGTGTGATCTGGTGATCTAAGTCCAGGGAAAAGACAATAAGCAAAACCGACTAGCAATCCACAAGCAACAAAGCAATAAGACTGAGTCAACTCAGGTCAGTTGTGCAGCCCTCCAATTATTCAATTATAGAAGCTGCCTCAAGGGGTTAAATGGACCAAGCAGATTTGTAAGAACACATGGAGAATGTTACCTGTTGTGTTTGGTGACTGCTATGACTAACCATGGCCAACATAATGCTCAGTGGAGGGTTCAATCTGCAAGCTCTCTTAATTGTGACATGTTCACAATCTGAGTGGGACAGAGAGGAAGCAGCATCGAGACGAGATGCAGGACCCAGTTACACAGAGGCACCCCAGTGCTCCATCTAAATCGGAGCACCCAACACAGCAGCCCAGCTTCCCAACCAAGACTGATTGGAGTTTTATGAAGACCTAGAAGGTGGAGAAAGCAACACTAGCACCAAACCAAGACAAGGTGGGGGTTGCTAAGCAGAAAAATGTGCGTAATGAGGGGCAGTGCTCCTGTATTCTCCAGAGATTGAAGAGTAACTTCCCCGGCACTGTTACAACCAAAACAGGTGGAAAAGTCACAGGAACATAAAAATAACTATTTTTTGTCGTTTTCCTTGAACTCTTCGGTTTAATAATTATGAAAATATCAGAGACGAAGACTCGATAGAATTAAAAGTAGGATGTCAGATGTTTAAACCTTCTGGAATACATCTATTCAGAGATGTGACTTATTTACACTTTAATCTGTAAATAGTGCGAAAATCAACATCAATACAACCTTTGGCACCATTATCCTAGTTTGTCAAACAAGTTCATTTTTCCCTGGTGGAAAATAAATAATTGCAAAAAAGACGCAAATCTGTCAGGCTGAGTAATTATTATATTTGTCATGTTTCCAACGTTAAAAATGAGGTTTGACAAGATGGTAATGGGTTTTTCTAGTGATGGGCTGCTGTATCAGTCTGGACTACAACTGAGAGGAATTGCAACACATTTATCACTTCACCAATCCCTAAGGCTCATTTGATTTATTTGATTGTGAATGGGTTTCCCTATCCATAATGCACATTCAGCATGAACGTAAATATTTCTAATAAGTTTTACAACACGTGAAGGATAACCACTTAATCTGTAGACATTTCTCATATTCCTTTTATCTATGCCCAAGAAATGTTAGACATAAATGCATAAGTACACTGATGCATGATTTGAATAAGATCTGAATTCATACTCTCGGATTCTATAAAAGCTGCCTCCACCCTGTGCCAACGATATTTTGTTAACATTTAAACACAAGAGGCACCCCTACCAATACCAGTTTGCTTTCTTCCTGCATTTGGGCAGTCCAAACCCTTGGTACATGACATTGGTATTTGATGCCAACTTTGATCACTTCAATACAGTGCTACTCTAATTGTATATGATTAGATCAAGTATTTACCCCATTTTGCCAAGGATCTAAAGAACAAATAGTGAAAAAAGAATTCTCTTCTTAGCTTGCTGGTCCCAGAGAGGAATGGACAGAGTACCACCTTGATCACCCATAGGGTCACTCAGAATAATCTGAAAGCCATCCAATTATTAGAACAATCTGCTTAAAGTACATTTACACGGTGTGCAACATATGAAGAACGTGAAATTCTAACATAAAGTTGATTTGCATTCTTCAGGCATATTTTCATATTATTAACCAATATTCTTCAAACATCTGAAGCTCGCTTTCATTTGGGAGTCAATTTCTACTTTTATGACCTGTAACAAATAGGGTATTAACAGCCTCAAAGTGGGATTGGAAACTGTCGTGCTCCATTAACAATGACAAAGAGATGGAAGGCACTCAGGGTACATTTCTGTCTTAGGCACTAAGCCTCTTTAAATATGCAAATCAAGGCTTGACACCCAGTTAGCATATTAAGAGTATGCATTGATCAGCTTCATCAGGTTCTTGTGGCATGATGGTAGTACCCTATCTCTGAGCCAGAATCTCCTGGTTCAAGTCCCATCCGCTCCAGAAGTGCATAATATCTCTGAGCGGTTGAATAGTGATGGAGTTGATGTAACCCAGGTAAGCTATGTTTGGAATCACTTTTGAGGAGTAGGATTGCTTTTGATTTTATTGTTGGGGATGTTGAGTATCATTGGCTAGAGTATCTCTAATTGCCCTGTAGAAAGTGCTGAGCCATCTCCTTGAACTGCTGCAGTCTTTGGGGTGTAGGGATGTTCACAATGTTGTTTGGGTGGGAGTTCCAGGACTTGATGCAGTGACACTGGAGGATATGATTCCAAGGTAGGGTAAGGTGTAGCTTGGTAGGCTACTTAAAGGCAGTGGTGCTCCCAAGTGTCTGCTGATCTAGGAGGGTGTTGCCAGAAATGCTTCGTTATTTGCTGCTGTTCATCTTGCACTATATGCCAATGATGGGTAGATGAGCTGCCAATCAAGTGGGCTATTTTGTCTTGGATAAGTTTAATGAGTGTTGATGGATCTACACTCTTTTTAGGTAAGTGAAGAAAATTCCAACACACACCTGAATTCTGCCTTGGACATAATGAATATGCTTTGATAAGTCAGGAAATGAGTTATTCCCTGCTGAATTCCCAGTCTCTGACTGCTGTTCCAGCGACAATATTAAAATAGCTGGTCCATAAGTTTCTGACAGATGGTATCTCCCAGGATGCTGACGCAGGGGGTTTCAGCAATAACATGCCATTTAATTTCAAGGGGAAATGGCTAGATTCCCTCTTTATGGAGATGATCTTTGTGGTATTAATGTTTCTTACTATGTTCAATCCATGTTGAATATTTTCATTCTGCATGTGAACATGGACTGCTTAAGAAACTGAGGGGCTGTGAATGATTCTGAAAACGATGCAACCATCAGTGAGCATCTCAAATCTGAAGATGCAGGAATGATCATTGATGAAGCCTCATACGAGTATTTTATGCCTCTCTTGTGCCAGGATCCCCACCTTCTGTGATAGTGAACCTTTCTCCCTTCACCACACAGCTCTGCCCTGCACTTACCTTGCTGACAGACAAATAGGCATCACACCAAGCAGACCTACTTCATGCTGCTCATTTGTTCGCCCGCAGCTAAGGAAGCTGCTGCACTCAACTTGCACTCCCTGTTCATCACAGGTTGTGATATCAATCATTCAATAGATAAAAAGTCAAAATCAACCTTGTTGTCTTTCCGTCTTAGTGTAGCCTGGACCATCTTCTCTGCAGGAGATATGTATCTATTGTCAGAGGCCTATAACACAGACTTCATGTGGTTTGAATGCAGCCAGGTTAAGAATCTGTGGACTGTTCAAATGGACTTTCAGGAAGTCTTTAGTAATGTTTGGCACAAGAAATTATTAAAGCATAAAGAAATTTCATGGAAATGGAGGCAGCTTTATGAGGAATTGGTGGGGAAGCAAAGAGGCTCAGGGTTGGAAAAAAGGAAAATTTCTCTGATTGACAGTATCTGATCAGCAGTTTCCTCAGATATCTTTACCACAATCCTGGCTTTTTTTAAATCTAATAATGACCTGGATAATAAATGTCAAGTTGAATATCTAAGTTTAATCAGGTTATCTGTACCTCAAATCCATTTACCTTCCAATTTCCCTGATACCCTTATGGAACCGAACTAAATCCATCTCGATGTAAACAAAAATCACTTGGCCCAACTTCCATAACTCTTTGAAGGAGTGAATTCCAAATATTCACTCACATTTGTGTGAAAGGATAGTTGAACATTTATTGCCCCTAAGATGAAATTCTATCGCAACACTCTATGAACTGAAAAATTGCCTTCCACTCCAGCTCAGGTTCAGTCAAGTCTTAAAGGGGCCAAAATAAAATTCAATGCAGTCTCTAACAGAAACGATGCAATAGCATGACATGATGTCCTAAACAATGGCCTATTTGATGGAGGGACCTTGAGCAAGATCACTGCAGAATTTGAGCAGACCTGGTGCATGGACCTCAAGTGGATCCAACACAGAGGACAGCAAGCCTAGCACAGACCTCAGTCAAGCCCAGCATGGAGGAGAGTGGGCCCAGCGCAGTCCTCAAGCGAGTCCTCATTTTTCCAGGCCGAGCACAGGACCTGGCATCAGAATTGGTGGCTGCTACTTCGACGAAGGTGAAGATCGCTGAAGACTGGCAACTTTGTCATTGGTTGGGTCTGGCGTTGGCAGCAGCAAAGTGGTGGCAGGAGGGCATCACAGTGATATCAGCGAGGTGAGCCCAGCGGTGAGAGGTGTGACTGTGACACTGGTTGATCTGGCACAGGCAGCAGGGAGGCAGTGGCAGAGGAGTATCAGCCCAGCTGCGAAAGATTGCATCTGAGGTTCGGTGACCTCAACGTTGGTTGGGTCTGGTATAGACGACAGCAAAGTGGTTGAAGAGGGATAGCAGTGTAGGCGTCGTTCATAGTGATAAGCTGGCTGAGGACCGATGGATTCTCTTTAAGCTATATCTTTTTTAAATCCTATTCTTAAATTATTCAAAATGGCACCAAATCATTGAAACAACTGAAAGCTTTTCATTGTGTTTTATTGTACGTTTACAGTAAAATATATCTGACAACAAAATCATTCATTCATTCAATCATTAAATAAAGCTGGTGTAGATTCCTTAAATGTAAATCATGTATAACCAGTATGATTGAGGTAACAGTAAGGGTTGATAAGGATAATATGATTGATGTGGTATACACAGATATCCAAAAGGTGTTCAAGGTAGTGCCACATAGCATGCCTGTCAGCAAAGTTGAAGTCCACGGAATAAAAGAACCAGCAGCAGTATGGGTGTGAAGTTGGTTCAGGGTGAGTGACAGGAAATACAGGGCAGTGGTGAATGGTTTTTTTTTAGACTAAAGGTTCTCCACAAGCACTGTTTTTTCTTAATTTCTATTAATGGCTTAGACATAAGTTTGCAAAGCAAAACAGCAAATTTCTGGATGATACAAAACTTGAAATGTTGTGAACTGTGAAGAGGACAGCGATAAATATCAAGAGGACAAAGGCAGGCTGGTGGAATCTGGTGTTTGAAATTTAATGCAAAAAGTGTGAAGTAATACATTTTGGAAAGAGTAAAGAGGCAAAATAAACTAAAGGATACAACTTTAACATGGCCACAGGAGCAGAGGGATCTGGTGTGCTTATGCACATATCATTGAAGTTAGCAAGGCTAGTTGACAAAGTGATTAATAATGTGAAGGAATCCTTGGTTTCATAAATAGAGACAAAGAGTAGAAAAGGATTGTAGGCACAATTAGCCTTTACAAAACTGAGTAATACACAAATGGAGTGACCCTTCTTCAGAAGTCAGAACCCTGCTTTATTAACTTTGCTTTCTCTCCTCAGATGCTGCCAGACCAGCTGAGTTTTTCCAACAATTTTGATTGTTGTTTCTGATTTCCAGCATCCACAGTTGCCTGGTTTTTCACAACTGGACTTTTATGTCTGGGCACCACATTTTAGGATGAAAGGAAAGAGATTGACACAGATACAAAAAAATTCCTGGGAACGTTTCCAAGGATGTGATACTTTAGTTAGGTGGATAGATTAGTGAAGGGCAATTAGGGATGGGCAAATGCTGACCTTTCCAGTGAAAGTCACGTCCCAACATCAGCTTGCATTTGTACGAAGCTCTTAACATTAACATATCAAAACTTGGCAAAACATTATCAAATGAAATCTTGACTTTAAAGCACAAAGGATATATCAGGGTTTTGAAGACTTTGAACTTTAAGGGAAGAGATGTACAGTGAATTCGAGAGAGAATTTTGAGTTTAGTCCTTAGACAGCTGTTGGTATATCAGCTAAAGGTGGATTAATTAAAATTGGAGATGCTCAAAAGGCAAAAATCTAGATGAGCACCATGATCTCAGAGATTTGAGATTGGAAGAGATTACAGAGATAGGGACGAACAAGGCCAGGGAGGGTTTTGAAAACAACACTGAGGAAGATCCCAAATGTGTTCCACGCAGGAGAATACAGGCACTGAGTCAGAGTATAACAGTCAGGAGAGGACAAAAAGTGCACTGATAAAGAGTCTTTCAAAATTCAGCGGCGGGGAGCAGAGAAGTGTTAGAGAAACTCAACAGGTCTGGCAGCATCTGTGGAGGGAAACAGAGTTAACACTTTTCTTCATGAAGAGTCATTTCAGGCTCAAAACAAAATCTCTTGTCACTGCCAGATCTGCTGAGTTTCTCCCGTATCTGAAGGCCCTGCCTCTACTGAGGATCAAAATTGAGGAAGAATTGAAAAAAAAAAGCCTGCACCATAGGACTGAAGGACAAAGACTAGGACTGAGGGGTGAAGGTAGAAGGATTTAGAGAAAAGAAGACATATTGTCAGATGTCTGTCAGCAGTTAATCTCCTTATGCAATGAATTTTAGGTGGTGCTAAGGAAATCAAAAAGAAAGCATTCCAAACTATTTTTGGAAATGAAAAAATAGTCATTGAATAAAGGTAAATAGAATAAAACCTTGAGATTGCAACATTTAAAGTAATTATAAGCCAAAGACATTAATTAAATGTCTTCATATATATCATTGTTGACACCTAAAATTTACAGAAATAAAATCAGAGAAAGATAAAGATTGAACTGTGATTCATTCAAGTGGAGAACAGTATGGGGGTTGCTAGGAGACTCGTGTCAGTCCATTGCTGTGTGTTTGACTAGATTTGAAATCCTTTGAGTTTCATACTTTTGAGGTGTTTTTTTAAAAGCTATGACTCATCCATTTTCTTTTGTAGTTCATTGATCATGCTGCGTATTCAGTGTCACGTCACTCCTGCTCTATCGATAAGTGTCATTATGCAGTTATCTGAATTAAGCCACTTGTGAACACATTCACGTCTCCTGCTCGATAAATTGAAGCCTATTTTAAGAAATGTCAGCCTCTGTAAGTTAGCAGAAGTGTGCGCCAACATCAGCCTGAATTCCAAGTGTGTGCTTGTATTTGGATGATCACACTCAAGAAAAAGTCACTTTTTCACACCAAGAGACAGAATTCACCACACCACATCAAGAACCATTCCTACTGAGTCTGTCATTGCACTAAGCAGAGTAATGACACTGCTTCCCCTCACTCCAGTTACAATAAGATCGCAAACTATTACTATTCCCCTTTATTCCAAAAGATGACACAGATTTATACCATCCCTTTCAGGACATCAGGACATCCCTAAATGCTTTACAAGAAATGAATTGCTTTTAAAGTGGTCATTCTGTAATGTGGGAAACATAGCAGCCAATTTACACTCAGCAAGGTTCCACAAAAGAGTAATGTGGTAATAACCAGTTAGTCACACATAGAAAACTATAGTCCACAGAAATGAACCTTTCAGGCCAACAGGTCAATGTTGGTATTTATGCTGCACGTGAACCTTTGGTGACATCACTTCATCTGACTGCATGTCCTTCTGAAACAAACTTAGAAAGTGCTGGAGAAACTCACCAGGTCTGGCAGCAATTGTAGAGAGAAACATAGTTAACATGTTGTTTTCCTCGAAGAGTCATTTCAGACTCAAAGCACTATCTCTTGTCATTGCCTGACCTGCTGTGTTTCTCTAGCACTTTCTGATTTTATTTCAGATTTCCAGCATCTGCAGTATTTAGTTTATATTTGCACGTCCTCCTATTCCATTCTCCATCATGTGGTTATCTAGCTTCTCCTTAAATGCCTGCTTTCCATTTCTTTTTGATTGCTATATAAATATCAAATAGGGCACTGTGGAAAAAGATAATCTCTTATTTACTGTAATGCCTTTGGATGTTCTATGTCTATCTGAAATTCTAGACAGAGCCTCAGTTTAACTGTTCAATGAAAGACGGCACCTCCAACAACGCAGCACTCCCTCAGTACCACACTGAAGAGTCAGCCTTGATTTTATGCTCAAGTCCCTATGACTTTAACCGTGAGTGCTATGCACTGACCCATGGCTGCCACAAGCAACTGGGTGTCTCGACACATGTTCCTTTCAAACTAGATTTAATGACCTCTACCTTTGCCATAAAGAGCTAGAGTTACAGTGATTTGAGTGGGACGTGATGGTGTAATGGTAATGTGATTGATCTGGTGTTACAGAGCTTTCCCCTGGAGACATGGGGTCAAATCCACCATAGCAGTTGGTGGAATTTAAATTCAATTTAAAATCTGGAATATAGAAGTTAGACTGAATACTGCTGACTATAACAATTATCACAATTTTTGTGAAAGAAAATCATCTTGTTCGCTATTGCCCTCCAGGGAAGGAAATGTACTGTCCTTATCCAGTCTGTGGCTCAGACTCACAACAATGTAGTTGACACTTAAATACTTCCTGTAAAAGCCTAGGAAACCATTCAGTTGAAGGGCAGTAAGATTAATTTTGCTGGTAACATCCACATCCCTGGAAAAAAGAAACCAAATTGAGGAGAATACTTACAGAAATTTATCCCGCTCATTCTTAGCCAACAGTGTGGGCACAAGTTCAGAAACAGTCCCTATTTCATTGGGGCTGCCAATAAGCAATTAGACAGATAGCAAGCAGCAAATTCCCAGTCTTGTCCCCAACCTACTTTTTACTGTTAAGAAAGTCAGAACATTTTGACCTGCGAGAGGGTGCCAAGTGAATCCAATGTCTACTTGACTTTCTCATTGGTCTACCTACTCCGCTTTGAAGAAGGACAATATCAATGCTTTTACGTAGCTCTTCCCACAATCACAGAACCATCACCGCACTTTATTATTAATGAAGTATTTTTAAAGTTTGTAACATCACAAAACATGGTCAAAAATCACACAACACCAGGTTATAATCCAACAGGTTTATTTGAAAACACTAGCTTTCAGAGCATTGCTCCTTCATCAGGTGTAGTGAGAGAGGCATCAAGACACAGAATTTATAAATAAAAGATCAAAAGATCATACAGCTGTAACAAATACTCACAAAGACCAAAGACCCCATACCCATGATATGCAGGATCAATGTAGTTTAACAAAATACCTTTCAATGACTACAAGAAACATTACATTGGCCAGACATGAAGGAAACTAGCCATCAGGATACACGAATACCAGCTAGGAGCAAAATGACGCAAGAAACTTTCCCTCATCTCAGTGCGCCCAGACAATGAAGGCCATCAATTTAACTGGGACAACATGACCATCTAGCCAACCACACACACAGAAATTCCATGAGGCCTTGTTTTCGACCCGTAATGCAATCGACAAACCTGTGGAATTAGACCCCATATGCAAACCCATGCAGAACAGAACTGAAATGACACAACCCAACTTAACAGACCAGATCTTCTAAACACCAAGCAAAGTAGAACAACATCACTACATCGGAGGCCACACTGATGATGTTACCTAGCATAGTGATGAAACATCTGTATGATAACCACCCAGCTCAGCAAGCAAAACAACATCCTCATTCACAACCTGCGCCACAAATCTTCGCAAGAACCTTAAAGATCATACAACTGATGTGAATGCATTGAATAAACCTAAAATAGCTGGCTGACTCCCTCCCGTTAAATCTTTAATCAGTTAGAAAGGAAATGCAGCTTTCAATTGATTAAAATACAAATCCCAGAATTTCTTTTGAGTCACTGTCCTGAGATAACATAAGGTTTTATCAGTGTGTACAAGAAGTGACATCTCAGGTCAGACAATGCATTTTAGGTGTGAGGCCTTGCTTAGAATCTGTCTGTGTCTTAACCTGGAGTCAGGTTTTCCAAAACAGGAATTTATACAATGCCACATTGACTCACTGTGTCTACAAATTATACGTTCTTTGAACAAAATAGAATGTATCTTCAAAAACAAATCTGCAAATGCTAATTCACCCCATAGATATATGTGTGTGTGTGTGTGTGTGTGTGTGTGTGTGTGTGAGAGAGAGACTGTGTGTGTGTGTGTGAGACTATGTGTGTGTGTGTGTGTGTATGTGTGTGTGTGAGTGTGTGTGCATGTGTGCCTATGTGCATGGGTGGGTGGGGGTTAGGGGGCCACTGGAGTGCCAACCTTGGTTTTTATATTTCAGTCCACTACATCAATAAGCAATGTTTTCTCATTCATTGTACAAATAGCAGATTAATAAATGGTTTAGTAACAATACTGCAGGCAGACCTCATTGAGCTATTCTGCCGAGCATCTGCTTTAGCTTATTCAAACTATAGTATTCAGGACTATAGTAGCCCATCGCTGTGCTAAACTCATTGAGGTCAAAAGAAATTCAAAAGGAACAGAGAATTTTCATTCAGCTAATGCTTATTCTGGCTCCACATCCAGCAACAACCTGATTCTAAAATACTTAGACAACAAGGTGAAGAGCTGGATGAACACAGCAGGCCAAGCAGCATCAGAGGAACAGAAAAGCTGACGTTTCAGGCCTAAACCCTTCTTCAGAAAAAAAAGATAGTTCCTACTATCTCTAAAATACTTACTCTGGTTTTCAAATCCTTCCATGACCCCTCCTTAATCTCTCAAATTCTCTCCCTAGCCCACTCCACCTTTCTCTCCTCCTTTAAGTTGTAAGTTACTGTTATAAATCTCCCCTAGATGGTTCATCTCAAATTCTGACCAATAACACTCGTGTGAAACACGTTGAGCATTTTACAGTGTTAAATCTGCTATAGAAACATAAGTTTTTGTTTCTGTCATCATAAAGTGTCCACACTCAGGACAAAAGGACTGAGTGCTGAGCTAACGTGGTAGTATTGCAAGAGGGGAAGTTGGCAGCTCAGATGTAGAAGCGTTTTTTTGCAAGGTTTTAAAGGTATATAAATTGACTACCATCCTTCCTACTTCTCAAAGGAGACAAAACTCTGAAACTAAAGGCACTAGGTGGCGAGAAGGCATTTTATGATGTTTTGAATATGTAAGATATAAATGTGTAAGCATACTTTTTGCTCACCTTCCACATCTGCTCTTCACATACCAGTTAAAAAAAGGCGGACGCTTTAAGATCTAATCCGAGTTAGTGAGGCCGCAAGGCAATATTCCATTTTGGATTCATAATCCAGGATTTTACACTCATGATCTGTTCACATTTCCAGAAGACCCGCTGTGTTGTCAGAGCCCTCAGACAGCCAAGGATCAGCACATCCAGAGATTGACTTTTCCAGTATATAATTAATGTCTATTTTTCTATATTTATCCCACCTCCTTCCATACATACTGTATTCATTTTCTACTGGGTCCATCAACACACAGTAATGGCTCACTGAGATCTTACATTATGTCAACTGGGAGTCATAGAGTCATAGAGTTATAGAGCACAGAAACAAACCCTTTGGTCCAACTTGTCTGTGCTGACCAGATATCCTACATTGATCTAGCGCCATTTGCCAGCATTTGGCCCACATCCCTCTAAACCTTTCCCATTCATGTACCCATCTAGAAGCCTTTTAAATGGTGTCACTGAACTAGCTCCTAGCACGTCCTCTGACAGCTGGTTCCATACACATCACCCTCTGTGTGAAAAAGTTGTCCCTTTAGGTTTCTTCAAATCTTTTTCCTCTCACTTTAAACCTGTGCCTTCTAGTTTTGGAATCTCCTACGCTTGGCAAAAAGACCGTGGCTACTCACCCTATTCATGCCTCTCATGCCTTTATAAACCTCTATAAGGTCTCCCCACAGCCTCTGACACTCCTGGGAGACCAGAATTGAACACAGTATTCCAAAAGTGGCCCCACTAATGTCTTGTACATCACAACTCCTATACTCAATGCACTGACCAATAAAGGCAAGTATGCCATACACCTCCTTCACTACCCTGTCTACCTACGATTCCACTTTCAAGGAACTATGCACCTGCACCCCTAGGTCTCTTTGTTCAGCAACACTCCCCAAGACCCTACCCTTAACTGTATAAGTCCTGCCCTGGTTTGCCTTACCAAAATGCTACACCTCGCATTTATCTAAATTAAACTCCATCTGCCACTCCTTGGCCCATTAGCCCATCTGATCAAAGTCAAGTTGTACTCTGAGATAACCTTCTCCACTGTCCACTACACTGCCAAATTTGGTGTCTGCAAACTTACTAACCATACCTCCTATATTTGCATCCAAAGTAGAAATCAAAACACCCACCCAGTTTACTCTTGTCAAGGAAATCAGAAACTGAGACAGCATATAAGGAGGCCAGTCAGCCCACTGTGCCTGTATTGGCTATAAACGTAATCAACAATGTAATTCACAGCTCCTTACATGTTGGTAATATTTTATTGGCTTTGTCGTACCTGATTCACCACTTCACCCTAGGCCTCGGCTAGGTGGGAAAGGTGACAGTTTCCACGATGGAAACTCAATGGTGGAGATCAATTAACATGAAATTTATAATCAAAAGTATAACTTTCTTATGGACCAGTTATGGTTCCTCTTGGTCTTGCAAGAAAGTCTTGGATGTTCCCAGTATTATGCTTCTAGATTCCACTCTTACCTCACACTAAAGACCACTAAACCCATCGACCCTCCAAATACCCCTCATTCCTCCAGGCCTCCTGCTGCACCATTTTACCAGCCTGACAGATCTAATCTGTGTTGGTCAGGAAAAGAAAGATTTGCACCTTAAAACTATCCAAACAACTTTACAACCAATGAAGTACCTTTGAAATGTAGACACTATGATAATGTCTGAAATGTATCCATTAAATAGGAACTGAATCCCTTTAAAACAAGCACAAAATTTTGAAATCTGAAAATGAAAAATGATGCACCCACTCATCAGATCAGGCAGCGACTATCAATGTTCAAAGTGTAGTATAAAGAATACAATATCTAACCTACCCTTGTCTGAATTTCTATTATTTAAAGTATTTTTATGTTGGGGGTTTGCATAAGTTAATATTAGGTAATACTTCTGCTCCAAGTCTTGGAACCAATTAATGTTTTGAAACATTTTCTTCTCCAGCCTGCCAATTTTTGAGAGCTCAAATGACATTGGCAGTCTCAACAGAAGGCCAACCCTCACTCAGAGTAATAATGTACACACGGGTACACTTGTCACCTCAAACATAATTAATTGAATGAAAATAGTTGAGTCACCAGATTCCGTGAATATTAGTGCCACTCTGATTGGGAGTTGAGAGCATAGGTCTGTGAAGACACAGTGATCCTTGAACTGTTAATGGATTTAGGTTAGCAGAAAGCGAATGGAAATTAATTTGATCAAATGCTAAATGTGTCTGCACTTATTGTGCTTTGTGGGTCTTTACCCTCAGCAATTACAAGCTGGATGTCACATTGAGTGGTAACCATTATTTTTGCAGGTCTAAACAAGGCCCAATGAGGCTCAATGTAAATACAGTCTGTACACATTATAATCTGGAGTTTTGTTTGCTCAGTGACAGAGAGAGAGAGAGATGCACATATTCTAGGCCCATACCATTTGATTAAAAGATCAATGACATTTCAGCATGAGTGAGTTGTGTATCAACTATAATGTGTGAAGTGGCTTCACACGTTTATATCTATCTTTCAAAGCCTCCATTCAGACTTACTACAACCTACAAAACTGGCCATACCTCCATCTCTCAAATCACCAATTTCCAGGGCTCTCTGCCACCAGAATTTCAGGGGAAACAGGATCAGTGTTTAAGTGTAATTTGAAGTCTTACATTTTATGTTTCTTTGACTAGAATTTTATTGTGCTAGTCTAAAGTATATTAAAAATTGATCATTAAAACTTGGCAGTTCCTCTATTGGACAATGAGGATCCTGAAAAAAGCCATGGGAAGCGTCAAAGAGAGGAAGAGACAGGAAGGAAACTAACCATCAGAATACACGAACAACAGCTAGCAGCAAAACGGCACAATGAACTCTCCTTAATATCTGTACATTCAGACAATGAAGGCCATCAGTTTAACTGGGACAAAGTAACCATAGTAGCCCAAGCCAAACATAGACACACACGGGAATTCCTGGAGGCATGGTTCTCCACTCATGCTTCAATCAACAAACATATAGAATTGGACCCCATATATAAATCCATATAGATCAAAACCAGAAATGACAGTACTCACCATAACAGACCAGACAGTATAAATTCCGAGCGGAGTAGAATAACATCGCTTTATCAGAGGCTCCACTGATGATGTCACCTAGCATGGTGACGAAACGTCTGAACGAGAACAAGTCAGCTTGGTGAGCAAGTCAACATCATCAGAGGAAACCAGGGCAATGGTACATCAAGCCAGAGAAGCTCGAGGGAACCTGGTCCTTCTAGGGTGTTTGAGCTGGGTCAAGACTTCCAATTTGCAAGTGAGAAATTTCAGCAGTTTACAAACAGCCTTCTGCTGGTGTACTACACAATTCTAATGGCTTTACTACAAGTTACAACAATTGGTTAACATCTGATCTATGATATGAAATTAGAACTATATTCTCTTAATTTCAAACATTGACACACAGACCTTCAAAAAACAACAGTCTCTATAGAGATGATATTTGCGAAAGGAGCAAGAGTGAAAAAAAATCTCTGTGGGCCAAGAATCTGAAAACAAAAGATGAAAACCATGTACAAAAGGGTTTGCTAGGCAACAAACAACATAAATAACCCATAGTCTTTTTAAACCCCATTTTTCCAGTCATTAAGGGTCATACATCACATCACTTACTCCCTTGAAAGCTTTCTCCAAAGTCACTTGACTTTTCTGTTAATAGAAGGTGGCTTAGAGCACACAAACGTTTGATTTCATTCTTTGATAAAACCACATGGTAAAGCCATTCCAATCCAGAAAACATCCAAATCTTCCAGTTTTTCCATAATGTCCTTAGATCTAAAAATGTAGTCCTTACAATAAGCATTGATGGACCCGGGTTCAATTCTACCCTCGGGCAACTCTCTATGTGGAGTTCGCACATTCTCCCAGTGTCTGCGTGGGTTACCTTCGGGTGCTCCAGTTTCCTCCCACAGTCCAAAGATGTGCAGGTTAGGTGGATTGGCCATGCTAAATTGCCCATTACGTCCAGGGGGTGGATTAGCCATGGTAAAAGGTGTGGCTATGCAGATAGAGTATGGGGCTGGGTGGGCTGCTCTTTGGAGGGTTGGTGTAGACTCAATGGGCTGAATGGCCTCTTTCCACACTGTCAGGATTCTATGATCAGGATATAATACCAACTGGAGCAAAAATCACATCATGCTCCTTCTGAGTAATTCTTCATCACAATCTATTCAAAGCTTCAAAGTACTTTGAGCATTGTCTGTATTCATTGCTATGTCAGAGCACCTACTCTGACAGCACATGCAGTCATAAAGTCATAGCCTAATATAGCATGGGAACAGGCCCTTTGGCCCAAACTGGTCCATGCTGACCATGGTGCCCACTCAGCTAGTTCCAATTGCCTACATTTGGTCCATATCCCTCTAAACCCTTCCTATCCATGTACCTATCCAATTGTTATTTAAATGTTGCTATTGTACCTGCCTCAACCACTTTCCCTGTCAGTCCATTCCATATATGCACAGCTGTCTGCATGGAGAAGTTGCCCCTCAGGTCCTTCTTAAATCCTTCCCCTCTTATCTTAATCCTATGCCCTCTAGTTTTCAAATCCCCAACCTTGGGAAAAAGACTATATGCATTCATCCTATCTGTGCCCCTCATGATTTTATATACCTCAATAAGGTCACCCCTCATTCTCCTACGTTCTAAGGAATAAAGTCCTTTCCTGACCAACCTCTCCTTGTAACTCAGGCCTACTCGTCCTGGCAACATCCTCATAAACCATCTTTGCACACCTTCTGGTTTAACCTCATCTTTCCTATAACAGGGTGACCAAAACTGTACACAATTCTCCAAGTGTGGCCTCACTAACGACATATACAACTGTAATATAACATCCCAACTCCTACACTCAATGCCTCAACCGATGAAGGCCAGCATACTAAATGCCTTCTTCACCACCCTGTCCACATGTGACACCTCTTTCAACGAACTATGTACTTGTACTCCTAGGTCCCTCTGTTTTACAGCACTCCTCAGGACCTTGCACTGTAAGGGACTACAACTTGTGCAGCTGTTTTAGAACATAGAACACTACAGTACAGTAACAGGCCCTTTGACCCACCATGTCTATGCCAATCATGGCACCATTCTAAACTAAGGCCATCTGCCTACACATGATCTGTATCCCATATTCATAGAAACATAGAAACATAGAAGATAGGAGCAGAACGAGGCCATTCAGCCATTTGAGCCCGCGCACCATTCATCACGATCGTGGCTGATCGTCCAACTCAATAGCCTAATCCTGCTTTCTCCCCATAACCTTTGATCCCATTCGCTCCAAGTGCTATATCAAGCTGCCCCTTGAATACATTCAATGTTATGGCATCAACTAATGAATTCCATAGGTTCACCACTCTTTGGGTGAAGAAATGTCTCCTCATCTCCGTCCTAAATGGTCTACACTGAAACCTCATACTGTGACCCCTGGTTCTGGACACACCCACCATCAGGAACATCCTCCCTTCATCTATCTTGTCCAGTCCTGTTTGAATTTTATAAGTCTCTATGAGGTCCCCCCTCATTCATCTGAACTCCAGCGAAAACAATTCCAACCTAGTCAACCTCTCTTCATACGTCAGACTCACCATCCCCAGAATCAGCCTGGTAAAGGTTCGCTGCACTCCCTCGAGAGCAAGAGCATCCTTTCTCAGAAAAGGAGACAAAAACGGTACACAATATTCCAGGTGCGGTCTCACCAAGGCCCTGTACAACTGCAACAACACATCCCTGTTCCTGTACTCAAAACTTCTCACAATGAAGGTCAACATACCATTTGACTTCTTTACTGCCTGCATGCTTACCTTCAGCAGCTGGTGCACAAGGACACCCAGGTCCCGCTGCACACTCCCCTCTCCCAATTTATAGCCATTCCCTACCTGTTCATGTGCTTCTCTAAATGCCTCTTAAATATTGCTATCATTTCAGCTTCTACCACCTCCTCCAGCAGCATGTACCAGGCACCTACCACCTGCTGTGTAAAAAAATCTAACCTTACACGTCTCCATTAAAATTTCTTTCTCTCACCTTAAACTTATGTCCCATATTTGACATTTTCACCCTGGGTAAAAGACTCTAACTATCCACTGTATCCATGCCTCCTTTAATTTTATATACCTCTATCAGATAGCCCCTCAGCCTGAACCACTCTTCTGAAAACAGTCCAAGTTTGTGCAACCCTACCGTATAGATAATACACTCCAATCCAGCCAACATCCTGGTAAACCTCTTTTGCATCCTTTCCAAAGCCTCCACATCATAGTGTATCAACTAGTATTGCACACAGTATTCCAAAAGTGGCCTAACTAAAGTTTTATACAGCTGCAACATAACTTGCCAACTTTTATACTTAATGCCCTAACCAATGAAGGCAAGCACGCCAAATGCCTTCCTTTTCACCTTATTCACTTGTGTTACCACTTTCAGGGAGCTATAGACTTCCACCCAAGATCCCTCTGTACATCAACTCCTATCTATACAACCTCCTGCCTTCTGTATGCTCCTCAGTGTGTGCAATGCTCGAGCCAATCCATGTGGTTTGAGAGGAGCTACCGGGGGACACACTTCTTGCGGACAGAATTGTCTGGAACATGCGGCTTCTCCCCAATCTCCCATATCTCACAGGAGGAGCATACTACTCCACTAACTACCGTTACTAGCCCTTTAGTAACTACTGGATTAAAAGAGGAGGAAAGAGCTTCCCTTGCCTTACTTTAACGCTGCTCGTCCTCCTCAGTGGAACCTGACACTCACTGAAGCCCACGCTTTGACCTCACTGCCTTCTCCAAAATGGCTGCTCCCAGGCCACTGTGCAATGAGGGAAACTGAACATAAAGTTGGTCCATTTTGACAAACCCAGCTAAAGGACAAACCTTCTCCGCTTGAAAGGTGTGAGCATATCACAGATTCAACCACGTCTCCCTTGAGATCCATATGAGGGATGGACAATTTGGTCTTCCCAGGTCCTGGCTCCTCACTCACACTTCATCTCCAGCCTCAGTATCCTCAAAATTCATCTGTAATATCCTCTGGTTGCCATCTCCAACTAATAGCTTTGTGATTTGCCAACAAATGAAACATTCTGCAGTCACCCACTTTGTTGCTTATGAAACAGGAACCAAAGTTTGGAAATCAGCATCGTTGTGTGCTTTGAAAATGCTCCACATCATTCTTAACATTTCACTTAGCCTAGTCCTATTGCAACAAAGACTACAGCAGATATTTTAACAGTGGAAGTGAATACATTTGGACAGAAGTGACTGACTTTAAACAATGCCTGAATACCTGGTGCTGCCTATCATCCAATCATATCTCCTTCCGCTCTTCCCCACTACATGTAAAGATTCTTCTGCAGAGGGCCCTACCTGCTCAAGTGCAGGCTCACCCTTCTTTGGGGCAAGCAAGAAATGGAGGGCTAGGCCACCTCTGGAGTGTCTTGGGAAAAAGCTGCTGGAGTGCCACTCTGTCTCCCCTTCTCCCTGCAGGTGCCGACTGGCACCATTTTGCTTCCTGGAGAGGAAGGGGCACCTGGTGTGAGGTTGACGTGCCTTGTCACCTTGTCATTGATGCTGAGCACCCATGGTTAGAGTAATGGAGTGCAGCTCCAAGGGTGTATCCAGCAGCCACTGAGCATTCAACATGGGCCGGGGTCTCGAAGGCAGCTGCCTCCTTTTCCATGGAGCTAGCCTGGCCCTCACACGTTGGAGCCATCACAGAAGTGAGAACGTGGACTGATTGCTCCAGCAATCATTTCAGACCATTGCAGGCACACCTCCCTGATGTTCCCCTGCATGTCTCTTATCATGGTCACAGGTCAGAACCCCAAAGTATTGTGGACATTTTTAACATGTAATCCCAAAATGTCTTTTTCATAAGAGGGTTGGTACAGCTATTAATACCTACTTTTGCAAAATAAGTTGCTGTCTGACAAGTGAGAGACTCATGGAAAACCATATCTATGGATGTAATAGCAACTTCAAATTGCAGCCCTTCAAAGCACGGAAGAACCAAGTCAAAATGGACTGGACTGATCTCTGGTGGCTACCAAGTTAACATGGGGCTGATGACTCCCTGCTCACCTGAAGCCACTCCCTCAGATTATGTCCCAAACTGCAGACACATTTTGTGTCTTTCCCTTTGAAGAATACACAAGGGCAGAGGTTAAAAAGTAGTTCCAGCTCTACTGAGAGACCTTGTAGGACTGAACATTTGTCTGTGTACCAGGCTTGGTTTCAGCGTTAGCATTTTAAGGTCACAGTCAAAGAACTACCCTATAGTCACCCTTGTGTTGCAGGTAAATTAAGACTCTCACTCTGAGTGCCAGAGGCCAGCTAGCTACAGCCAGACAATAGGAAAGAGGCAACAAAAGCATTCTTTCTCACTCTGAATGCTAGAATTCAATCACCGTCAAAAGAAATCAGAGTTACAGCATCTGCATCAATTTGCAAAACTAAAGGTTATGAAATCAACTATTTACTTAATCAACTAATGTCAGTGTAACCTCCATTGTAGCATCTACTTCAACAGTCAATATTCAACAACCACTCTTTGAGGACAATTCAGAGACTGATCCATATACATTCTTTCTTAAATTTTACTTTTTGAACTCAACTCTTATTTTAACGTGTGCATGTGTTGTTATTAATTATTCTAATTTAGTTATCAATATATTCACTCTTTAATAATTCGAGAAATCCTGAATAAATTAGTTCCTTTTTAAACATAAGTTCATTCAGGTCTGACAGAAAGGTATCCTCAAGGAAGGGGTCCATTTTTAAATTAACCTTGTTTTGACCCACCAAGGGGGCAGATGAACAAAACAGGCAAGCCATTTCATCCTTCTCACCTTGGAGCTTCACAGCGGCTCAGTGGTTAGCACTGTTGCCTCACAGCACCAGGAAGCCGGGCTCGATTCCACCCTTGGATGACTGTCTGTGTGGAGTTTGCACATTCTCCCCGTGTCTGCATGGGTTCCTTTTGGGTGCTCCGGTTTCCTCCCACAGTCCACAGATGTGCAGCTTAGATGGATTGGCCATGCTAAATTGCCCATAATGTTCAGAGATGTGTAGCTTAGGTGGGTTATAGGGGGATGGGTCTGGGTCGGATGCTCTGAGAGTCGGTGTGGACTTGTTGGGCCGAAGGGCCTGTTTCCACACTGTAGGGATTCTATAATACCATCTGTAACTATATTAAATTAGAGAAAACCACTCAGGGTCTCAGTATAACATTCTGCAGCTTGACCTTATCACTTGGCCAAGTACAGAGGGGCACATCATCTGCATGGGGCTAAGCAGGTGCCTGTTCTCTGGTAGTCCTCTCAGTGTCAATTCAACAGGTTCACAACTCTGAGTGAAGAAATTCTTCCTCATCTCAGTCCTGGTTAGCAAGGTTAGATTAAGTGGAATATGGGGCGAACTAGCCATTTGGACACAGACTAGCTTGAAGATAGAAGACAGAGGGAGGTGGTGGAGGGTTGTTTTTTAGACTGGAGGCCTGTGGCCAGTGGTATGCTACAGGGATCAGTGTTGGGTCCACTGCTTTTCGTCATTTATGTAAATGATTTGGATGTGAACATAGGAGGTATGGTTAGTAAGTTTGCAGATGACACCAAAATTGGAGGTGCAGTGGACAGCAAAGAAGATTACCTCAGAGTACAACGGTACCTCAATCACGTGGGCCAATGGGCCGAGGAGTGGCAAATGGAGTTTAATTTAGATAAATGTGAGGTGCTGCATTTTGGAAAGGCAAATCAGGGCAGGACTTACACACTTAATGGTAAGATCCTGGGGAGTGTTGCTGAACAAAGAAACCTTGGAGTGCAGGTTCATAGTTCATTGACAGTAGAGTCACAGGTGGACAGAATAGTGAAGAAGGCGTTCGGTATGTTTGCCTTTATTGGTCAGTGCTTTGAGTATAGGAGTTGGGAGGTCATGTTGTGGTTGTACAGGACATTAGTTTGGCCACTTTTGGAATGCTGTGTGCAATTCTGATCTCCTGCTCTAGGAGGGATGTTGTGAAACGTGAAAGGGTTCAGAAAAGATTTACAAGGATGTTGCCAGGGTTGGAGGGTGTGAGCTATAGGCAGTGGCTAAACAGGCTGGGACCACTTTCCCTGGAGTGTTGGAGGCTGAGGGGTGACCTTATAGAAGTTTATAAAATCATGAGGAGCATGGATAGGGTGAATAGCCAAGGTCTTTTCCACAGGGTAGTGGAGTCCAAAACTAGAGGGAATATGTTTAAGGTAAGAGGGGAAAGATTTAGAAGGGATCTGGGGGGCAATATTTTCACACAGAAGGTGGTGCTTGTCTGGAACAAGCTACCAGAGGAAGTGGTGGAGGTTGGTACAATTACAACATTTAAAAATTATCTGGAGAGGTATATGAAGAGGAAGGGTTTAGAGAGATATGGGCCAAACTTTAGCAAATGGGACTAGATTAATTTAGGATATCTGGTTGACATGGACGAATTGTACTGAAGGGTCTGTCTCTGTGCTGTACAGCTCTATGACACTGTGACTCCTGAATGGTTCGCACCTTATTCTTAGACTGTGACATTTAGTTCTGGACTTCCCCAACATCAGGAACATTCTTCCCATATCTAGCCTGTCCAGCCCCATCAGGATTTCATATGTTTCTATGTGATTCCCCTTCATCCTTCTAAATTCCAGCAAATACAAGCCCTGTCAATGGCGAGTGGTATTATCACTGACTGTTAATCCAGAGACCCAGATAATATTCTGGGGACCCAGGTTCGAATCCTGCCACAGCAGATTGTGGAATTTGAATTCAAAAAACATCTGAAATTAAGAATGAAGACCATGAAATCATTGTCAATTGTTGAAAAAACCCATCTGGTTCACCAATGTCCTTTAGGGAAAGAAACTGCCATCCTTACCTGGTCTGGCCTACATGTGACTCTAGACTCACAGCAATGTGGCTGACGCTTAACTGCCCTCTGGGCAATTATGGATGGGCAATAAATGCTGCATAGCCAGCGACACCCTCATCCGTGAATGAATTTTTTAAAAAGTCGATCCAGTCTTTCCTCATATGTCAGTCCTACCATCCCTGGAATCAATCTGATGAACTTTTGCTGGAGTCCCTGAATAGCAAGAATGTCCTTCCTCAGACTAGGAGACCAAAACTGCACATAATACTCAAGGCATGACCTCGCCAAGGCCCTGTATAACTGCAGCAACACATCCTTACTCCGATACTCGCATTCTTTCGCTATGAAGGCCAGCAGGCCATTAGCTATCCTCACTGCCTACTGCACCTGCAGGTCAACCTTCACAACTGTTCCACCAGGACACCCACGGTCTTGTTGCAGCTCCTCTTTTCCTAAACTGCCACCATTCAGATAATAATCTGCCTTCCTGTTTTGGCCACCAAAGTGGATAATCCCTCATTTACCCACATTATGTTGCATTTGCCAAGTATTTTCACACTCAGCCAGTCTGTCCAAGTCACCCTGCACCCTCTTAGCATCCTCCTCACACCGAGCTTAGTGCCACCCAGCTTATGTCATCTGCAAATTTGGAGACATTGCATTTACTTCCTTCATCCAAATTGTTAATGGGTATTGTGAACAGCTGAAGTCCCAGCACTGAACCCTGTGGTACCTCACTCCTCACTACCTGCCACTCTGAAAAGGACCCATTTATTACAACTCTCTGCTTCCTGTCTGCTAACTAGTTCCCTATCCATGTCAATACGTTACTTCTGATACACAAGCTTTAATTTTCCTTACTAATCTCTTGTGTGGAACCTTGTCAAAAGCCTTTTGAAAGTCCAGAAACACAAAATCCACTGATTCACCCTTGTCCACTCTACTTGTCACATCCTCAAGGCATTCCAGAAGATTTGTCAAGCATGATTTCCCTTTAGTGAATCCATGCTGACTAGGTCCAATTCTGCCACCACTTTTCAAATGCTCAGTTATGTCATCTTTAATAATTGACTCCAGCATTTTCCCCACCACCGATGTCAGGCAAACTGGCCTATAATTCCCCATTTTATCTCTCCCTCCTTTTTTAAAGAGTGGGGTTACATTAGTTACCCTCCAGTCCATTGGAACTCTTCCAGGGTCTACAGATTCCTGGAAAATAATCACCAATGCACCCGTAATCTCTCAGGCCACTTCCTTAAGTACTCCGGGACGCAGAGCATTAGACCTTATGGACTTATCGGGTTCAAATCCCATCAATTTACTGACTAGTAAAGATTTCCATCAGTTCTTCCTTCATGCTTGACTATCTATTCCTTAGCATTTCCTGAAGGTTATTTGTGTCCTCCTTAGTGGATTCAGATCCAAAGTATTGTTCAACTGCTCTGCCATTTCTTTGTTGTCCATTATGATTTCATCTGATTCTAACTGTGAGAGACCTACATTTATCTTCACCAGTCTTTTTCTCTTCACATGTCTATAGAAGCTTTTGCAGTCAGTTTTTATGTTTTCAGCAAGCTTACTTTCATAATCTATTTTCCCTTTCTGAATTAAACCCTCTGTCCTCTTCTGCTGAACTTTAAATTTCTCCCTGTCCTTGGGTTTACTGCTTTTTCTGGCCAATTTATATGCCTTCTCTTTGACTTTAACACTATCCCTGATTTCCCTTGTTTGCCACTGTTGAGTTACCTTCTCTGTTTTACTCTTATGCCAGACAGGAATGTTCAATTGTTGAAGTTCATCCATGTTTTCTTTAAATGTCTGCCTATCCACCATCAAGTATCTTTGGCCAGCTTATCCTAGCCAATGCATACCTTATTTCACCAAAGTTAGCTTTCTTTAAGTTCAAGCCTATGGTTTCAGATTTAATTGTGACCCTGTCCATCGTAATGAAGAATTCTACCATATTATGATCACTCTTCCCCAAACGATCTCGCACCACAATGTTGCCAATCTCTCTTTACACAATACCCAGTCTAGTATGGCTTGGTCTTGAATTGGCTCCTCAACATATTGATCAAGGAAACTATCCCTCATACATTCCAGGAAATCCAGTTTGGTTAGTCCAGCCAATATGTAGACTGAAGTCACCCATAATAACTACGGTACCCTTACTGCATGCATCTCTAATTTCCTGTTTGATACAGTCTCCAAAATCACAACTTTTGTTTGGTGGTCTAAACACAACTCCCACTAATGTCGTTTTCCCTTTGGTATTCCATAGCTCCACCCATACTGATTCCACGTCATCCAGGCTAATGTCCTCCCTTACCTTTGTGTTAATCTCCTCCCTAACCAGCAACACTACCCCACCTCCCTTTCCTTTCCATCTATCTTTCTGGAAAATTTAATAATCCTGGACTTGAGTTCCCATCGTTGGTCACCCAGGAGCCAGATACTTGGTAGGTTGACAAAAAGCTTGTTCAAAGATAAAAGATTCAAAAAGTGTCTTAAAGGATGAAAGAGAAGTAGAGAGGCAAAGGTGGATGCTTTATTATTAAGCGGGATGTGGGTGTTGTTCACAAGACCAACACTTGTCAATCTTCTCCAATTGTCCTTGAGTTGAGTGACTTGCTAGGCCACATGACTGGCAACCCCACTGCTGGGGTCCCAGATCATGTATATGCCAGACCAATTAATGATGACAGATTTCCTTCCCTAAAAGACTTAGTGAGCCATTTATAACAATGATAGTTTCAAGGTTAGCATTATTGAGCATTAGCTTTACAGTTCAAGATTTATTACCTGGATTTAATTACATCAATTACTGTGGTGGGTGTAGGGAGCCGTGTGTCGGGAGAATATTCCCAAGTTTGGAACCTAGGGCATGATCATCAATGGTGGTGGAATTGTAAATGCACAAGAGGCTAGAAATATTTGAGCACAAAAAATATCTCGGAGGGCTGTCAGATTGGAGGAAATTGCAACAATAGCGAGGGGCAGGTAGTGGAGAGATTTTAAAACAAGAATGAGATGACAAAGTGTTGTGGTAAAGATCATTTTCCCTGAAATTTGTAAATGACATGCTCCTGGCAACATGCTATGCAACCGTAGTTTGACATTTACAAACCTTGTCCAGACTGCTTTGTACATGTTCAACTCTTGCTTCAATCATCTTCAACTTCAAACAGAATTCTGTTGTTGTCAGATTGGTTCGAGAAAGCTGAATCCAATCACTTGTAATTACTTCACTATCATGAGGAGGCGGTGAGACAATGTTAATGGATTCAAAATAAGCAAGCAATTTTTGCTCATTATTAGTGTAGTCAAGCGATGACAGGCCAGAATTGGACATACTAAATTTATCCACAGTCAAAGAGATCAGGCCTGACAGAAAATTAGCCAAACTAAATTAAATGGCAGTCAACAGCTATTGGCTACAAACAACAGTGGAAACCAAGGTCAAAGGCACCACGAATATTCAGGGGGAACCATCTACAACCATGCTTAAGGGTTGTGTATTGAAGAAGTACCAACCAGACTTTGTGCACCTTGAGTTCCAGCCAGTGCCTGAAAGCGTGCACTTTACACCTCCCTGGTATAGCAACCGTGAAGGGCGTTGGTGCAACTCTATTGGATTTTAGATCCCTGCTCACGACCCCATTGGCTAAAGGCCACAGAACATTCAGGAAGGTCTGCGGCCAGGGAGTTAAAAACCTGGAAGCCACTTTCCTAATAAATACTCGCAGCAAGACCTGTGGCAGAAGACCATGCAGCAACCCAAGAGACATTCCACCTTAACCTTCGCCACCCACCTTTGTGGAAGACAGCCAGTCCTACATTGAAGAGAAAGGAGATTCTAACGGCCCATCTCCAACAAGTGGATCACTCCTTTCTCGGACAGATGGAGCTAGATAAAGAGTAAATATCATAGGAATTTGGAAAATGCTCACATGGTGTTCTTAATAAGGAATACTTTGTTAATAAAATCGAGTTGAACTGCAAACCAAATTCTGCGTCCCTTTGTTCACCTCACTGGGAACAGTGCCGAGGTAAAATGTTTTTAATACATAAACTGGTCAAAGTGGCCAAAGCACAAGACAACATTAGCTCTTTCACTCTTGAATCGGTAGGTTGTAGATTCAAGTTTTCTACTCCAAGACAAAGACTGCTACTTCAGAATAAATGTATTGATTATCAGGAAAGCGCTTTCTCTTGGGCAAAATATTAAACTGAGGTTCATGCCTGGCTTTTCTCCCTCAAGGACTGCCAACATGCAGCATCATTCAGTCTTCTGCTGATTTGGGGAGAATGTGTGCTGTGTGTTAATTGCCTGCCAAGTCACTTTATGTGACAGGGGATTTTTCAAACTGTACTTCATTGACTGGCAGATTCTAAGGAATGGAGAACACTCTATAAAGGTGAGGTAAATCACTGCATTTACTGCATGGACAACAATCTAGTGAAGCTGATTGTTGAAGAATCTGTCTGATTATGAATCTACTGACTCCATTCAAAGGAGGATTGGTAAATCAGAGACAGGTTTTTCACCCCACAGGTCACCATTCAGCTGGAGAAGATAAAGATCCTTCACAAAACTATCTGGAAAGAGGATCTTTTATTCCACAGCAAGTTGTTACAATCCATAGAGGCTTCTCCATCATCTCAGACAGAGGCAGCAGACTAATAAATGATGTACAATTTCTCCACAGACACATCAGGCCTCTTGTACAAACATAGTATAGCTCCTCTATGATTTATGTGTGATACTTGTACCACTGTGAGATTGATGCCACGTATGTATGCAGGACGCAGTCATTGCTCTTGATACAGGACTGGTAAGTAAATATTCCCGGCTAGAGAATTTTCAAAAAATAGATAAGGAGAAAAGGAAGGATGGTTTCTTAATTAAGGGAATAGCAAACCACATTCTTATTACTGAAAATGCACAGCCAGACTTGGCTGGCTTGAGTTAGAAAACAACAGGGAATCTGTCACCATTATTGGGAGAATGTTATCATCTGCTGGGTATAAGATTTATTGACAATTTTGCGTGAATTACAGAGTTGTAATAATTAGGAACTTCAACGATTTTTAAATAGACTATCATAAGACAGAACGTAATGATTAAAATTGAGTAATTTTATAGAATGCAGACAGGGCTGTTTCCTTTATCAGGACATTGCTCATGAAATGAGGAAAGATGCAACACTGAGCCTGGTCCTGCATTGTTACCCAGGATAGATACCTGGCTTGAAGCTGTTCAGAACCTGTTGGGAAATACTTACTGGAACATAATTACAGTCATGTTGAAAAACAAAAGAAATAGATATAGATGTCCTCAAAGGGTAAAAGGGGCAAAAGGGGGTTGGAGATGTGAAATTTGAAAAGGAAGTCCAAGTTGCTTATCCAGTGTTGAAAAGAGAATGAAACTGATGAAACCAGTATACTATGAGCCAATCGATCACTCTCATCTAATCTTATCATTATCAAGAAGTTACATCAAAAAAAAACTGCTCTGTTCTTTCTAGTCAGTTTGACAAACAGAAACACTCACAGAACAGGGGTTACTGTCTTGGCCAAGACAGAACACTGAATAATCTGAACAGGTCACAAATGAGGTATAAAATGTATTCCTGATTTGCTGTAAGCCATTTCATCGAGCAGTAATAAAGTTTAAATGAGCCCTGACAAGTTTGTTAAAGAACAAATTGAAGCCAATAAAACACAGAATATAAATACAATGTTCCATCTTCGGGTGTCAAAAAATTCAAGTGTCAATAATAAAAATGCTGGGATTCTGCATTTAAAAATGTTGCATGCTGCATGATGAGATATCTGTAATATTCAAACTGAACAACTGAAACAACACAACAGACTCTGAATAAGAGATAAAAGGTACTGCAGATGCTGGAGAATCCGAGATAACAAGCATGGGGCTGGATGAACACAGCAGGTCAAGCAGCATCATAGGAGCAGGAAAACTTGACGTTTTGGGCCTAAACCCTTTTTCTGATGAAGGGTTTAGGCCCGAAACGTCAAGTTTTCCTGCTC
>JAHRHZ010000023.1:22870624-22901533 GCA_024137785.1 Ginglymostoma cirratum | reverse complement strand
CAAGCAGCATCATAGGAGCAGGAAAACTTGACGTTTTGGGCCTAAACCCTTTTTCTGATGAAGGGTTTAGGCCCGAAACGTCAAGTTTTCCTGCTCCTATGATGCTGCTTGACCTGCTGTGTTCATCTAGACTCTGAATAACTCTCTGCAAGAAATATTCATTTGAACACAGACAGCCACAAAGAAATGGGGATGGGGTAATTAAATTTGTGACAGTAATTTCAGAATCAATAACTCATGATAAAACAATAGAGAATGAAGAGTGAGTTGCTGTGTGTCAGCCAACCCACAGACACTCTCATCACTATTACACAGTCAACATTTAGATCATTTTCATAGCCACTCAGAAAAAACAAAAATTACTGCATTGAGTTATCTAATAAAGAGATAAGTCAAATAAAAGTTCTCCCTTTTCCTCCACTCCATCTCCATGGTTACCATGATCATAGAATCCCTACAGTGTGTAAACAGGCCCTTCGGCCCAACAAGTCCATACCAAACCCCAGAGCATCCCACCCAGACCCATTCCTCTATAACCCACCAAAGTTACAAACCAGCAGCACTATAATGCAATAACCACATTCCTTACTGTGAAGCCTAGACAGTGATTGTCCTAGGGTTACATAACCCCAATAGGTATTACAGTCAAGCCCATTTCTCTTCAAATCCAAGTTTAGTTATTGGATATCAGTCCTCCCTCTGTTACCAAGTTCAAGTAGTAACTAGCACTTTTTGCTTGGCAGCTTTGGGGTAAGACAGGCATCATCCAGGCCCCAATTGCTAGGAGGGTCCTAGAAAAGATTATGTCCTATACCACTACGAAAATGCCATAACCGTTATGCTGATACCAAAAGATGGGAGATTCCCCTGGCAAACGGCAGCAACGTCCAGACTATCAGAAAACTGCCACCAGCAAGGACCCACAACCATTTCTAATTCATATCAAAAAAATCTCCAGCAGAGCCTGAGACACAAGCCCAATGCATATTGGAAATTCACCATCAGGGCACTAATCCATTTCCAATACATGTCAGAGAAAACATCAACAGAGCCCAGTGTCCATGCCCAAAACAATTGGAAAATCATTAACTGAGATCTACAAAAGTGACCCCGGCAAATATCAACATGCATGAAGAAATCATTTACAAAGAGCCAGTTCATGCAAGTTACCTCAAATTAATTCAAAACCTGCTCAGGTGTAGCTTTAATCTGTGTAGGATGGGCTGAAGGGCTAAAATTGCTCATGATACTCAACAAGCTGCATGACCTTGAGTAAGTCTTGTTAACTTTCCTTAACGGGCCAAAGACTGCAACTTGTTTTTCTGTAGCTGCGTTTTGTCTTCTGTATCTGCTTTCTTTGTGCTGGCTGTTTGTTACACTGTATAAGAGAGAGAGTTTCATTCCAAGTCGCAGGCCTTCAATTCAGACCAGGATCGTGAGGGGCACAAGGAGCCTCCAGACCAGCTGTCGATTGAGGGGTATCCAACACGCAGAAGGACGTGAGGCTTATTGTTTTTATCCTGTCTTTTTCATTCTTTTTATTTCAATAAATGTTCATAATTAAGCGAATTGCTGTTGACGAGCCTTCTCTTAACCACATTTATCCATTTGGATACACTCTGTGATCAAAGACGATACCAAAACTGTTTGGTGGACCACAGCCTGAAGTTACCCGACAGCAATGTAACTGGGCTAACAGGAGTCTGCTACAGAGTCTCAGAATGATACTTCAAAGGTTTCCTTACTTTTTTTTATTCATTCACAGGACAGGGGTGTCATGGAGCCAGAGTTGTACAGCGTGGAAACAGATCCTTCAGTGCAAGTCATACATGCAGACCAGATATCCTAAACTGATCTAGTTCCATTTGCCAGCATTTGGCCCACATCCATGTAAACCCTTCCTATTCATATACCCATCCAGATGCCTTTTAAATGTTGTAATTGTACCAACCTCCACCACTTCCTCTGGCAGCTCGTTCCATACACGTACCAACCTCTGCATGAAAAAGTTATCCCTCAGGTGCCTTTTAAATCTTTCCCCTCTCACCTTCAATTTACTTCTTCTAGTTTTGGATTTCCCTACCCTGGGAAAAAGACCTTGTCTATGCACCCCATCCATGACCCTCATGATTTTATAAACCTCTGTAAGGTCACCCCTCAGCCTCTGATGCTCCAGGGAACAAAGCCCCAGCCTACTCAGCCTCTCCCTAATAGCTCAAACCCACCAACCTTGGCAACTTCCTTGTCAATCTTTTCAATTTTAACACCCTTCCTATAGCAGGGAGATCAGAAATGAATGCAATATTCTGCAAGGAGCCTCACTAGTGTCCTGTACAGCCGCAACATGGCCAACCAACTCCCATACTCAATGCACTAACCAATGAAGGCAAGCATACCAAATGCCTTCTTCGCCACTCTGTTTACCCACGACTCCACTTTCAAGTAATCGTGAATCACCTGCAACCCTAGGCCTCTTGGTTTGGCAACACTCCCCAGGGCCCTACCATTAACTGTATAAGTCCTGCCTGGCTTGCCATATCTAAATTAAACTCCATCTGCCACTCCTCATCTCAGTGTCCCATCTGATCAAGGTCCCATTGTACTGGGATAACCTCCTTCACTGTCCACTACACCACCAATTCTGGTGTCACCTGCAAATTTGCTAACCATACCTCCTATATTCACATCCAAATTATTTATATAAATGAAGAAAGTGGAGGACCGGCACTGATCCTTTTGGTACACTACTGGTCACAGGCCTCCAGTCTAAAACAGGACCCTCTATCACCACTCTCTGTCTCCTACCTTCAAGCCAGTTTTATATCCAATTGGCTAGCTCCACATGGATTCCATGTGATCTAACTTCGCTAACCAGTCTACCATGTATCAGCAACTAAGCCAACATTTATCGGCCATTACTAATTGCCTAGAAAGCAGATCAGAGTCATTACTGAGTATTTCCAGCTTTTACTTGCATTTATACCACAAGGGTGACTAAAAGCTTGATCACAGAAGTGAGTTCTGAGGACTGTCATAAAAGCAAAAGCATAGAAAGGTAGAAAAGTTTAGAGAGAGAATCCCAAAGCTTGAATCCGTGGTAACTGAACACACAAACACCAATTGTATGGCAAAGGATAGCAGAAATGTGCCAGAGACCAAAATTGGAGGAGGACCAAGATTTCAGACAAGTGTGAGACTGGAACCAATGAGAGAGTGCGAGTAAGGATGTGAAGGGATATGAAAACCAGGATGAGAGTTTTGCAATTGAAGCAAAATGCTGGACTGTGGCCAATAAATACAGAAGCAATGCAAGGGGTGCTTGGTCAAATATAAACATCAGATGGGAATTGTCCTGCTTTCGGTACAAGTCAAACACTGCGTGGCACAACATATGGTGAATTGGTCCTCTCAATATGTGTTGTTCAGGAATGCAAAGCCTCATCGAAAAGGGGCCAATTCCTGTCTGCTCACAACAAAGCTCCAAAGCAATAACTTTTAACAGCTGAGTTAATGAGTTGTTTTAAAATTTCAACAAATCTCTACTTGACATCTGCTTTCCATTTAGCAGCAACTCTGTCGTGGCTTCGGTTATAACACCACATGGTTTGTGTAATTTGGGGAAGATGTAGCCATTCGCAATGGCAAGTCTACTTTGCCAGCACCAACATTACTTGTACACTCCTTATGACTCCTGTGGTTTGAGAAGCATCCTTGTTGTTACACAATGGCATTCATTTTATGGAGACAAAGTTTCCACGCTTTGAAATGATTGATTTCTACTGTGCATCTTCAAGTCAGAGAAAGGGAACATGTACTACATGCTGTTTCTGGAAGAAATCAAACTGAATTTTTTTTTCTTAAAGTATAGAACGGCAGCTTGTTAACTACTTGGAATTAACTTAACTCACATTACACTGCTGGAATTTTTGATGCATACAGAATAAATGAAGTATTCAACCACATTAGGATGAAAGAAATGATGAGGGGTCTAAACTGGATGGCACCCAGTCCCCTCCCAAACATTGGCCACAGGGAACACAACACACGAATAACCTGTATCCAGTGATTTTAATGGACACACAATATTGCAGCAAGTGGCAAATATTAGAGGTGGCAAGCACCATTTGAAGCCAGCGTGCACTGCTTTAAAAAAAGCCTACACCTATTGTGGCTGCAGCAGAAGGTAATCTCGGCAAGAGTGAAGACTGGGCTCCAGAGTTGTCAGATGCTACACTAGAGATAGTGACGGGGGAGTTGGAATGAAGATTTTGTCCTGTATACACAGTGGGCGAGGAGGTTTTCCAGACAGTGGTTAATAGGCATTTGGAGCACATAGCCATGGAGATCAATGCTGGCAATCAAGCCTTACAGGTCTGGATGTGGTTTTTCAAGACATTCAATGATCTCCCAAGAGAGGTCAAGGTCAGTACATATCCCACCTACTGCACCACAATCCTCAACCTTTGTTCGATTTATCACATCCCCATCACTCATCTACAGACAGCCCCCATTAATCAATACTTGTACCTAACAGTCATATGCTTAGCCTCACTCTCACCTATTTCACACTGCTGGAAGACTCAAGACTACATCTCGGAGGTTGCACACACTGCCAAAATCAATTGTTACAATCACAACAGCCAAGCAGGTTGCTTTAACATTCCTTGACACACTAATTGCAGGACAGTTAACTGGAGACAGCAGGAACTGACCCAGCAGGTAGTGCTTCAGGTCCCGATCCCCTTGGAGAAAATACTGCTGGCCATTATTACATAGAACATATTGGGAGACTCATTACCGGGACTATGGCCAATCACAGAGCTGATTCCATCATAAGTGATGGTATTCTTAATACCCAATTCTCTTTCTCATCTCTGACTACCCATCATCTTACAATTTCTTCTGATTTATTCTAAGTAGTCTAATTGTCCAACACGCTGACCTTCTCACCCCCACCGCCACCTCCAACTCAAACCTTACCTGGCTGCTATTTCCTTTGAGATACCCAAAAGGGGCTACCCAGGCAAGCAATGGGGCACATAAATCAGAGAATGATGATGAGCTATAGCCTGACTTAACACTCAGAGCTCAGACACTCATCCCGCATAAATCTTACGAAAGAAATGAGGAAGGGTCTACAAGTGGCGAGCCATTGAGCCTGAGGCAGCTGCAGTCAGGGCTGGGGACAACGGTGCCAGATTGCAAGAAGGTCAGGCTGCAGACGGGTTCCACTGGAGAGAACTTCAATGGAGGAGCACTGTCTCTAAATGATCATACTGCCTGTCAAACGTTTAATTAATGAGCTAAAGTTTCCTCCAGGGGAATATTGTGAAGACTAAAGCATTGGTGTATGATCCCCACTACAAGCCAGCTTCAACCCTCCCCCAGCAACTCTGAGGCTGAACCAGATTTTTTGAAGGCAGCGTCTCAGATTCAACCTTGAGATGAGGTACTTACCACATATCCTCACCTTTGAAAGGACTGTCTATTTCCACTTCCATGACATCACCTGACTCCTTCTCCTTCTCCTACTCAGCTCATCTCCTGTTGATACCCTCATCTATGCCTTTGTTCCTTCTAGGTTTGGCTATTCCAACAAATTCTCGATCAGCCTCCCACATTCTACCCTCAGCTTTAAAATTCTCATCCTTGTTTTCAAATCCTTCCATGGCCCTGCCTGTACTTTATTTATGTAATCTTCTCCGGTCCAGCTACACTCTGAGATGTCTGTGTTTCTTTAATACTGGCCTCTTGCACATTCTATTCAGCTGCCAAGGCTCTGAACTCCCTCTCTCTATATTTTGTCAGGCAGCAGAGCATCCACTGTATGCCTTCTGAGCATATGTCTTCCGCACTGAACTCCTTGGCCACATTGTCAACAGACAGTTCTTGTCACCTCAAAGTCACCCTTTCATTTGCTTTGGCTGTTCAAATGCAGCTGGCATGATTGAATGCCACCAAATGAATTCCCTATTACTGCTGCCAGCTCACTGGCATTAATATGAATGAATTTTCTGCCTCTGGGCACTCACCAGCTGAACATTGAGGGAATGAAATCTCTTTCAATTCTGCTTAGCGGAGATTTACAGTGCAATGTAAGGAAACCTACAATTCTAGTGAAGCCATGCACACCCACTCTGCCCACTGTCTCTGGAAAGACAGAACGAAATGTAATTAGCTTCCTTTGAAAAGTGATGCACAGTGAGTCTTTTACACCACAGAATATGGCAATGATCCTGGGGCAAATATCTTCAGTTCCACCATGGACAAGGCCAGATGCAGAGAAGCTTATAGCCACAGACTCTTGTAAAGCCACTGGCAATGCCACCCTCACCCTGCCGTGAGCTTTATTTTGTGGCTACAGCAGATGGGCAAGTTCAGAGAGTAAATCCTTACTCACGTGACGGGCACTTCACACATTGTCCTCAATAAGATTCAGATAGGAGAATTGACCCAAGAAAGTCCCAGGCAGGTATGGTCCCACTACTGGAAGCTTTTCTACCCATTCTATTGTCCCATTCTCCTTCTCCCTCTTCCAGCAATTTGTTCTGCTCTGCAGACCATCTGTTAAAATCATATTCCAAGGGGAACATTTACCTGTGCACCCATATCTGACTGCTTGTGATTACTGAAAAGACTTTGAAATTAGCAAAATGTCCTTCTCCATACATGCCACAACACTCTTTGTAAATGTTTGGAATTTAAAACAAGTACAGAAAAAAAAACATTTGCAGAAACATTACAACAGGCATAAAAATTCTCCAGTATCTAACCTATTATTGATGGCCCCCCTGAGATGGTGTTAGCAGGGAGAGGGTCCTTACTGCTTGTGCTAAAAGCATTTTCAGCATGAAAGCTTGAGTGGAGACGTTAGCAGGAGAATTGAACTCCAGAATAGCCTGATCAGTGCCAAACTACCATCATGATCTAGTGCTTCTGTCAAATGTTCAAACATGTACGTTCACCAATGCGGCAACTGGTGTGATTTATCCCACATGTGTAGGTGTGCGCAATGGACACTACTTCAGAACATTAAATGTCTTGTCAAACTTTGGGAGATCCTGAGGTTGTGAAAGACTCTTTACAAATGTAACATTTATTCTCTTAAGGCCCAAGGTCCAATATCGGTAGCACGTTAGCCTCACCATTCAGGTGCAGGGTGGTAAATATGGGCAAGCTTAACTTTCTAATGAACACACATTACCCAATAAGAGCTTTGCATAAGAACATAAAGAACATAAGAACTAGGAGCAGGAGTAGGCCATCCGGCCCCTCGAGCCTGCTCTGCCATTCAATAAGATCATGGCTGATCTTTTTGAGACTCAGCTCCACTTACCCGCCCACTCACCATAACCCTTAGTTCCTTTACTGTTCAAAAATTTATCTAGCCTTGCCTTAAAAACATTCAGTGAGGTAGCTTCAACCGCTTCACTGGGCAGGGAATTCCACAGATTCACAACCCTTTAGGTGAAGAAGTTCCTCCTGACCTCAGTCCTACAATCGCTTCCCTTTATTTTGAGGCCATGCCCTCTAGTCCTAGTTTCACCTGCTACAGGAAACAATCTCCCTGCTTCCACTTTATCTATTCCCTTCATAATTTTATCTGTTTCTATAAGATCTCCCCTCGTTCTTCTCTAAATTAATTCACTAAATAAATAAACAAGCAAAACTGTTCGCATTAACTGAAAAGAACCTGACATTAGGCCAATTGTAAGAGACTTTGACAGAAATGGAGGTGCCTTAAAATAAAATTGAAACAATATGGAGTATTCTCAGATATCTCAAGGGTCAGCAAGCTCCACCTGTTGATCATCACATGGTATGACAACTTTAAAATTGTTCATATTTGAATGAAGTTGATCAGTACCACTAGATAAATGGAACTCTCAGATACAACCAAGCAACTGAACGATAAAAATGTAAAAGACCTGTTCTTCCTACAGACTCTAATATACAATTGGAGCATCTCACGTATCTCAATATACACTCTCCAAATTCCCTCACCTAAGAAGTCGTTAAACCAGATAAAACTCCATGCTAATTTGGCAAAACAGAATCTGGGAACTCCTCTCTGGCCTATTGTTTGAGCAACCAGTCCAGGAGGTCTGTAGAGAGTGAAGTTCTCCCAACTAGCTTTGGAGCAGGATAGGGAGTAAATTTGTGAAGTTGTGCATTGGGTCAGTTCCCTAATCTGCTCCTCCTGTGTGCATTTTTGCTGGAGATTGGCTATAAGTGGGAGTGAATATGCCCACCCAATAGCAAAGGCCTAAGGTTAGTTAAGGAGCCTCCTAGGGCTAAGGGGCCATTGGGTATATCATTGTGAGTTGGTGAGCCACCACACAGCTACAGCTCTGCAGATGATGAGGGAGAAATGCCCCAAGTCACTGGCACTTGGAGGCCTGCTGAAGAGAGACAGGAGAAGACAGTGGGTTCTCTGCAATGACGGACTGTCCAAATGCACAGGGAGGAGCAGCAGCAGCAGGCAAACATATGGGACACAATGGCCCTCATTTCCCAAAAGTGAATCATGTGACTGTCTGGCTGCCTACACGGACAGGTTGGTAGTTGCCATAGAGAGCCTGCACTCCATTACCTCAGTCATTGGTCTCCAGGACCGAAGGCAGGCCAGGAGGTGGTGGTCGGGGGTGGGGATGTGACTCCAGTTCGGTGCCCCTTCCTCAAAAGGGCAGTGCCAGGATGCACCCAGCCATTGCAGGGGCCCCACACAGGTCCCTCGGCACTTTCCACACAGGGCACTGCAGAGATGCTCGAGACGTCCACCCTGCCTGCCCCACTCTGACACTTAGAAGTTCAGGTCAGGGAGGGGTTGCTTGCCTCTTGCAAAAAGACCATCAGCACGTCTGGGCCATCCAAACAAAAACACCCCTAGTGTCACCCCAACACAGTCCAGGGCTCCAGTGCTGAGTGGGAGCCCTCCACCCTAGCTGTGGAACTGGGAGATCATTACAACACAGCAGGAGGGAGAGGAGGAGGCAACAGCAAGAAGGCCGTGTCATTGGCACAGGTGAAAATAGTTCACAACTACATGATAAACATTTGTTTTTCCACTGTTCATGCGGCTGCTCGTATCTCTGTAAGGCCCAGATGATTTGTTCCAGTCTCCAGCATCACTTCATGAGCACTAATGAGGTGCAAAAAAGTGGAGGCTGTGTACTGAGTGCCTGATATATCATGTGGGAGTAGGACGTGCATGGTGTGTATATCACATGACCTTATTCTGGAACCTTAGGGACTCCCTGGATTCATTCTGGATGGCTGAGCTAGCTCTTAGCGAGTTCCCTAGTATTTGCTGTATCTGGGAGGGACAACACACAGAAACAATCAATGCTGCAGGATGACCAGGCCCCTACAAGCCTGCTTCATGACCAGTGCATGGGTCTCAGGCTAGTACTGCTGTCCTGTGAAACACCCCTCCGTCACACATTAGCTCACTCACCCTGTACATTCTGACTGCGGTAACGGCTGTTTACTTACCCAGTGCACACTCGCCATTTGTTTCATAATGAAGGCAACAGTGAGTGGTCCTCTGTCAGTGACCTGTAACTTCGGTCTGAATGCAGCAGTGAGTCCCCAGATCTCATCAGCCCCTTCCTAAGTGCCTATCCTGTCATCCCCAAGCCTTCACATTCCCCCAGTAACAGCCCGAGCCAACTACATGCAGCTACACCTGCCTGCATTGGTGTCCACCCACTGTGCCACCCTGTCACCTTATTTTCTGTGGAAGGACCCAACAGGGCGACCTGACCAGCCTTTTCTCTGGCCCAGATCAAAAGAACTGTGGGTGCTGTAAATCTGAAACAAAATCAGAATTTGCTGGAAAAGCTCAGCAGGTCTGGCAACATCTGTGAAGAGAAATCAGAGTTAATGTTTCGGGTCCAGTGACCCTTCCTCAGAATTGACAGTGCATCATAAAGCTGCCATAATAGTGGCAAGGGATCCCTGAATCCTGCATGCCAATGTAAGTGGAAAAAGGGTGCATGCAGCAGGTTCCCAGGGATTGGGTCCTGGGCTGCAGATTGGTCGTGGGCCACATGGTGGTAGCTTGGAGCAATCAGTGAGCTAAATCCTCCATGCACATTCACTGGTTTCCATGGCAGGATTTCCTGATGGCTGAATTGTTAGATGTGTTTAGCAAGATTGGAAGCAGAACGCTAACCAGGCAAGTTGGGCCATTTACAAGGAGCTTAACAATCATTCATTGCCATTAATTAGCAACTGACAATGCCACATGTAAAAAGTGTAAAGGATGGAGAAAAATGATCCTGCCATTGAAGTGGGCCTTGTAAATAACACCACAGAAGCTGGTATTCCACCAGCAAGTCACCCTTTATTTACACGTGGAAAGTCCTTGACACTGATCCAGCTCCCCTAGAGCCAGCTCTTCAAGTGAACAGAACCTCTGCCACCCCTGTTTATATCTGTCAGCCAGGGCTCCCTGATTGGACCAGATTAACAGCCCCAATCAGGGAACTCATAGCTTATGAGGTCCACCTGGCTGACCTTATTATAATCATCACAGGCTTCACTGTAGATCTGATACCTCTGCCATATATCCTACTATAGCTCATGTTGCTCAGAACCCTACAAGATTCTACTTATTGTGCTGTTAAATTTCCTTTCTGAAATAATTGCCGAGCTTCAATTGTCCAAAAACTGATTGAAGTTAAACGGAACAGTTAAACTCAGCGCATCAGGTAAGTAAGCTAGGACATGACCGTAACAGCCAATTGAATCCGTATAGGCTTTTAGCCAGTAAAATTTCCCAAAGCATTTCACAGGAAAGCAAATAGTGATGCCAAGGAGATATGTGGACAACTGATGAAAACCTTGCTCAGAGGGATGGGTTTTAAGGAGTGTTTAACTGAACTTGAAACGTAGCCAATCTGAGAGATTTAGGGAGAGAACTCCAGAGCTTAAGGACTACGAGAGTAAAACTGAGTCTGCCAAGCTTGGAATGTTGAAAATCAGGACACACTAGAAGCCAGAACTGGAGGAGTGCAAGGATCTCAGTTGGCTATAGTGGTAAATGATGTTGTACAGTTAGGGAGAGGAGAGAGCTTTGAGGGGATTTGAAAACAATGATATACTGTTGCTAATATGTTTCATCAAGGACAGGTTAAAAAGACTTAGGGGAGTATTTTACAGAGCCCACTGTCTCCCCTATTCCTGGCTTAAAGTTTTGTCAGGAGTTGTGCTTCCATGGATCTGAGAGCGCTACAGCCATTCAAATCTGGGAACAACATTAATCAGCTTAAATTAAGACTTTCACCCCTACCTGGGAGCAATTCCCACCTTAGAGAGCTGCAGCACCGTAGTCCCAGCCAGCCAGATTAAAGCAGTTGGTGGTGGTTGTGGTGGTATGTTGGTGGGGTTACGGGGGTGGGGGGCGGTGGTGGAGGTTGGAATGATGAGGTTGAGTGCCTCCAATACGTTCAGCACATTCCCAAATAACATCTCCTCATTTACCAATGTCATGCAACTAATGCTACCAGGTTATCCTTACCTGGCATGGTAAAATAGCTCCTGCTGTGGGTCAAATAGTGGTGGGCAGGATGAAATACTTAATTAGCCTTTAATTGGTCACTTAATAGGTTCAAAAGATACAAGAGTGGCTTGATCACACCCTGCCTCCAACAGCTTCCCAATAAAACTTTGGACACGTTGAAGAAGTGGCTGTAGCAGTGGGTGGGGCACACATCACATTTTATGAGCCATATCCCTCGCCCTCCTTCATACGTGTTAATGTAAACTCCAGCCCTTGGTGTGAGTTAGGTTACAGGCTGTGCTTTTTTGGATGAATTCATGTTTACTGTGGGTGCAAAACAGGAAGACAGCGGGGAGTATGATGGAATAGTCAACACTAAAAGTAAATAAGGAATGGATGAGGTTTGCAGCAGCTGATGGGATGAAGTAGGAGTGAAGACAAGTGATGATACCAAGGTGGAAGAAGGTGAAAGTGATAGGTGATGGAAAGATGAGTGTAGGGAAATCTCAATTCAGGGTCAAATTGGAGTACAATATTATGAACCGTCTGGTTCAGCTTCACACAGTAGCCATAGAAACAAATCATAGAATCATCGAATCCCTACAGAGTAGAAACAGGCCATTCGGCACAACAAGTCCATACTGCCCCTCCAAAGAGCATCCCATCCAGACCCATTCCCCTATCCCTGTATTTCCCATGTCTAACCCACCTAACTAAACATCCCTGGGCACTATGGGCAATTTAGCATGGCCAGTCCGCTTACCCTGCATATCTTTGGACTGTGGGAGGAAACCAGAGCAGCCAGAGAAAGAAGTGGAAAGGTAGAAAAAAGAATGACAGCGGCTGGGGATAACAACTAATTTCTGCCATTTGTTTGTTTCAATAAAAAACTGGACACAAGCCTCCCAACTCACATCTCCCTGGCAGACAATATTCTCCTTTAATGTATATGAAAAGGATGTAGTTACAGAGGCATTTGTCTGTTTGACTGCATCAATAACAGTCCTAAACACACAGTTAAAAAGCTGAGTAAAGAATGAGCTCTTCAGCTAATGCCCAGTTCAAATCTCTGTGATCTGCTAAAAAAAAATCACCAGAAATCAGGTTTGTTTTTCAGAAGTCGACTTTTCAAGGCTGGAATTGCCTTTAGAATGACATTTTCCATTAATGCAGTGCTTTCTGCCTTATCTAACCCAAACTCTGCATTCCCAAGGGCCGAAGCTATCTAAACTTCCATCCATTTGATGATCTAATCATTATCGTCTCTGGTCATTAGGTTTTCCTTCGCCCTTTATCACCATCAAACAGAACATTATACTTCAAGGCAAAGTGTGCTTTTTCTCACTTTATAAATCAAATGGTGGAAGTCACTGTATGAGGAGAACAATTGGAGATCAGACCATTTACAAGGATGCCTGTACCTTGACTAAAAGAAACTGCAAAGTAATTGTCTGGAATATTAACCCTAAAGAATTTTGGCATGTAGATCAGTAGCAATGTTCTGGGGCGAGGTTGGTTTTCGGAAACAGCAGCAGATTAATGAATTGGTCGCCCCATTGACACAAGTCCTCATTTAACTTCAAAGAGTGGAACGTCAATGAATGACCAGGTGGCATCCGGAAGCTGGGTTTACAGCCCTTTGAGTTAAAGAAATGCAGGTGGAACTATGCTAAAAGGCATGAGCGATGCTGAGAATCAATGAATTATTAAGAGAAACAATGGTACTAAAGACAAAGGTGAGCAGAAACAGCAATTAGCAGGTCAACGGATAGAGGGTAATGTGCTGCTTTTGAGGAATGGACATTGATAATAGAGAACGAATTTTTAGGGAAGCTGCAAGACAGCGGTTCCACAGTCAAAAGCAAAAATGTACTTTTCCTTCACATTTTCGAACATCCAAAGAACTTGACATCCTAGGAATTCTATTTGACATGTAATCATGAAATGTGGCAGCCCCTTTGCAGAAAGCAAGATCCATCAAGCAGCAAAATATTAACTGAATAAATCATCAGTTTTAGTGATATTAACTGTAAGATAAATATTGAATGGAACACTGGGACAACTCTCCTGCTCTTCTCCATAGCGGTGTTAGAGGATTTTTTGATTACAACTAAGAGGGCTCTGGTTAAATGGTTCACCCAAAAAGGCAACACCCTAACAGTGTGGCACTCTGTCAGTACTGCACTGTGAATGTCAGCTAGATAGTATTCTCAAGTCTCTGGAATGGGGCCTTAATCTATAATCTGAGCCATGGTTGACATACATTAGGCCACAGGGTCAATAGCAAGAGTCATGGCTGACACCTAGATAGGAAGCCTGCTGTGATTTGAGAGAAAGGACAAGGTAGGTGGAAGGGAATGATAAGGGAGACATGGAAATGATCATATATAACCTTGTTAGTGATCAGGATCTCAAGGTATAACGAGGGGATGAGATTGACTATTGAGTGTTTTTGTAACATTTACATTAATTTGGCATTGAGTGAAGATTTGAGAACAGTGCAAGGAAGGAATACTATTAGTGTTTAACTGTGGCTTGAAGTCACCAAGAGCAACACATGCTCAATGCAAAACATAAAGGAGGGAAATAGGGAGGACATCTCATTGAAGAAATCAGTATGGGACTTTTCCCTATCTTAGTTTGGTTGAAAGTCTATCACCTTGTCAGTGAGTCAGAAGGCTGTAGAATCAAGTCTTCACTGCGAAGATTTGAGCACATAATCAGTGCAGTCCTGACAGAGAGCTGCACTGTTGGGTATGCCAGGTTTAGAATGAGATGTTATAGTGAGTTCCTGCCTGTTCCCTCAGGTGGAAGGAAAAGATCCTATGGTACTATCTGAAAAAAAGAGGTGCATTATATCTAATGTGCTCACCAAAATTTATCCCTCAAACAACATCATATAAAACAAATTATTTTGTCATTTTCACATTGTTGTTTCAAGAATCTTGCTACGGGCAAATTTGCTGCTGCAGTTTCCCAACTGTATCACAAAAGTGACCACATTTCAAAAGTAATGTGTTGAATGTTGACTGAAAGCTGCTATATAAATTGAAAGGTGGATTCATTTTGCAATAAAAACAGAAATTGCCTGAGAAACTCACCAGGCCTGGCAGCATCTGTGGAGAGAGAAAGCGGGTTTAACATTTTTAATGCCAGTAACCCTTCTTCAGAACTGACAGTGGCTAGGAAAACGTGGTATATACTCTCATGACAGGGGCTGGAAGGGAAAAGGATTGCACAGATAGGTGGAGAGAAAGAAAGTTAGGCAAAGGGATAGATTATTGTAAGCCAGGAAAGAAGAAATGTTGATAATGGGAACCATGAGAAGGTGAAAATGGGTCAGCTGTGCTGCAAGCAGTTAATGGCATTGCAGGGCTTGGGGTATGGGGATGGGTAAAGGACATGGAAGAAGGTTTCAGATTCTAAAACTATTGCACACAATATTGATTCCTGAAGGCTGCAGGGTCCCCAGGTGCAAAATGAGATGCTGCTCGTCCAGCTTGCACTGTGCTTCAAGCCCAAGACAGAAATATTGACCAGGGAACACAGCAATGTGTTGAAGTGGCAGGCAACTGGAAGCTCAGGGTCATTTTTACGAACAGAATGTCGGTGTTCTGCAAACCATCACGCAGTCTGCACTTTGCCACTCCACTGCTGGGTGAATTTACTTACACCTTTAAATAATTTCAGAGTAGATGGCATCTGTACCTTCTACCTATCTGTTTATAACATCTTACCAATGAACAATGGGCATGTGCTTACTAAGAATATGCATTTCGCTATCACACATAGTGTTGAGGTGAATGCCACAGATGCTTTTATAGGAAGGTTAATAATGCACAAAGAAATGTAAGATTATGCTGATGGGGTTAGCAAAGTAAATGCAGTGGGAGAGGCTTGACTGTTGCTTGAAGACCTGCAGTGGGCTGAAGGGCCTGTATCTGCGCTGCAATTTCTGTGTAATTTTATTGTTCACCTACCTTTTATAACTTCACTAGTGCCCAGGAGACGGTCACATTAATAAGCTTTTCGAGATATCCCATCTTCAAATACATAGAGAAAAGCCAGTGGCAGTCTACAGGAAAAAAAATGTTTTGAGCGAATAAAAGCCACTAGACTGCACTAAACTTGTGCAGTTCCAGCTGTCAAGCTTATTTAGCCAGGGGGCAGGGAAACTGCACTCAGAAAAATACAAGAATTACAATCACAGCTATATATTTCCCTTCTCTTCTGTGATTAGCACTTTTTAATAAGATGCCTGATCCAGAACATTCAAATGATGGAGTTCTGAAATCATAAATTATAAACTCCTTTTTATCCTTCAAATGGATTCAAAGCTGCACCACCGTCAGGTGAAATAAAGCGTGGGTACCAAATGGAAGAGTGTATAATATGAAAGGTTCAAAATGTTAGAAAGTGACAAATTCTAACCTCACCGGAGAATATTGTTGTATGCAGTAATCGTTCTGCTAGGGTTAATATTCATGTTACATTGGCTGCTTCCTTTCTACTGATGTCACACACAGTCTGTGGGTGCAGACCAGAAGTTCTACTTAAGCTTTTGAAGGGAGATATATCTGTACCAGCACCCCACGATCCTAGTAGTGATGCCTGACCAAATGTACCTGTACCTACAGCAATGATTCAATAAACCTTCTTGTTATCTAAGAACAGTACCTCTGTGGTTATACTATAGTGATATATCTCCTACCACAAACATTAGATAGATCCAAGACAAAGTAAATGCAAAAGATTGGTGGCAAGGAACTACCGCAAAAAAATCTTATCCCCTACGATATAGTGGTAGAGATGACAAATATCTACAAGATACCAGGAATGGTCACCTAGAAAAATATTACAATTCTCTCCATCTCCTGAAATCTGTATCACATTCTGCAGGACACTGTGAATGAAGAGAAGAGGATTTCCAATACTTTCTGTAAGGGATTATGTTTAGAGGGATTGGGGCAGACCTTGAAAACTTTAGCCAACGTTATAACTTTGTATTTTTTTAACGCAAAAGTATATTGCAGGTGTACTTCTATAGGGCATCTTTAATGGCACAGAAAGTAACCTCACTTCTCCAATTACACATACAGATTGTGGTCTCTCTCTCAACTTGACCAGCGTTACAGCAGGCAAGGAGCATCAGGGAATGTCCTGCCAATTTTCCTCTTTTTCTTGAGTAGCAAGAGCTTCAGCAACAAGCAACGGTTGAGACATCAGTCCTTTTCTAAGGACACTGTTACTGAAATTTGCCAGTTGCTGCAGCTATAATGCCAACCTTAGAGCAGGATAATGGCCACCATTGTAGTGGCTATGAAGGTAACTATGAGCATGAACTATATGCATATCTCAGCAGCTGGAGAGACAAAGAATTTCTCATAGTTTGCACTGTGCAACTGCAGAGGGGAAGTCACTGAGGTACCTTGTGCAAAGGACAGCTTCACCTTACTCTCTTTGCCACAATGAAGAGTAAGTATGAAAATTTTCAAGGATTGTAAGGTTGTCCATAGTTCAAGGTGCAATTGGCTGAATGCACATTGCTTTACTTGTATTTCCCGTCAATTCTATCGTGTAACTAATCCAAAATATGCACACCCATCAGCATTCTTCTGTAGCCTACTCCATCAAGTCCTCATCTGGGGCTTCTGTAGCAGAATTAGTGTACAGCCAAATTGTTAGACTTGGCTCAGAGGTCAGATGAAACAGGAGGTTGTGGGTTCAAGTCCTACTCCAAAGGTTTCAGTACTAAAGCTACACCAACATTTCTGTGCAGTATTGATGTAACATTGAAACTTACAAAATCCTGTCGGGACTTGACAGGGTGGATGCTAAAAGCATGTTTCCACTTGTAGGAGAGGGGTCGCATATGATATTGTATAAATGAATTCTTTTCGGATGGTCACCAGTTTGTCTGCCTGGTGTTAACTGAAAAGAAACTCCCTTGCTTTCAGTCCTCAAACACAAGCTTACAATTCATGTAAAGGGGAATGGGATTTTCTACAATAAGCCATGAGTTTAAACTATTCTGTTCATGACCAGTCCCAGTTATCTTTCCATATATTGTTGTGTGCTGCAGTTCAGAGCTGGTCCGTGATTTTTAATGAGCTGAGAATGAGTATTGACAATGCTTGAAGCAAACCTGCTGAAATAATCAGGAAGGGAAACAAGAGATCAATCTCTCAGTGTGTGATGTATGAGTCAGGGCTCAGAAGGGCAATCTCCCTGGCGCATGTATAGTGGACTTAAAGCAACTTATTGCTCTAAAAATAGAAATGATCACCAGCTCAGACAGAGCACAGGCCAGAGAAATGATTATGGTGTCTGTTTGTACAAAACAGTGCAAGCCAGGCGGGTGAGTCATGTCTCACTGCTCCCCTGATACTGCCTCAATTCTATATATATTCCCAATATCACAGGCTATAGTGCTGCCTCTTCCAGACACCCCTTTCTACAGCACATGGGAGGTTACCTCCAATCCATACACTTCAAACACATGGGCAGTAGGAGGACTTGTGGTACCAGTGATGATTTGATAACACTGTTGGTGAGAATGAAAGTGCAGCTGTGTTAAAGCTGGTACAGACACGATGGCTGAATGGCTTCCTTGTGTACTTTAAGATTATAACTGTTTAAACAAAGTTCAGTGATGACCTTTGGAACTTGGCATTAGAATTCTTTGCAAACAGTGGAACAAAATATTTTAGTCTTTTTTAAAATCTGTTTCGTCTTAAGCAAAGTGTCTTTTGTTCGGCTTAGATTTCGGTATTGTTGTATGAGGTAATGATTCTGAAGGAGTTCATCTTCACATTGCATTCAGCTCCACCCAATCTGAAGATGTCACACAGATGTACAGCTCCCGACAATCCTTAATAATTGTGTCTAGCAAGTTCATGCAATAGTACCTATTGTTACTATGCAATAAACTGTGTCGTTATTTAAAAAGCACCTCTTTTGTTTAGACTCAGTGATCAATCCTCTAACGCTGATAATAGATGGGCCCTGGACTAAGTGTAGGTAATGAAGGATGGGCAGTAGTGAACTATCAAACCTCAGGACACCACATGCTGGCACTGTGGTATCTGAAAGTATAACAGCTATGAGGGCAGTCAAGTGGGAATATTTACACTGTGGTAGTTTACTTGTAAGTCGAGCAAAGGAGCTTTAAAACTGCCATTGATATCCATATACTAGAACACTCATTCACGTTTGCAAATGCTTCCATGCTATCAGAACCTATCCAAACTCAGCATCCTGAATTGGAACTATGTCACTGTTCCTTCACTGTTGTTGAGTCACAACACTGGAACACACTTACTAACAGCACTGTGGGTGTTCCTATACCCCAAGGACTTCAGTGGTTCAAGAAGGCAGCTCACCACCTTTTCCAGTGCAACCAGGAATAGGAAATAAATGCTGGTCTCATGAGTGAATACAAAAAGTACTTGAAGCAAAAAGAAAGCTAAAGAACTGCAGATGCTGGAAATCAGAAACAGAAACAGAAGGGAGAAGAGTTCTGCAGAAGTGTCACTGGACCTGGAACATTAACTCTGCTTTCTCTCCACAGATGCTGCCAGACCTGCTGAGTTTCTCCAGCAATTTCTGTTGAACAACCTGTTGAAGTATCTTGTACATCCCCAACTCATATTGCAGTGAAGGTTCTGCCTTCAATCCTAAGCTCACAAATTCCCTCTTTGTCTTGATATCTCCCGCCCCCACCTTTAAGATATCCACTAAAAATTGTCTTCGTCACCTATCCGAATATATCCCAACAGTACCAAAGTAGCTCAGTGTTAGATTTTGTTTTATAAGTATCTTTCAGTACTTTACTGCACTAAATGTGCTCTACAAATGCAAGTTGTTGTTGAAGTTGAAACTCCCACGTTTCCAAGAGACCAGCTCACGTTATTCTGTGGTCCCAATGCAGGTGATATAAACATGCCTTTGAATATCCCGATCATACCTGACAGGAATATCTTCCTAAGCAGGAAATTTGAGCAGTGGAGTGGACAATGTGACATTTTTATCTATCAGTATCTAAAGCTCAATTTTAGGAGAATTATGGACTCTACTTCAGTAATAGTTTGTGATGAAGTTTTTCTTATCTGAACCATCTTTCGGTGTGAAAACATCTTTCCAACTCTTCCTTGTATTCCCTTTTTCCTCCTTGTGCCCTCTCATTATTGTCTCACCAACCAGTGGAAACACTAAAGCTAATTACGAAATCATAATCCTTCATCAGTCTGAAGATGCTCTGCCAAACCCCAGGACACCACATGCTGGCACTGTGGTATCTGAAAGTACAACAGCTATGAGGACAGTTAAGTGGGAATATTTACAATGTGGTAGCATACTTATGAGTCAAGCACTGGAGCTTTAAAAATGCCATTGATATCTATATACTAGAACACTCATTCATGTTTGCAAATGCTTCAATGTTATCAGACCCTATCCAGACTCAGCATCTTGAATTGGAACTATGTCACTGTTCCTTCATTGTTGTTGAGTCACAACACTGGAACACCCTTAATGACAACACTGTGGGTGTTCCTTCACCCCAAGGACTTCAGTGGTTCAAGAAGACTGAACTCTGAACTTCAGCTCTGCCAAAAGATAAATTCTTGAGTATATTGTCATAACTTTGGACTCTATCTCCAATAGCATTCCAATGAATCAACAATGTACCAGCTCCATTGTATTTACAACATCCCTGTAATGAGCTGCAAGCAATGCCAAGCTGTAACTGAGGTTTCTACAACTTCAACACTGCCTTGTAGACTTTACTACACTACTGTGGAGTAGGTGGGGCTCCCACCTGGGCCAGAGGTAGACACACTACCACTGTACCACAACAGCCCCCTTCTGATATCTCTATTCTCACCTCTGAATCAGAAACTATGGGTTCAAGTCTCATTCCAGAAACTTATGGACAAATCTAGCATTACATACGCAGTGCACCAACAAAAGGTGTACGACACTGTTTCTGTCTTTCAGATGAAACATTGAACTGAGGCCCAGTCTGTCATCTCTGATAAAGGTAAAGCATCCTAAATGGTACTATTCAGAGAAAAGTGGGACATTTTACTTGAAATCCTGGCCAAAATTTCCCATTCAGTTAACAGCACTTAAAAAAGATTATCTGATCATTATCCCACTGCTGTTTGTGAGAGCTTGCTGTGTAAAAATTGCCTACTACAATTCCTACATTATAACAGGGACCACACTTCAGAAAGCACTGCATTGACTGCAAAGTACTTAGGGGCATCCTGTAGTTAGGAAAAGTGCTACGTAAATGCAAGTCTATTCTTTTCTTTTTCTAGACACAAAGCCAAGAATTCTAAAAGCTTTGCATAGGCATATTTTCATCATAACTTGTGCATTTACCATTTGTCAATTGTGTAACTTTTAGTCAATAAAGTTAAATAATGGCACACAGAATGGTTAAAGCAGTGGGAGAGGCAGGTTATATTATTGGGAAGAAAGTGCAAGATAGTGAGGATGGTTATCAAAGGATGTAACAAGAATAGACTAGTTGGAAAGTTGGGCAGAGAAATGGTGCATGGAACTTAATCCAGCAAGTGTGAGGTAATCTATTTTGGGAGTTCAAGTACAAGAAGAAAGTATAAGATAAATGACAGGAACTTTAGGAGCATTGATATACAGAGGGGTTGTGGGGTCTAAGTCTATAACTCCCTGAAAGTGGCAGCACAAGCAGATAAGCCGATAAAAAGACAAATGGCATGCTTGCCTTCATGGGTCGGAGCATTGAGTATAAAAGTTGGCAAGTCATGTTGCAGCTGTATAAGACTTTGGTTACACTACAATTGGAATACTCGATGCAGTTCTGGTTGCCACACTATAGGAAGGATGTGGAGGCTTTGGAGAGGGTGACGGGCCACCTGATACAAGTATATAAAATTATGAGAGGCATGGATAAAGTGGATAGACAGAGTCTATCCCAGAGGGGAAATGTCAAATATCAGGGGTATAGGTTTGAGGTGACAGGAGGCAAGTTCACAGGAGAAGTGGTAGGTGGCCAGAACATGTGGCCAGGCGATGTGGTTCGAAGCAGATACATTATCAAAGTTTAACAGTCATTTAAACAGACACATGGACAGGCAGAGAATACAGGAATATGGACTATGTGCTGACAGATGGAATTAGTTTAGAATGGCATCATGGTCAGTCTGGGCATGGTGAGCCAAAGGGCCTGTTCCTCTGGTGCAGTGTACTATGTTCTATATTCACACCTGTAGGTAATGGCAAGATCATCCGTGATGATCATAGGAATGAACTGTTAGGGATGTCAGGTTACAATATGGTTAGCTAGAGTGACATTGGGTTCTAGAACATAGCTACTTACCAGAAGTAGTTGGATACAAGACTCATGTGGTTCATGTTATTATGCACACTTGGGTTTTGAGAGGAGAAGAGTCTACAGGTCATAGGGTTTTTTTCATGGCAACCCTGAAACGCCCAGAGACAAATAGGACTGCAAGATTCTGAGAAAGATAGACTAAGAGAAAAATGGGAAAGATAGAAGGAGGTGGAACATACAATGGAAGAAAATATTTTTCTTTTTTAAAATCTATTGTGTCTTTAGCAGAGTGTCTTTTGTTTCATTTAGACTTCTGTATTGTTGTATAAGGTAATGATTCTGAAGGAGTTAATCGTCATGTTATATTCAGCTCCACCCAATCTGAAGATGTCACACCACCTTGGAGTGGAGACAGTTGAATTCTGCTCGAGTGCTTGAAGGGAGCAGAGAATCCTTTCCTGCACTTGAAGCAGAGAAAATACTGATTGTATAGCATTCAAACTTAGGTTAAAACCCCCAAATTTGTGAGTATTTAAATGAGACACAAAGATTTGCCTAGCTTTGTCTATAGGTAGATAGGGCAGACTTTTCTACAATTTAGAGTTCAGTTGCTTACAAAAATAATGCTAAGTCAATGTTGTTTTCAGTTTCGTTTTCCACAGTAAAAGTCTTAAAACTTGACATATTCTGTGACTCTAGTCAGGTACTGGAAATTCAAAGATAGCAAGAACAGTTCGAGACCCTTCCTATCTGCCTTCCGGAGGGACCGCTCTCTCAATAACTCCTTCATCCACTCCACACTCCCCACTAACCCCACCACCTCCGGCACCTTTCCCTGCAACCGCAGGAAGTGCTGCACCTGCCCCTACACCTCCCCACTCACCTCCACTCAAGGCACAAAACAAACCTTCCATATCAGACAGGGGTTCACCTACATATCCATCAAGTTGGTCTACTGTATCCACTGCTCCTGATGTGGCCCCCTCTACATCGGTGAGACCAAGCGTAGACTTGGAGACTGTTTTGTAGAGGACCTGCGCTCTGTACACAACAAATGACAACACCTTCTGGTCACGAACCATTTCAACTCCACCTCCCACTCCTTGGGTGACATGTCCATCCTGGGCCTCCCCCAGTGTCACAATGATGCCACCCACAAACTGGAGGAGCAGCACCTCATCTTCCACCTCAGGAACCTACAGCCCAATGACCTAAACATGGATTTCACCAGTTTTAAAATCTCCCCACCCCCAGTCTCATTCCTGTCTTCTTGACCTGACACAACCTGTCCATCTTCTCTCCCACCTATCTGTGCCTCCCACCTCACTGACCAATCCCCACCACTGCCTACCTGCACTCACCTATCAACATCCCACCTACTTTCCTCAGCCCCACCCTCATCTCCCTATTTATTTCTGAGCCTCCCTCCCTCTCCCCCATTTCTGAAGAAGGGTCCCGACCTGAAACATCAACTTTCCTGCTCCTCTGACGCTGCCCGGCCTGCTGTGTTCCTCCAGCTCCACAATGTATTATCACTGAAATTCAAATATCTTTTTAAAAGTTTTCATGCTCTAGCAGATTATAATATGTTTTGTGATCTAATCCCGGGTACTGCAAAACAACGCATAACTTTAAATGTCATTTATATTTTGTATTGATCTTATATTAAGGATGGGAATACATGCTTCAGTTCTTGGAGGCTTAGTGCTGGGGAGTCTGGAGGCCTGTACTGTTTCCTGCATTTTAATGGGTTTGAATTTTGAAGTAGAGATGGGGGTTTACAGTCCAGTGCATTAGAAGAGTTAGAGGGAAAACAATTGGACTATTGCCCAGTGACATACGGACAGAAAGAACAATCCAGAAAACAGTCAGTGTATGTGTGGATGTAGTACAGAATAGATGCTGAAGACTCTCTTGTAAGAAACTGAAAGACAAAACTGTTGTAAAATGAGTTCAGGGAACTGATGGGTTCTGTCTGAAGTCAAAATAATCAGTAGTTAAATTTGCAATTTGTTTTAGATGTCTCAGGGAGAGGTACCAGCTAAACCACAGGAAAAACATCCAGTAAATGTGCAAAAATTCTGAGAGCAAGCGAACTGCAGCTGTTCCATCCTGAGCAAGAAGCCTCAATATGGAGATAGTGATAACTCTTCATGAAGATTTGGGTGCCTGTTGGGATATTGTAGGGAGAAAAGGGGTAGCGTGGGCTTGAAAAGGGGTAGCTTGAGCTTGAATTCTTTTCTGATGTTTGTAGTGAAATCTTTCCAACCTTTTCCACTTTGGTAGCTTCTTTCTTGTTGAATTAACATTTTTTTCTTGGGGTAAAAGTACACTGGCTTGTTAGTATCTAATTCCATTACTGAACACAAAATACTTTGAGTAAAAAGTGACAAGGAAAACTTGAATTCAAATATATATGTCCTTGGAAAAGGTGCATATATGTGTCCGCTGTCACACTTGAAGTTTGTGTGTCTTATGGGGCTGAGGTACAGTATGTCCCTATTAGCAACATTTTAATTTGATCCCTATGATTTCTTTTTAGCTCCAGTACCCTAATGGACTGTTCGATTTTTGTTAAATCAGTTCAATTTGGTTTTGCAAAAGTGTATTCAAATGTATTTAAAGGAGAAACAGCCAGAAGGTGGCTGGTTCTTAACGGTGGGTATTCAGGTGAAATATAACTAAAAAGTGTATGCTTGGACTGTGTCTAAGAATATTTAACTTCTAATGAGTAACATGGCTTACTCTTATAAATGTATACTGTAACAGACACTTAAATAAAAATTAGACTAGAGTCTAACAAGCCAGGTTTCAGTCTGGGATTTGATATATCAAGATCAGCTAGAATCCAAAAGGTATAGATTCCAGTACTTTGAGACACAAAACTAGAATTGGGACCTACAATATTATTTTAAGGTATAGTATTGACTAATAGAAACACACTTAATCAGGTTACTTCTCTTTGGTTCATTAAGATAGGGAGAGAGTCAACTTTCATCTTTTTCAAGCAGAAAGACTCTGAAATTATACCAATCCATCACTGCCAACCACTTTTTAAAGAATTATCCATTTAGTAATGTAGTGCATTACTGTATATTGAAGCTGCAAAGTAATATTCTTTATCTCATATCTGCATTTATATTAAATTTTTAAAATGCCATGTTGGGAGACAACTCACAAAAACAACAGTACAGTCCTCATCTCATTTCTTACTCCGTTCTTGTTAGCTGCTTCACAAATCAATCCTTTGGAAATCTGAAGTGCCATTTCACTACCAAATTCCTTATTGCTATCCCATTCATGAAAAGGCACCACTCAAAGCAGCTACACTAAATCAAATCGAAAAATCATTTTATAAAGCAAGCTGTAATGAAGCATGCGTCAAACACCTGCTTGAAAGAGCATTAACAGTATTTCCTAATCTCACAGTTGTGCTGTTAATGCCTGAATGTTAGCTTGGTGCTTAGCTTCATCACCATCTATAAAATTCCCTCACAGGTGTCAACAAAGCAATTCTAGTAGCACATAATTTTTGACTCAGCTTTTAAGATTATTGTATTGCAAAGTCTCCACATTGTAGTATTTTAAATTCAGAATTAAATTCTTGAAATGATTTAGAATGAAGGGGAATAAATTAGATATCCCCCAAATATGCGCACAGGAATCACAACACACAATTGGTCAAGGTCCATCCAATATAAGGCAATCAGCACAACAACTTCATTCTAGTTGGTCATTCAAATCATCTCTATAGGTAAGCATCACTAATTACTGTGCAGTCACTGGATGCACATATCCCCAAGGCACAGCAAAATGATAACTTGCTAACACCTCTTAAAGCTATCTGGCATAGTTTAATGGTAACCTTTACTTGCATTATTTATCATAGCTGGTGCCAGTCCTGGAAGTGAATCCGACCTGGAAAACAATGAGAAAAGAGTAGCCTCCAAAGATTAGAACAAAAACAGAAGTTACTGGAAAAGCTCAGCAGGTCTGGCAACAACTGTGAAGAAAAAATCAGATTTAACATTTCAGGTCTGGTGACCCTTCCTCAGGGGCTCCAAAGATTGCTGATACACAAGTGGAGGGGTTGGTGAAGAGGTGGAAAGCAGTGGGTATGTATTTTGTTCTCACAGGTTAACAGTCCTCCCTGGAAATATGCTCAAGAAAACAATGGGAGCAGGTCATTTCCAGTCTTCAATCCCCAAAGTCCTTAATTTTTTTTAAAAAACTCAATGGTCTAACAGAATTGGTTATGGTTAGTGGATGCATCTTTAAGTACCATATCCAACTTTCTAAGAGAGATGAGAAATAGAAGGGTACACACTTTAAAAATAAGGGGTCTTCCATGTAAGATGGAGATGAGGAGAATTCCTTTCACTCAGAGGGTTGAGAGTCTATGGAATTCCTTTCCTCAGAGAGCAGTGCAGGCAGACTCCTTAAAGATTTTGAAGGCAGAAGTAGGTAGATTATTGACTAACAAGCAAATCAAAGGTCACTGAGGGTAGGTGGGAATTTGAAGTTGAGGACACAATCAGATCAGCTATGATTTTATTGAATGGCAAAAGCAGGCTGAAGGGTCAAATAGCCAACTACTGCTCCAATTCGTACATTTACATACTTGGGGGTAACCCATTTTTGCAGAAGCTTTGAAATCAGCAAAAAGGCCTCAGCACCAGTCACACCATGCCCTATGGACTTTTACAAATTAAGATGGCATAGAAAGCGTCAAACATTTGTACAGTCATTGCAATAGCCAGAAGTAGTTAACTAACAATGAATCTCTTGTGTAGTAGACAACCCCTTTTAATCGTGCCTTTGGGGAGTTCTTGCTACTGCTGAAGGTGTGGACATTAGCTGGAGGACTGTGCTCCACAATGGTAGCACATGCTTCAAATAACCATCACTCACTGATTGACACAATCTGCCAGCATTGTCTAATTCTGGTGGGTCTTCACTGCGTGGACTATCATGTACTCAGAAATGCAGCTTCTGACATGATCCATGCCATAAGTGAGCACATGTCCTGTGGAGGCCATTTTGGAGCTGTGAATGCATTCATTGCTCCCGAAAGAGACATTAATTAGTCTACTTAAATGCTTGTAAACTTTAAAAAGTTTTAATGATTACTCCTTAAGACCTCACTGTCTGAACTCAATTCCTGTCAACATTTTCTGGTGTTGTTTAAAGAGAAAAGTGTAATTGTCAAAACTGCAGAATACACCAGGGATCCTCAACTGCCACTTTCCTACCAGTTGAAATTGCACCCATTATAAGGAAGAAAGTTCTTCATTACATGGTACAATAACTTGCATCTAGTTCTATGTCAACATTTTAATGCATGCCAAGGTCTGTCACAAAACCTTAGCAAACGAACCTAGACATGCAGCCACGTGGGAGATATTAAGGCAGAAGACCTAAAGTTTGGCCAAAGGTGTCTTAAAGGAAGAGAAAGATGTAAGGAAAAGGAGAGGTCTATTGAGAAAATGGCAGCAGTCAGGACTAAGGCAGCTTAGGTATGCCCATCAATAGTGGAGCAATTAAAATCATGGATGCTCGGAATACTAGGATTGGAAGAATACAGATACCTCATATGGTTGTGGGGATGGAGTAGGTAAAAGAGCAGGTTTAAGGATGTCACCCTTGAAGAAAACTGTCCACAAAGATCTGCACAGCAGACTTTTCCCCTTTCCCTATGGCAGATTAAATCTGGCACCAAGTCAGGAGGATCTCCAAGCTATTAGACAATCTGTCAAACTGAAGCATTCACGCACAGCAAACCAGGAAACTAAACGCACTTAAAATCCTGTGATTTTGTGGGTATGTCAAAATTCTGGAATAGCAACATTGAACGCCTTCATTATCACAGCAAAACCCCTGCCATTAAAGAGAATGGGGAGGACATAGCAGTGAGTTTGAATTAGATGGCCTATGGTTCCAGGATCCCACGTTCGAATCCCACCACAGCAGATGGTGGAATTTTAAGTAATTAAAAAATCCGAAATTAAAAGTCTAATGATGACCATGAACTACCCTTGATTGTCATACAAATATATCTGGTTCACTAATGTCCTTTAGGGAAGGAAATTACCACCTCTACTTTGCCTACTTCTGACTCCAGACCCACTGTAATATGGCTGACTCTTAACTGACCTCTGAAATGGCCCAGCAAGCCTACCAGTTGCATCATCTGCTACAGTACCCAAAACAGGAATGAAACCAGACAGATCACCTTTCATTGTCCAAGGCACCGGAAATGAAAACAGAAAACACAATTCTTTCAACTCTGTAAAGTGCTCTTACTAACATTGGGAGATGGCACCAAAGTTGGGACATAGAATAATCAAACAGTAGCTTGACAAGTAGTACATATGGAATCATATATGTCACACAATGCCCCAGACAGCACCAGCGCCATCGCTGGGCCACATCCCGTCCCTCCAGCCAGCCAGACCCAACAGAGATTGCAGGCACAGAGGTATACAGTCATTTGGGTGTTGTTCTAGGTGTCCTTAACATTGAGTCTGGATCTTATGAAGTCTCATGACATCAGGTTGAACATGGGCAAGGAAACTTCCCACACCCCTTGCCAAGCTGTTCCAGTACAGTTTCAACACTGGCATTTAGTTAACAATGAGAAAGATCACCACAAGTTATGACCTGAACACAAAAAGCAGGACAAATCGAACATGGCCAATTATCACCCCGTCAGTCTACTCTCAATCATCAGAAGAGGGATGGAAGGTGTCAGCAACAGAGATGCCCAACAGCATTTGCTTAGCAATAACCTGCTCAGTGACGCTCAGTTTGAATTCTACCAGGTCACTCAGCTCATGCCCTCATCACAGCCTTAATTCTAATATAGACAAAAGACCTGAACCCCCAGAGGTGAATGACTGTTCAGGACATCAAGGTCACATTTGACCGAGCGTGGCATAAAGGAGCCCAACAAAATTGGAGTCAATCCAAATAGGGGGAGAACTCTTCTCTGGTTAGAATATAATTAGCACAAACAAAGATGTTTTGGATTGTTCCAGGAGTTCCTCAGGGTGGTGTCTCCGGCCCAACCATCTTCAGTTGCTTCAATATCCTTCTTCCGATCGTAAGATTAGAATTGGGGATGTTCACTGATGATTGAACAATATTCAATATCCTTCATGCCTCCTCAAATACTGAAGTAGTCCATGTCCAAATGTAACATGACATGAACAATATCCCTGCTTAGTGTGACAAGTGGCAAGTAACATTTGTGCCGTATTGGCACTAACCAATAACCATCTCTAATAATCTAACCATTGACCTTTGACATCCAATGGCATTATCATCATTTAATCCCCCAGTACCAACATCCTGGGGGTTACCGTTGACCTTAAACTGGATTGAACTAGCCATATAAATACAACAGCTACAGCAGCAGGTCAGAAGCTTGGAATTCTGCAGTAAGTAGCACATCCAATAATATTTATTCCCTCCACAACAGCGTGTAGCATCTACAAGATGCACTACAGAAATTTACCATGACTCCTTAGACAACACTTTCCAAACCCGTGACCACTATCATCTAGAAGGACAACGAAAGCAGACACACGGGAACAGCCCCACCTACAAAATTCCCCTCACCATTCTGACTTGTAATATATTGCATTCCTTTCGCGTCACTGGGTCAAAATCTTCGAACTCACTGCTTAATGATTTTGTGGGTCGACCTATACTAAATGGACGGCAGCGGTTCAAGAAGGCAGTTCACTATCTCTTTCTCAATGATAACAAGGGATGATCAATAAATGCTGGTCCAGCCAGCAATGCTCACATCCCGTGAATGATTTTTTTAAAAAATACATAAATATGAATGGGTCTAATGGTCTGTTTCAGATTTTTAATATTCTCAAATCCTATGATGTATTTCAGCATAGATACAACATAAAGTCCATAAAATGAGAACTGATACGTTTTGGAAGGCATCAAACACAGAGTGATCAACACATGTGGGTGTTTAATGGAAAAGGAAGAAGTGAAAATGTCTCTATTTAATTGAAACGTCTCATCAGAATAAAACTCAAAACATTGCAAGCTGCCTGGGAATTCTAGCTTCATCTTGTGTTTCACAAGCAACAAATACTGGTACATTTCTTTCACAATAGACAGAATATTGTTGCAATTTCAGGTCTAGAGTCTTATAGTTAAATGTGAAATTCACAATTAATAAATGGTCACCATTTTCAGTAAGACTCAGAAGGTTGTGAAATCAGTTCCCACTCTTGACTTGAACACAAGTCAATGTTGGCACTGTCAGTGCAGTACCAAAGGAACACTGCCCTGTCAGAGGTGTTGCCTTCTGTGGGAGACACTACACCAAGGCCTCTTTTGTCCTTACCACTGGGCGCAAAGGATTCCAGAATGCAATTTCAAACATGTCTTAGTCCAATATTCATTCTTCAATGGACATCACAAAAACAGATTAGATGAGAAACTCAGATCTGTAATGGTTTTAACTGTAGCTGGCCACCTGTCTGGGATACACATCATGCCACAAGTCACTTCCAGCTTGGCATCTAAGAAGGGCACATACTTGAGTGTACCAGGAGTATCAGAACTAGCTGAATGGCTAATTTCATGGAGTCACAGCTCCACTGGCTGACGTGATACCCATTTTTTTCTGGAGGTATTGGTGCTGAGTTGCTAGATTTGGTAGCAAGGGTTGTTATATCCTTACAGTGAAGAGGACATGAGCCATCCCCCCAAAGGCTACAAGTATAGATGCTGCAGCTGCAGTTTCTCTGGGTCTGCAGCACAACAGGGAGATGGAACGGAGTAAGCTCTTATGGTTTAACACAGATCCAGAATCTTCTTATGATCATTGACAGTGACAGGAGTTTGTGTTGTGGGCAAGCCAATATACCCAGCAGAGATAAAAGGTACTGCAGATGCTGGAGAATCCGAGATAACAAGCATGGGGCTGGATGAACACAGCAGGTCAAGCAGCATCATAGGAGCAGGAAAACTTGACGTTTCGGGCCTAAACCCTTCATCAGAAATGGGGGAGGGGAAGAGGGTTCTGAAATAAATAGGGAGAGAGGGGGAG
>JAHRHZ010000023.1:22855083-22870224 GCA_024137785.1 Ginglymostoma cirratum | reverse complement strand
TCTATCCGCCTCCCCCTCTCTCCCTATTTATTTCAGAACCCTCTTCCCCTCCCCCATTTCTGATGAAGGGTTTAGGCCCGAAACGTCAAGTTTTCCTGCTCCTATGATGCTGCTTGACCTGCTGTGTTCATCCAGCCCCATGCTTGTTATCTCCAATATACCCAGCATCTTGCTATGCATCAGTATTCTCATGTGCTACTCAATGAGGGCTTAATCTGAATCATCTATAGTAGAACACATATCTGCCACCTCATCGTCTGGTAAGCTGACTCATGAGCCATCCCTGACCTCCTGTTTGCAAGCCACTCATACATGGAAATTCACCTGTGTGCTGATCCAAACTCAATACTCATTTCCCAGGTAGACGCACTACTCTTCTCTGAGCTGGTAGCTGGGAATGTCAGTCTAAGAGATAAAGCCTCTTCATTCATGCTGTATTGTTGCCCTTCCTTTACCTGGGAGCTGCTGTGGTCAGACTGGGATGGCCAAACTTGGTCTGTGAAAGTAGGAAGTCAGAAAGGGAAGATTTGCATGAGAGAATGAGATTGACTTGGAAAGCATGAGGTCCATGGACACACCATCTGCAGCATCATGTAGAAAGATGAGGATAAGCTTGGAGTTGAGATGAAACATAAGGCAGGAATATAGTCACATCCTCAATGTTCTCAATAATACTGGATGCTACAGACTCTGCCACAGCCAGTTCATTGAAGCACAGAAGCAGCCTTTCTGCAGAGTTTGTGATATGCAGGTGTCCTGCCCCCTGCACTATTGTACGCTTTTCACCATACTCCTGTATCCTTATACTTGAGTACACGTGATGATAAACTTAATTCTAATTCTAATTCAAATTTTGTCCTGAATGAGAGAGGGCACATTGTCAGTGATTGTGTTTCATCATTTTTAGCCTTAGTTGGATAGCCAAATAGACAGTGGGAGGTGTGGATGAGAGTGGCTGCCTGGTGGATGTGTGAGAGTAAGGTGAAGATTCTGGATTTTCTGTATTGAGTCCTGAGTGGTGAATGGAGAAGACTGGGTGTTTTGTGGTATGTTGTGTAGAACAAGTATAGTCACGGAAGATAATTTACTGACCTTGATCAGGCACACAAGGTTATTTTTCTTAGACTACTTTTGCTCTGTTGCCCGGTCCTCAGAGATGGAGTCTCAAATCAACCTCCCAGCCAACCGGTCCATGACCCTTCTGAAGATGTTATTTTATTGCCTCCTGATATTTCCATGAAATCCCCTGTTCATCTTCACCATCAATGCCTCCCACCCTGATCCATGACCCTGGAGCCCTCTCATTATCCTGATGTTCCATTCTGCATGTTTAGAATTGCAGAAACAGTATTCAGCAGCTGCCCCATATGATTCAGCGTAGCTGAAGCTCCAGTTCGAGAGAGACAGACTACATTTAAGAACAAAAGGTTGCCTGCAGCACATGCTGTCGGTGAACACTGCACCTAACCCTGTTGACCACAAAGGGAGCAAATAGTTTGGCAGTGACTGATGCTCAGTGCTTCACTTCCATCATGGAAATTACAAATCAGCACAGAACGTGGGTGTTGTCCAGCTCCACTAGAACCAATGCAGACACATGGTGAGTCGAGATCCCATTTGTGGAAGAATTGACACAATTCAATTTCAGTATGTTGTCTCGATGTTGTCTCATTCCTGTTTGTTCAGTTCGCTGAAGAATCTTCTACACTACGACAGTGACGGTATCTCTAAGTATTCATTGATTGCCTTGGTGTCATGAAAGGTTCTGTATAAATGCAAGTAATTCTTTTCTTTCCAATCAGTTGGTATGGATCTCACCTCTGTCACCTGTTTATTTTGTTTGAAATTTCACTGTCCTTTGAGAGTCTTTTCAGTTGATGAAGAATCAAACTGTATTAACCTAAATTCAACTCACCACTGAAGCACTGTATTTGAACCCTTTCACAACTTGTATGGTCATTGCTCCGACATGATATTTATATATCTAGGACCAATACTTGCATTAGAAATCCATAGATTTCAGAGCAGAGAAACAGATCATTTGCCCCGATAGGGTTGTGTCAGTGCCTGTGCTCCACAGAACCCTGGTTCATTTCAACATATCTCTTTCTATTCCTTGCTCCTTTATGTTGTTAAGGGAGTCAATTGCTGAGTTGGCTGGATAGCTGGTTTATGATGACCATGAATCCACTGCCGATTGTCGGGAAAAACCCAACTGGCTCACTAATGTCCTTTAGGGAAGGAAACTGCCATCCTTACCTGGTCTGGCCTGCATGTGACTCCAGACCCATAGCAATGTGGTTGACTCTGAAATGCCCTCTGGGCAATTAGGGATGGACAATAAATGCTGCCTAGCCAGCGACGTCCTCCTCCCATTAACAAATAAAGAAAAAAAAGCCCTCTGTCTCTCTAATGGAAGGGCAGCCCTGTGGAGCGTTACAACTATGGTGAATTTACCTTTATGTAGTTAACTACTTGAAGCTCTTGTGGCCGTTAGAACTGTTCCTTTTTTAAAGCATTTTCAGTGTTGGAGCTTATTTCCTTGAATTACTGTTTTACAAGCTGTTGAATTGTTTTGAAGAAAAAGATCGAAACAACGGCACTTTACAAAGGAGGAAGAGAAACAAAGACACAGACCACATGGGAAGTGATATAACTGGAGAAAGAAACCCACACTGCTGTCTGATCCAGCAGTGAACCTTCACAGTTACTACCTCTGCTATTTGATTTCAACTACCTCTGGACATCAGAGTTCACCGAAGAAAAATTAACAAATGGTGAAATTCACAGCTGACTTTGGAGAAGCCTGTGTGGGAGAGTTCACAGCAGGGGAGCAGGTAAGTGGCTAGTTTTTAAGTGTAACAGTACCTTTTTTTGTAAATCAACAATAGTGAGTAGAGTGAGTTCTTTTTGATTATATATTTTATTGAGACCTGTCTCTTGATTAACCTTTAAAAATATAAAACATGGGTACCAAGTTAGCCTGGAGCTGTGTTGTTAGAGCAGTAAGACTGTGCTATTTTCTGGATCTGCACATTGTTAAGGTGAAAAGATGGCCTTTAGTAGAGTGATGTCCTCTTCCTATCGGATGTCGGAGATTAGGGAGAGTTTCCATGTTACTGATGATTATGTCTGCAGGATGTGTTTTTGGTTACGAATCCTTTCAGGTCACATGGATCTGTTGGAGCCGCAGTTAGAGGCAATGAGGAATTTACAGGAGCTGGGGGTGTGATGAATGACAGTTGCAGAAAGGGAGATGAACTGAAGATACAGTCCTGTAGATGGGTGGCCTCCAGGAAAGGTAGGGGAGGGAGACAGGTAGTGCAGGAGTCTCCTGTGGCTATCACCATCTCAAACATATATGCTGTTTTGGAAAAGGTATCGGGTGATGGATTTTCAGGGGAATGTAACACTGACAGGTACTGAGACTGGCTTTAAGGTAAGGAGGAGTATGTCAAGTTCCAAGCAATTGATTGTGACAGGGGACTCTCTAGTCAGAGGCACAGACAGATGTTTCTGCGTCCGACAGCGAAACATCAGAATGGTGCGTTGTCTCCCTGGTGCCAGGATCAGTGAGGGTGCAGCGTATTCTCAAAGGAGGGAGGGACCAGCAGGACATCATTGTACACATTGGAACTAACAACACAGAAAGAGGTCAGGACAAAATTCTGAGGAGACAATATAGGAAGTTAGGCAGGAATTTAAAAAGTAGGTCCCCAGATTACTCCCGGTGCCACAAGCTAGCAAGGGTAGGAATAAGAAGATGGAGCAGATGAACGTGTGAATGAGGAGCTGGTACAAGGGAGAAGGATTCACGTTTTTGGGTCATTAGAATCTCTTCTGGGGTAGAAGTGACCATATAAGAAGGATGGGTTGCATCTGAATTGGAAGGGGACTGATATACTGGTGGGGAGATTTGCTAGAGCTGCTCAAAAGGATTTAAACTAGTAAGTGGGGGGAGTTGGGGGAGGTGGTGAGACCCAGGGAGATAGTGAGGAAAGAGATCAGTCTGACACTGATACAGTTGGGAAAATGAGCAAGTCAAACAGTCAGGGCAGGCAGGAACAAAGCAGAAAAATGAGGCAGGATTGATAAATTAAACTGCATTTATTTCAATGCAAGAGGCCGGACAGGAAAGGCAGATGAACTTAGGGGATAGTTGGGAACATGGGAGTTGGATATCATGACAATTACAGAAATGTGGCTCAGGGATGGATAGGACTGGCAGTTTAGTATTCTAGGGTACAGATGCTAAAGGAAGGATAGAAAGGTAGGGCAAGAGAGGAGAGGCATAGCATTTTTGATTGAGGATAACATTATTGCTGTACTTAGGGAGGATATTCCTGGGAATACGTCCAGGGAAGTCATTCGGGTTTCACTGAGAAATAAGGAAGGGATGATTGGGGTTGTACTACAGACCCCCAATAGTCAGCAGGAAATTGAGAAACAAATTTGTAGGGATGTCTCAGTTATCTGTAAGAATAATAGGGTGGTCATGGTGGGGGATTTTAATTGTCCCAACATAGACTGGGGCAGCCATAGTGTTAAGGGCCCAGATGGACTGGAATATGTTAAGTGTGTACAAGAAAATCTTCTGAGTCAGTATGTGGATGTACCTACTGGAGAAGTTGCAAAACTTGACCTCCTCTTGGGAAATAAGGCAGGGCAGTTAAGTGAGGTGTCAGTGGGGGAGGAACTGTAATTCTAATGGTTTTAACATAGTGATGGAAAAGGATAGACCAGATCTAAAAGTTAAAGTTCTAAATTGGAGGAAGGCCAATTTTGACGGTATTAGGCAAAAGCTTTCAAAAATTGACTGGGGGCAGATGTTCACAGGTGAAGGGACGGCTAGAAAATGGAATGCCTTCAAAAATGAGTTAACAAGAGTCCAGAGGCAGTATGTTCCTGTTAGGATGAAGAATAAGGCTGGTAGATGTCGGGAATGCTGGATGACTCAGAAATTGAGGCTCTTGTCAAGAAAAAGAAGGAGGCGTCTGTCAGGTATAGACAGCAGGGATCAAGTGAATCCCTAGAAGAGTATAACGACAGTAAAAGGATTCTTAAGAGGGAAATCAGGAGGGCAAAAAGGAGACATGAGATAGCTTTGGCAAACAGGGTTAGGGAGAATCCAAAGAGATTCTACAACTACATTAAGGACAAAAGGGTAACCAGGAAGATAACAAGGCCCCTTAAAGATCAGCAAGGCTGCCTTTGTGTGGAACCACAAGAAATGGGTGAAATACTAAACAGTATTTTGCATCAATGTTTACTGTGGAGAAGGATTTGGAAGCTAGAGAAAGTGGGGAAATAAATAGTGACGTATTGAAAGAAGTCCATAGTACAGAGGAGGAGGTGCTGAATGTCTTAAAACACACAAAGATGGATAAATCCCCGGGATCTGATCAGGTGTACCCTAGAACTCCGTGGGAAGCTAGGGAAGAGATTGCTGGTCCCCTTGCTGACATAGTTATATCAACAATAGCCACAGGTGAGGGGCCGGAAGACTGGAGGTTGGCTAATGAGGTGCCACTATTTAGGAAAAGTGGTGAGGAAAAGCCAGGGAACCATAGACCAGTGAGCCTGACATTGGTGGTGGGCAAGCTGTTGGAGAGAATCCTGAGGGATAGGATTTACATGTATTTGGAAAGGCGAGGACTGATTAGGGATAGTCAACATGGCTTTGTGCGTGGGAAACCATGTCTCATTAATTTGATTGAGTTTTTTGAAGAAGTGATGAAAAGGATTGACGAGAGTAGAGCAATGAACGTGATCCATATGAACTTCAGTAAGGCATTTGACATGGTTCCTCATGGTAGAATGGTTAGCAAGGTTAGATGACATGGAATATTGGCAGAACTAGCCATTGGATACAGAACTGGATGAAAGGTAGAAGATAGAGGGTGGTGGTGGAGGGTTGCTTTTCAGACTGCAGGCCTGTGACCAGCGGCGTGCCACATGGATCAGCGCTGGGTCCACTACTTTTTGTCATTTATATAAATGATTTGGATGTAAACACAGGAGGTATGGTCAGTAAGTTTGCTAGTGACACTAAAATTGGAGGTGTAGTGGACAGTGAAGAGGGTTACCTCGAAGTACAGTGGGATCCTGATCAGATGGGCCAATTGGCCCAGGAATAGCAGATAGAGTTCAATATAGATAATTGTGAGGTGCTGCACTTTGGAAAGACAAATCAGGCAGGATTTGTACACTTAATGGTAAGGTCCTGGGGAATATTGCTAAACATCAAGACTTTGGAGTGCAGGGTCATAGTTCTTTGAAAGTAGAGTCATAGGTAGTTAAATAGTGAAGAAGGTGTTTGGTACGCTTGCCTTTATTGATCAGTGCAATGAGTGTAGCAGCTGGGAGGTCATGTTGCGGCTGTACAGGACATTGGTTAGGCCACATTTGCAGTATTTTGTGCAATTCTGGTTTCCCTCCTACAAGAAGGGTATTGTGAAACTAGAAAAAGTTCAGAAAAAGTTGAGGAGGATGTTGTTGGGATTGGAGGGTTTGTGCGACAGGGAGAGGCTAATAGGCTGGATCTATCTTCCCTGGAGGGTCAGAGGCTGAGGGGTGACCTTATAGAGGTTTATAAAATCATGAAGGGCATGGATAGGGTAAATAGCTAACGTTTTTTCCCCGGGGTGGAGGAGTCCAAAACTAGAGGGCATAGGTTTAAGATGAGAGGGGAAAGATTTAAAACGGACCTAAGGGGCAACTTTTTCTCACAGAGGGTGGTGTGCGTATGGAATGAGCTGTTAGAGGAAGTGGTGGAGGCTGGTACAGTTACAATGTTTAAAAGGCATCTGGATGGGTATATGAATAGGAAGGGTTTAGAGGGATAAGGGCCAAATGCTGGCAAATGGGACAAGATTTATACAGGATATCTGGTAGGCATGGACGGGTTGGACTAAAGGGTCAATTTCAGTGCTGTACATCTCTATGACTCTAGACTAGTGGTGAAGTAACTGTAATCCAAAGACACAGACTTAATCTCTGGACATTTGGAGGCCATAAGGACTGCAGATGCTGGAAGCCAGTGTCAATAGATGCGAAGCTGGAAAAGAACAGCAGGTCAGACAGCATCCAAGGAGCAGGAAAGTCAATGGTTTGACCCTGACAAAGGGTTTTGGCCCAAAATGTTGCCTTTTCTGCTCCTCGGATGCCATCTGACATGCTGCTCTTTTCTCTGGAGTCTTGGGTTCAAATTCCAACTAGTGGAATTTCAACCCAAATAATAAAATCTGGAAGTGAAAATTAATCTCAGTAATGCTGACCATTAAACTATCACTGATTGCCGTTAAAAACCTGACTAGTCCACAAATGCACTTTCAGGAAGAAATCAGCCATACCTATCCGGTCTGGCCCACGTGACTCCAGACCCATGGCACTGTGGTTTATTCTTAACTTTCCTCTGAATGAAGTTACTCAGTTCAAGGGTAATAGAGATGGGCAACTAATGCTGGCCTTGTGCACGACATCCACATCCCATGGATATTTTTGTTAAAGTCTAGTTTCCTTTAAATGTGTACATTCCATTCAGCTCAACTATTTTCTGTTTTGGTTGAGCCCACATTATAAGAACCATTAGGTGGCTCCAGAATTTTACCCCAACAGCCAAAAACATCTTCCCTTTTCCAATCTTTACAACTTTTAAATGATTTTAAAGTCCACCATTAGAAGATCCCTCAGTCTTATCTTTACAAAAGAAATGACGCATCCACTCCCAACTCCCCTCCCCCGCCTCAGCCTGGCCAGTCTTTCATTACACTCTTCCAGTTTGTAAGAGAACACCACACTATTTCTTGTGATCCTTGATTGGATAAGCAGTTTGAATCACTGCCAATCAGTGTTCCAGTCCATGACTCCTAGCCATGGCTTTCTCCAGGACTTTTACCTATTTTACAAGAAAGTTAGATAAAATGTACAGGAAACACTGGAGTTTATGCATCAGTACGCAGTACGCAAGATACTGTAATTGATAAAATCCTGAAATACTTTGAGTTTATCTATTTTATTTTACATAAAAACCACATTTAATAGGTTGATGAGAAACAGCTCCCAGACCATTAAAGAAGTGATTTGAAGGTGATCAAAAATATAGCTTCAAAGTTGACTGATGTCATTATGATGGAGAAAATAATGCTGGAGCATCCAGCTGCATTAAATTGCTATTTCAGTGTGTTTTATGCCCTGTACTGCACCATCTGCCACTGTGCACCATCAGGAGCTCGCTCTCTTACACATTCTGTTACTCCTTACTAAATCTATTCATAAATAATTCTGCTCAGCTCATGTGTTAGATCCGGAGCCCAGGATTCTTGCATTCTCTAGGATGTGTTTGGAGCTATTAGCTGCCCATGTAAAACAGAACCCAAGCATGCCACAAACTTTCAGTAGCAAATTGGTCATGCTAGTGGATTAGTAAATCCAGGGAGAGCGCACAGAAATTTCCTGGAGGTCAGCCGAATAGAAGGCTGGTGCATTCGGACAGCTTCCTGACACACTCCCTGCATTCTGATTAGCTGCTGGCAATTGGAGGCAGGCAATCAAAGTGATTAAGGCTTCAATTAGGGAGAACAACCTTTGCACTTTCTGACATTTTTCCAAGCAAGGGTTTTTTTGTCTTTATTCGTTAATGGGATGAGGGCATTGCTAGCTAGGCAGCATGTATTGTCCATCCCTAATTGCCCAGGGGGCAGTTCAGAGTCAACCACATTGCTGTGGGTCTGGAGTCTCATATAGGCCAGACCAGGTAAGGATGGCAGTTTCCTTTGCCTGAAGGACATTAGTGAACCAGATGGGTTTTTCCCAACAATCGGCAATGGATTCACAGTCATCATTAGACTCTTAATTCCAGATATTTATTGAATTCAAATTCCACCATCTGCTGTGGCGGGATTTGAACCCGAGACCCCAGAATGTTATCTGGATCTCTGGATTAACAGTCCAGCGATAATACCACTAGGCCATTGCTTCCCCTTGGTGAATGGGAAGGCCACTACCCCAATGGAAGCATCCTCTGGGTCACAGCCTGGGGTCAGAGTTATCCAAATAGGCAGCTAAGAGCTGGAAACATAGCCTCCTGGAGGTATTTCTGCTCCTCAACACCCCAATTCCCCATCCACTCCTGCCGACACTGAGGGCACCTCTGGAAGTGCCCTTATAGACACCCACCTGCTTCAGCGGCACTTATCTTTCTTGATGGCACTGCTGAGGCTCTAGAACTGCCAGTTGTCAGATTGGATCAGCAGCATTGGAAGCCTCCTGTCTTTAATCGAGTTGCAAGTTTGGAGATGATCAATTAGCAGTTCACCGATGTCCTTTCAAAAAGCAAACCCACAGATTTTACTTAGTCTGTCCCTGTACATGACTGCAAAGCCCCTGCCACTGTGATTGACCCTTACTGGTCCTACAAAACAGCGCAGCAAATTGCTCAGTTGCATCAAAGCTGCTGCAAAGAATAATAGCAACTACAATGATTCATGAAAGCAGTCAAGCATCATCTCCTCACAGGAGGTACAGGCAATTGCAAATAACATGATGGATCATCATCTTTGACCATGAATTGTAAGGGAGCCTGACCTGATGCTTTCTCTATATTTCTATTACAGGACAGTGAAATTTCTTTTTACTCTTATGTCTACATGTTCAGAATCCATTTGCTCTTTTCAGTCGGCTCTCGTAGTCAACAGTGAAGACTTGGCCGCGTAACTTTGTTGTATTCCCTTGAATCGTGACCCAATTTCGTTGTTTAAAATGAAAAACAGAATAAAGTTGATCCAGAGAACCTTTAAGTAAAGATAATCTCCCCTTGACATTCAATGACATTACCGTCATTGAATCCTCCACAATCACCATTCCAGGGGTTGATCAAAGATTTATCTGGTCCAGCCCCGTGAGTCCTTTGGATTCAAGAGCTGGACAATTTGGACAATGCTGTGGTGAGTAGCTCACTTCTAGTCTCCCCTTTGCCTGTCCACTATCTACAACACACAAGTTAGGCATGTGATGGAAGCTTCCGCAACACGCAACACATTTAAAACTATGTAAGGACAAACATCCGATTGGATCAGTATGACACCCACTGCCTAAAACTTCACTTCTTCCGCCAACATACAATGCACCAGCATTGTGTACCATCTAAAAGGTGCGCTGTAGCAACTCATCAAGTGATTCTTTGAAGTACCACCCAAAGAGTGACCTCCCTGATCTCAAAGGGTAAGGGCATTGGATGCAAAGGAACATCACCGCCTGCAAGATCCCCTCCTAGTCACACCCCATTCTGGCCTGGAACTATGTCAACTTCACCGGCACTGGATTGAAATCCTGAAACTACTTTCCTCATAACACTGGATGTTCCTAGACCACATGAACAAGAAAGTTTTACACAACCACATTCTTGAAGGTAATTCAGGATAGACAATAAATGCCAGTCTTGCACACATCCTGTGAAATAAAAACTAGTTCCCTTGATGGAGGAATACAGAACTGCAAAGCATATTGTTAGAAATAGAGCCAGGCCATTCAAGAGTGGATTTAGTCACTCCTGAATACCTGACAGCATTCCACAAATTGCAGTCACTGCCCAGAATATCATTACTGAGGCTGATTCTGTCCTTACCTGATCCAGCAGACATCACTGAGGAGGACATGGAAGCCAGGTTGCTTTTAATTACTGTAAGCTGGGGAGATCTGCAATTAATCATAACTTCACGCTGCAACTAACAAACAGAAGCTAGCATCTCTCTGCTCAAGTGAGTTGGCATCATTGAGAGCAGTGCAGTTTACCAGCTCTCAACGTTGTTGTCATTCTTACTATATGTGAACATGCTACATGGCTTTTACTGGCAATCTAACACTAATCTATCCCTCCTGGTAATTCATATACAAGAATTCAAGAGAAACGTCTTTATCTATTTAAAGGTGAGAATGTGGGACTTAATGAAAAGGGGGTAGTTGAAGTATTTAAGGAAATGCTGGATAAACATGCTGAAGAAAGAAACAGAAGTATATGTACATGCAGGTCTGCGAAGATTTTGCCAGCATTTTCTGTTTTTTTTTAATTTCTGATTCTAGCATTGACAGCATTTTGTGTTTTTAGTACGACATATTGTCAGTAAGAACCAGCCCTGCGTAGACATTGTAATGATCACATTCGGTCTGAGACATCACAAAGTTTTAAGTTACTCATGGGTGCCACCACATGGCGATCGTAGCAACTGCATTGAGCCACTTTTACCGCTGTGTCTGGACTTGTACAAAATTTGGAAAGATGAAGAATCAATTTGTCTCTCCCTATAACGAGCTGAAGAAAAATCTAAAACTCAAATTGATGTCTAGCTGTTCTGCACAATTCAAAATTAGCTCGTTAAAAAGGCATTGGGCACAGTGCAATAAAAGATCCATTCAAATGATTTTCAAACTGAGAGATTATAATTATCAGGAAGAGTAGAGAAGGCCAGCATTCTTTTCCATCAAGAAAAAGAAAGCTGAGGGGACTATTAGAGATCTTGAAGATTACGGCAGTGTTTGATAGTGTTGACATGCCTGTGCCTTCCCATCGCCATGTCAACAGTGGGAATGTTGACAGACATGCTCCCCACTAAAACCCACATTCAATGAATGGCTACTTGAGGGCCTTTTTACAGGTGGATTGCTCCAGGGGTGGCCTAAGGTCCTCACATAGGAGGTTAGCTCCAGCAACAGAAATTTAATTAGTCATCATCAAGAAGATACCTTCCTTGGCCCCACTTTTGGGCAAAATAAGATCACATTCCTCTTTCTACCCAGAAACAGAACTTTAGTCTGAATGGAAACATTCAACCCGCTGTGATATTCTACATTTTTCTACCCTATTTGACATCCTGAATTAGGGGAAGCAAATATAGGTAGGTGATTGCTATACATATTTCCATAGATCAAATCTTACTGAGTAATTGATACAAAATATCACAAATCCCTGTGTATAAATGTTACATTTATGTTGAAGAGAAGAACATGAAGACATTGGTGGCACCGATGCAGAAAGCAAAGGCCAGAACAACTAGATCAACATTCAAAAGCGACGTAGGTACAACCAAGAGGGCACATCAGACATCATCAAAACAAGATCTATGAAATAAAAACAGAAACTGCTGGAAAAGCTCACCAGGTCTGGCAGCATTTGTGAAGAAAAATCAGAATTAATGTTTTGAGTCCTGTGACACTTCCTTAGAGGAAGGGTCAGATGGGGAACTTACAGTTGGTTTTGTGACACCCTTTATAGAATAGAATCGAATCCCTACAGTGTGGAAACAGGCCCTTTGGCCCAACAAGTCCACACTGAACCTCAGAGCATCCCACCCAGACCCACCCCTCCAACAACCCACCTAACCTACACCTCCCTGAACACTACAGGCAATTTAGCATGGCCAATCCACCTCACCTGCACATCCTTGGACTGTGGGAGGAAACCGGAGGAAACCCACGCAGACACGGGGAGAATGTGCAAACTCACACAGACAGGCGCCCGAGGCTGGAATCGAACCCAGGTCCCTGGTGCTGTGAGGCAGCAGTGCTAACCACTGAGCCACTGAGCCACCATGCCACCAAATTATCTGCTGATAATATCTTTTTAGATGGTAGTGGCCGTAGGTTTGAAAGCTTTGTAGAAGAGCCTTGATGAGTTTCTGCTGTGCATGTTGTAGACTGTACACACTGCTAACTGTGAGTTGGTGGTGGTGGGGATGAATATTGATGGTGGTTGGTGGGGCTGGGCAAACAAGTGGCTGCTTTGTCCTGGATGGTATCAAACCTCATTAATATTTTTTGAGCTGCACTCATCCGGGTAAGTTGAGAGTGTTTCAGCACACTCCTGACTTGTACTTGTAGATCAGGAACAAAAGTAGAAGTTGCTGGAGAAGCTCAGCAGGTCTTCTGAGGAAGGGTCACCTGATGCAAAACGTTAACTCTGATTTTTCTTCACGGATGCTGCCAGACTTGCTGATCTTTTCCAGCAATTTACAGCATCTGCAATTCTTTCAGTTTCTATTGTGTCTCTAGATGGTGGACAGACTTTGGAGAGTAAGGTGGTGAATTATTTGTTGCAGAATTTCTGGCCTCTGACTTGCTCTTGTAGACACAATATTTATATGGCTAGTCCAATTAAAATTCTGGTCAACAGTAAGGTGCCGGGATATTGATGGTTAAGGATTAAGCAATTAAAACATCATTGAATGTGAAGGGCAATGATTAGAGTCTCTCCTTTTGGAGATAGTCATTGCCTGGCACTTGTGTAACATGAACGTTTTTGCAATTTATTAGCCCAAGCCTCGGTACAATCATGGTCTAGCTGCATTTGGACATGGCCTACTTAAGGATCTGAAGAGTCATTAATGGTGCTGAACATTGAGCAATCATCGGCAAACATCTTGCCTTTTGACCTTACTATAGAGGGAATTTTGTTGATGAAACAGCTGAAGATAACTGGAATTAGAACACCACCCTGAGGAACCCCTGCAGAGATGTCTCGGAGCTGAGATGATTGACCTCCAACTACGACAACCATCTTCCTATCTGCCAGGAATGATGCCAAACAATGCAGAACTTTTCATCTGATTCCCATTAATTCGCATTTTGCTAGAGCTCCTTGATGCCACGTTCATCGAAAACAGCCTTGATGTAACTCTCAACACACCTCTGCAATTTAGCTCTTTCATCCATGTTTAGAATGAGACTGTAATTAGGTCAGGAGCTGACTGGCCCACCCTGAATCCAAACCAAACTACAGTGAGCAGGTTATTACTAGGCAAATGCTGTCTGATAGCATTGTCAAAAATCCCTTTCATCACTTTCCTAATGATTGACAGTAGACCAATGGGCAGTAATTGGTCAGGTTGGATTTGTCCTGCTTTTTGTGCACAAGACATGCCTGGACAATTTTCCACACTGTCAAGTATATGCCAGGATTGTAACCGTTCTGGAACAGTTTGGCTAGGGGAGCAGCAAGTACTGAAGCACCATATTATTGATGAAATGTTATCTGGGCCCACAACTGCTATAATATCCAGTGCCTTCAGCTGTCTCTTGATACCACATGGAGTAAATTGAATAGGTTGAAGACTAGTGTCTGTAATGGTGAGGTGCTGCATTTCCTCCAATTGTTTTTCTTCTGTGTGGACCTCAGAGGGCCATGGGCAGCAGTGACTTCAGAAAATGGAAACTGAGTGTGCATTAAACATCAGAATGGCCACATGCTCCCTCAGCCAGACAGCTGAAAGGGGACCTCAGGAAGAGGCTGAGTTGGATTATCCGCTAGGCACTCCTGGTTGCGGATGGATGCAAATACTCCAGCCTTATCTTTTGCAATGATATGTTTTGCTCCCCCATCATTGAGGTTGGAGCTAAGGGTGGAGCGTTGACCTCCTGTTAGTTGTTTAATTGTCCACCATTACTTACAACCAGGTGTGACAAGGCTACAAGAGGCTAGATTTGAACCATTGGTTGTAGGATCACTTTGATCTGTGTTTTGCATTCTGCTTCCACTGTTTGGCACACAAATACCTCTGTATTGTAGCTTCAAGAGGTTAGCGCCTCACATTTTAGAGATGTCTCCTACTGCTCCTGGCATGCCTGCCTGCAGTGATCTAACCAGGTCCTTGAAAGTCAGATTCCACATGAAGCCACCCTGTTCCTCTCATAGTTTGTTCTTGAAGTATGTTCTCTTTTCCAACTCCTGAAGTATCTCCTGTCGACACCACATCAGAGAAACAAGAGGCCTTTGGTATGGACTGAGACTTATATTCCTTCTGTGAAGCACTTTTAGAAACAGCAGCCACAGCCTGAATACTCTCCCCCTTTAAGAGGTACAGGCTGCCTTTAGGAAGAGAAGGCCAATGGTGTTTCAACATACCAGGAACTCTACTGAGCACAGGACTGCAGACCCCCATCATCCTCTATCTCTAGTGGGTATTCGAACTTCATGACTCCAACAACTTTGAGTCTGTGCAATGCTTACTCTGGCCACAAGATGGCAAATGTGAGACATTAATTAACAACAGGCAGCTCCATTTTAATCAAAGATAACAAGCATGGGGCTGGATGAACGCAGCAGGTCAAGCAGCATCATAGGAGCAGGAAAACTAGACGTTTCGGGCCTCA
>JAHRHZ010000023.1:22832725-22854683 GCA_024137785.1 Ginglymostoma cirratum | reverse complement strand
TGAGGCCCGAAACGTCTAGTTTTCCTGCTCCTATGATGCTGCTTGACCTGCTGTGTTCATCCAGCCCCATGCTTGTTATCTTGGATTCTCCAGCATCTGCAGTACCTTTTATCTCCGTTTTAATCAATATCCGTCCAGCATTTTTTTAAAAATTGGGGTCAGTTTTCAGCATGAACTGGGTAATAGCTCGATATTTTGAAAATTTTTGTAAATTCTTGTAAATGGGGTCTTTTCCTATGTTGAATGTTCTTACAGTATTATCAAATGGTTTGGTTACAAAAGATGGTTTGCCTGGTAGGTTTGTGGATGTTCTTGATAACACCTTGGATTTTTGTTGTTGTTTCCAAGAATATTATTGCTGTCAGCTGGTGGGATTCTTAAGTTATGTTTATCAGATACACCTGACTGCCACAGAAGGAGCATGTGTGCTTGGAAAAGCTCTGTGGGGCAGTGGAGAAATGCTAAGAAACATACTTGAAGCCTTTTAAAACCAGGCTCAAGCACGTCTCCTTGCAACTGAACTCACTGCAACGCTAAAATGTCGAGTGGCATTTCACTGCCTTTTAAAAGTTTCACAGCTCAGGACCAAAGTGGGTTCTGACCTCTGTTGGTGGGGCCAGGCCGTCTGCCTCTGTGATCTAATGGGGAAGACTGACCAATGACAGGTGAGGATGTGAACCCGGTAAAAACAGGACCACGACCGGTATGACATATTACCAGGTGCAGACACCAGAAAGGTTGGAGCTCCTCTGAAGAATCGCAATTTGCTTAAAATGACCTCATTCACTTCAGGGCTGTCACAAACCACCACCGGATCTATATTGTAGAGGATGCAGTCCCTGCCAGATAGAGGAGCGTATACACGCACTCTGCCCTGCCATTGCTGGCCACAGACCTGCCAGGCTTTGCAAAGATTGAGAGTATAATCTCACCTGGTGTCAACCACGGCTCAGTCAGTAGCACATCCACCTCAGTCTGAATGTTCTGGGCTCACGTCTCACTCCAAGATGACATTGTCTAAGCTGACTCAGTACAGGAGGAAGGCTGCACTGTCAGAGGTGTCACTTTCCAGATGAGACTTCACTTTGAGGTCCCAGCTGCCTTTTAGTGGATGTAAAAGATCAAGACAGTCATCTCCAGTGTCTCCTGGCCGACATTTCAGTCTCAGGCCTACTGCAGTGCTCCAGTGAGGCTCAGTGCAAGCTGGGACAACAGCTTCGCATTTTCCACTTGGGGACTCTGCAGCCTTCAGGACTCAGTATCAAGTTCAATCATTTCAAGGTCTGAGCACTTTCTCCCATGCCCTTTCCCCAACCCCACCCATCCCAGGGCCTGTCATCATGTGAGCTGCTTTCAGCACAGCCAACCCACTTTCACTTATTTATGGCCCCCATAAGCAGCTCTTCTTTCTACCTGGCTTACGATTATCCATCTATTTGTCTGCCAAACTGACTTTCTCTCCCTCTGAGCATCATCTCCACATGTTGCCTATACCCTCTACCTATCCCTTGCCTTCAGCTTATCCACCACCATTTCCTAGCTACCATCAGCTCTATAGAAGGGTCACTGGACCCAAACTGTTAATTTTGCTTTCTCTCCACAAATGCTGCCGGATCTACTGAATTTCTCCAGCAATTTCTGTTTTTGTTTCAGATTTACAGCATCAGCAGTTCTCTGCTTTAGGTTAGAGTAATCCCCAGTGACCTCACCAAAATTATCCCTCAATCAAGATCACAAGAGAAAAAAGTTATCCAATCTCATGATACAAATTAACTGCATTTCCTACAATGCATTAGTAGGTATACTTCACAAGTACTTCATTTGCTGTAAAACACTATATCAATGCCAGACCTTCTTGATGTATCATTTCCACACTGGACTGGAACTGAAGAAGTGTTTCCATTATTGGAGTCTCTTATTCACTGTCCCACTGGTTGTCCCTCCCACTGTTCTCCTCAGTACTGGACATCTCTCTCACCACTGGCTGCCCTGCTCCCAGCTCTCCCTTGCCTCTCCCCTCAGGACTGAATCAGCAGGTGAGATAGTGAGAGCGCCTTCTGAGTGCTCTTCCAGGTCACAGGTACTCTAATTCACTTGAGGGGCACCGCGCTGCTACATGAATTGAATTTAAAATATGAAGTAATAACGCAGGTCCTCCAAGTGCCACTGGTGGTGACATCACAGGCGCAGCAAACACATGGGCTGTGAGAGCACCCCCCTGCAGTTGCAATGGTAGCAAATGCAGACATCAGTTAACAGTGATCATAAAGCTGTTGTAAAAATTTGTTCACTGACGTCATTTAAGGAAGGAAACCTAGCTGTTCCTTCTTGGTCTGGTCCTACACATGATTCCAGTCCCACCCTAGTGTGGTTACCTTTCCCTGCCCTAGGAATGGTCTGGTGAGCTAAGAGTTTAAGCAGCCCCTTCTCAAATGGTTTTGCCAACAGCATCAATTTTTTTTATAAATCTCCTAATCTGAGAAATTTGGTCTCCATGGGAGATTGGCAGCCCGCCTGCTCCTCCCACCCCTTAGCACCAATGTGAGGCCCAAACCATATTCAGGCTTGGGCCTAGTTTAACCACCACAGTGACTCAAACCTCAGCAGCCTGTTTTTTCTGGGAGAGTGACACCTGGCAGTGGTCCCACCATGAACCAACCAGTCGAGCTGGGCTAGTTCATGGGTTGGAATAAGTATTTTTTTTGGCAGACTAGTAAGTGAAAATCAAGTTCATGGATGGAAATACCCCAGATTTTTTGAGCCATTATGTTTTTGGGACGTCTCCAGTGGGTAGGGTTAGTTTGCCGAATTCCTGGTACAAGAGCACCTGCTCTGTCCATTGTACCTGAAGTTTGCAATTAGGATCCAATAATCAACTTTGAATAGCTCTAACAGTGCAGTTAAACAGCTTCAATGAACTGTGGAATAAAGCTTAATAACAGGAGTGGCTAATGTCAAAGGAAGCCGTGTGAGAACATACTATAAAGTGATCACTGTGTACATAGACAATAATGTTTAGTAATCATTATTACACAGTGTCTGGGGATCCATTATAACTCAGTGTCTGAAGATCCATTATAATTTAGTGCTCGTAGATCGATTACAACAGTATTTGGAAATTGATTACAATATAACTTTTATAGATCCATTACAACACGGGGTTGAATCTTATGTATTTTTGGCTAAGACTGAGTTGGGTTGGGTTTTTTTAAGGGTTTCTCATGACGTCTTACCAAACTCACATCATTAATTACCTACTGCAGGCCTATAGCATCTCTCACATCTGATTTCTGTCCCATTTTACTAGACGCTGTTTCCAGAACAACTCACCACTCAACAGATGTCTCGAAATTCACTGACAACCCTTGTGCCTGAGTCATCTTTAAAAGCCCATTGTGCACCCAGATAAGCGCTATCAGTCTGAAACTGCCTGGCACTGTTCCTAACATTTGCCCCAGACATGGCAGTCAGGAGAAATTGGTGCGCTGCTTTGTGGGCAGGGTCTTAGAGGCCCCGCTGGACAGGGTGGTGCACAGGTCACACGTCCTTTTCCCCCAGGACCAGCAGTGCCATGAGACTGTGCCAGTCTGGTCTAAGCTTGCCACCTGGGTTACAGCAGTCTCAGCCATCTGGAGAAATGACCAGCACCAAAGGAAGAAGGTCAAACAAAGTCCTGTTCCACTCCTCCACCATAAGTACCACCATCTTACCTGCCATACCTGACACTTGCTCGACTCTGCTAATGCGCCCTTTCCCGCCAAGGCTCATGCTCCACTACTCTCTCCATTGACTGCAATATCTTCCCTCCCTCACTATCACCCATCCCAATCCCTGGCACCACTAACCCTGCATGCCCTCTGCATTACCTGCTCACTCGCTTCAGACATCTCGCCCACCTGCACCAACAGTAATAGCTCTGCCACTCACTTTCATCTTCCATAATACCTGCCTCTCTCTCTCATTCCATGTAGAAAAAACTACAAGACAGCAAGTGAAGAGCCTGGAGATGCAGCCTGATCCAGTACGTGAGCTGAGTGCATTTCTCAGTGAAGTGTCCCTGCTGCAGAGTTGCCAGAACAGCCCGAGATGCATCACAAAGTGAAGAAGATTCCTTTAGTGGATTCACGATGTGCCATGGGTGTTCATAGTGGTTGGCACATGTTGGATACCAATGTTTTGCGGATATGGGATGCATGTGGCTGGTGCCCATGGAGCATGACCTGACATATTGGTGACCAATTGCTGGCACAGAAATTTTTCAGGGCAAGTGGCGAGCTGAACGTACCAGCTGCTCTCTGTGGTTTCCAGGTTGAGTTTTTGTGAGGTCTAGCTTGTCTGGTGAATACAATGAGATGGGAGACTGAGGTGAGTTGGGCTGTTAGCAAGTTATTGTTTAACAAGCAATAATGACCACAAAACGGGACCTCATCACTGCCTAGCAAGAATCTCGTTACACTTCTTGCAAAATGCATTAAAGGTGAGGCAAGATGGTCTCAATATCAAGATGAGACTCATCATGCCTGTCCCTAATTCAACCACACATCTCAAAATAGCTCATGTCGCTCAGACCCCAATAAGAGACTGTCCAAAGTGTCTGAAGATTTAATCTAACAATGTATGGAGATCTGTTATTAGTGTTTGAAGAAGGACAGCACTCTGGAGCTATGAAGTCCATTGTCAAAGTACTTGACAATTGTAAAAGTACTTCTACCATCAATTGCTATCACATTCCTGCAATGTGCTTTGTTATCTTCAATCCTATTATAAAGGCAGTCACTTACAAGGCAATGAATATTTCATAATAAACTTTCTTCTGAAACCACTTGTTTAAACTACCTGCCATTTTCATGTAGAATTCTGCTGTTTGTTAATGAGTGTTGCATTGAAGCCACGACAGCACGGACTCTAACAAGCGATGTAAAAACTGAAAATGCTGGAGAAACTCAGCAGGTCTGGCACCGCTGTGGAAAGATCAAAACAACATTTTAAGTCTAATATGACACATCTTTGAAGAGGCTATTGGATTAATGCTGTTTCTCTCTCCTCAGATGCTGCCAGACCTGCTGAGCTCCTTCAGCATTCTGTTTCTATTTCAAATTTTCAGCATCTGCTTTTGCATTTTTTTTATTGGTTATATATGTGCCTGTGAGTGTTTTCACACAAGAGAATAGAATTATGGCCGAAAGAAAAATAAGGAAATATAGCGTGTGCTCTCACTGCAGATGGCTAAGATTTCAATCTTCTGTCTTTCCCAGCACTGAGTTTGCAGCTGGAATTTACTAAGACTTTGATGTCATTCAGCAGAAGACAATGACCCTACATCATCCAACCCAGCCAGAAAGCACTAAGATTAAATAACTGGTGATTATCAATAGCATATTGCCTATTCATGAGGCACGACATCAACTTGCATTTGCATACGAACATTACCACAGTAAAAACAGTACATGGCTCTACACAGGAGCATAATCAGACAAAACTCAACATCCAATCAAAGAAGGAGATATTAGAGCAGAAAGGGAAATGCTCTGCAAAAGAGTTAAATTTTAATGTGAACTTTAAAGAAGCTGAGAAAGGTGGAGAATCAAAGAGATTTGGGGAGGAAACTCTAAAGCATGGTGCCATGACAGCTGAAGGCTGCCAATGGTGAAACAAAGGAAATGGAGGGGTTTGCAACATCTCAGAGATGGAGGTTAACTATCCAAAATATATATGCAGTCCTTTTAACAAAAACATGGTGCGTATTATTTCTGTGTCAACACAGTGTGGAGCTGAAGGAACACAGCAGGTCAGGCAACATCAAAGAAGCAGGAAAGTCGATGTTTCGGGTTTACATCTTTTGATGAAGGGTGTAAACCCAAAACGTCGACTTTCCTGTTCCCCTGATGCTGCCTGACCTGCTGTGTTCCTCCAGCTCCAAACTGTGTTGCGTCTAACTCCAGCTTCTGCAGTTCTTGTTATCTCTGTGTATTATTTCTGCCTCTTCATTTTTGTTCCTATTTATGACAAACTTTGCACAAACCTGGTGAGCTTGGTAGAGAATGCAAATACAAGCAAACAGATCTCCACCTCATATCAGATACCCCGGTTTGAATCAGAGGCTTCCATGTGAGGGCGTTTATTCAGTGCTGCCCACGGATGGGGCCATTTGGTCTTCTTTGCAATGTGTGGGCCCAACAGCAGAAGTGATGTGGAGACCTGTCTTTCTGCTTCGGGAGATCTGAGCACTGTAATTTGACACTGGCAAATTAATAAATGTCCTCAAATGTTTTGCATCTCAAGCCTCCTGCACGGCTTTAATCTGAAACCCTTGAACTCAGAAGGTCAGCATTGGCACATTTCCCAAAACAAACATCCTGTGCCCTTAGGTACTTTCCCCCTTCTGTCAAATCAGGGACAAATGTTGATGCTCATGTTTACTCTTGCAAAGAACAGCAAGATGTGCTAGAAAGAGGACAGAAGCAATTTATGCCAGAGAAATACAGCACACTCTGCAAATACTTGAAAGCTATTGAGGGAAGAACATGTTTGTTTCATGGGGTTTTGTTCCTAACTTAGATATTAGTTCCAATATATTTCCAGCTCTGAATAGACATCATCCTGGATGTTTCATCACATGACCTGTCCCTAATTGCCATATTACAGTGCTCTCAATACTGGGTACGTTATACATCAATCTTCATGATGCCCCATCTTCACAGTCAGATGGGAAGCCAAAAAGATCTTTGTTCTCCAATTGGATCATTTTTGATTGTCAGTAAAATTGCCTCCATCTCCTTTGTGCCCACATCGATATCCAATATTTGGTAACTATTAAAGAAAAATGCTCACAGGAATTTTAAAAATAGGGCAGGATATTACAGCTGGCTGGTTCTTAACTCACGATCCAAAGAATTAGCAGCAATCACATCCCAATCAACCACAGTAGCCCTACAGATATTTAATGCTTTGTTTAATGTCAAGAGGCTGAAGGCAAGATGTCTACCCCTTCTCCTGAGATTTGCCAACTAATCACTTAAATCCCAGAAAATAGTGGATGACAGTAAGACTACAAGCAGCATCTATACTCTAAATCCTGGAGTCTAGGACCAGGTAGGTACAGGAGGCTTCACAGCAGAGAAGGCAGGTGAGACCAGCAGGAATAGGGGTGGAGGCTGGGACTCTTGATGGAGACGCTGTGGAGGGGAGGGAGCATCTGCATGGGCAGATCCTGCAGGAGGACACACAATATGTAAGGGGGACCTTGGGGGTAGCTCCCAGTTCCAATCCAAGGGCCAAGCAGAGTGACATACCAGAATTTCCCTTTGCCTCTGAACACCTCCATCCCTCTCAAAGTTAAGGTCTAGCAGAATATGGCCCTCAAGCAGCCAACAGTTGGCTGCTTGAGGGCCTCAGTCAGACTGAGGGTGGGCAGGCTGCATAGGCCTCACCATTCCCAATAAACTGTGGACAGGTCTGGGTGCAAGGGCAGCAAATAGGTCATCTGGGAAATTTTAATGGCCTCCCAGTCTGCAAAAACCTGCTGTTGGGGCGCTGCCCGAGATGTTTCTAATATCCGAAGCTTTTTCTCCAATTGTTGCCTGTAACAGTGTCTTGGATCAGTGTTTAATTCCTGGGGTTTCTGGGCCAATCTTGGAGGTTTGGCAACTTTAGTTTTCAGCTGTTCAGGAGGAGCCTTTTACTTGGCCAACTGGACAAGATCGTTTGAATCCTCTTCTGTTCAAATGTTTTGGGTTTGGTTCTGCTAATTCTCTCTGATATTTCTCTTACAATTCTATGTTGCAGCAACTGAGTGGTTGGCAAGGCCACTTCAGAAGGTATTAAGAAACAACCACATACAATGGGATGCAAGTCTTATGCTAAATAGTGCACCGTTGTTTTCTTACCCTGAAACAACCAGTAAACCAGTTGGGTTTCCATAATTAGCCAACAGTTTTGATGACATTATTTCTTTCTGCTAGTTTCCCATTTACCAGATTTATTGAATTCAATTTCACAGCTTATTATAATGGGAGTTGAATTTACAACCTCTAGGATGTTACTAGAAACACTAGACTCACATTCCTATAATTTAAAGTGTACCGTCAGAAGGCTTAACTGCAAAAAAGCAGATGGTAAATTGAAGAGGTGTGTGAAAACCAGATGTCCAATCACTCTGATTAGTGACTGAACAGTTAGTTTTCACATGCTGTATCCACCATATATAAAACTCCTGACTTCAGCTTGCACTATCCTTAACGCTGGCTTAAAGGGGTCCAAAATCTCCTTACCCTTGTCTGAATTTGTGATATAATCCCTGTGTGTCTACCTTTCTCCATTTCTTGATCAATGAGACCCTCTGCCTCTTCGTCAGATTTTCCATACTTCCCTCCCCTTTTGTTTAATCTGTTGCAGTTATATCACTGTCTGTGTGGAGTTTGCACATTCTTCCTGTGTCTGCGTGGATTTCCTCCGGGTGCTCCGGTTTCCTCCCACAGTCCAAAGATGTGCAGGCCAGGTGGATTGGCCATGTTAAATTGCTCATAGTGCTCAGAGATGCGTAGTTAGGTCTGTTAGCCATGGGAAATGTGTGGTTACAGTGATAGGATAGAGGATTGGGTCTGGGTGGGATGTTCTTCAGAGTCGATGTGGACTTGTTGGGCCAATTGGCCTGTTTGCACAATGTATGGATTCTATGTACATTTCACCCAGATGAAGCTTTTGTTCCTTAATTTTGTCCTATTCCTGTACTCCACCCCATCATAGATCTTCTCTTTTATTTTGTATCCTATACGCACAAATTTTCCCCAGCCCTATATTTGCTATAAAAACTTTCATCCCGTTCTGATGAAAGGTCATCAAATAAAACATTAACCATTCCTTTCCAAAGCTGTTGCCTGACCTACTGATTGCTTTCTAGCAGTTTTGGTTTTTACTTTTCCAGCATTGGTAATATTTTGCTTCAGAAGCTTTCAATCTGGGCAGACATCACAGTGCAACACTGAGGGAATGCTGCACTGTGAAGAGATAATTTTCTGATGAAGGGTCTAGGCACGAAACGTCAAGTTTTCCTGCTCCTATGATGCTGCTTGGTCTGCTGTGTTCATCCAGCCCCACGCCTTGTTATCTCTATGCTGCATTGTGAAGCTGACTTCTTACGGATAAAATGTTAAACCAAGCTTCCAAACAGCAGTTACATAAAATAAAAAACATCAACCAGTCAACCATCTCATTACCATTGGGGAGGAACATTTATGTTGGTTCACTTTGATTTCTACCGCTATCTGTTTAACACTACTCACTACCCTTTCAAAAAGAATGAATTGAAGTGCTTTTGAAACATTCCAATCTGATAAGAAATAACAAAATTATTACTTGTGATCATATAAAATCTTTGAGATTTAGGCAGTTAATTCATCACTATTAAGTCTATTATGGATCTGTTACCTGACATAGACTTTCAATGGAAACTACAATTGAAGAAATTGTAAGTACTTTTCTTCGCTGTAAATGACAACAGTTCAGAACAGCTGTCAGCCAAATTAATGAGCTCTGAGCTGTATCTGGGCAAATACTTGATCCATGTCGAGCATACACAATAAGTTGACTTGTAACTAAAAAAAAACCCAACAGAGTTGCTTAAAGCATCTCATCTTGGCAGCAGCAGCTCTAAATTGGCAGAGAATGCTTTACCATAAATACTCACATAGACTAAAGGAAGATATTCTTTGTCAGAGGTTCACCTGCAAAATATTCATTCACATTACAAACCAAATATTTAGAATCAAAGATTGATTTTCTTGTCAGAATGTCAATTCTGAAGCCATTTGGTTGCAATAGCAATTGGTTCTGATCCAAAAACAAACACTTGGACAGGTTTTGCCAGTGATTTGTGGACATTGCATGGAAACAAGCAAGGTCTTTCGTTTTTGGTAACTGCTAAGTTTGCTCATTCATTCTTGAAAGCAGATGAGAAAGTCAGCCAACTAGTTCCAGACTTGATGGAATATAACCTGCCAAGAACAAATCCAACAACACTGCAGGATCAAGTGCTTGCCTTTAGGTCCAAACTTTTAAAAACAAGAGACGTCTTGGCAAGAGTAGGGTCGATGGAACATCTGGCTTTCATTCTGTGAGTGGCAATAAACAATGACAAATATGTCTCAAATATTAACCTAAAGAGCAGTTTTAAAATTTATTATTTATTTATTTTTATTCTTCGGCAAAATGATCTGGAAGTAATTCTCAGCTTTCAGAAGTTGGAACTTATGAAATGATTATTTTCAAGCTGTAGTGGGTGATGTTTGACTTAGATCCAATTTTTACTTATTTGTCTATCAGTTATTCGGTATTAATTTATATTGTAACATTTATTGCAACATCCATGCCACAGAAATGTCTGGCAATGAACATCTCCTATATGAGACAATCTAACCACAGAGCCTTGACATTCAACGGTGTTTCTCTCACTGAGTTCCTCAGTATCAACATCCTGGTGATTATCATTGCCCAGAAACTCAACTGAATTTGCCATGTAAATACAAGAGCAGGTCAGAGGTGAGGAATTCTGCAGCAGGCAACTCACCTCTGACTTCCAAAATCCTGTACACCACCTACAAGGCACAAATCAGGAGGAGAAATACTCTCACTTGCCTGGATGGGTGCAGCTCCAACAATGTTCAAGAAGCTTGACACCATCCAGGACAATGCAGCCTGCTTGATTTTCACCATACCCACAAACATCCACTCCCTCCACCATCCTGAGACAGCAGCTTCCAAACCAACAATCATTTCCACCCAAAAGGACAAAGGCCAACAGATACATACAGGCTCCCCTCCAAGCCATTCACCCATCCTGATTTGGAAATATATTGCTGTTATGTCAGTCACCGGGTAAAATCCTGGAATTCCTTCCGTAACGGTATTGTGGGTCTACCTACAGCACCTCAATTGTAGCAGTTCAAGGAGGCAGATCACCACCACCTTCTCCAGGGCAACTAGGGAGAGGCATAAATGCTGGCCAGCCAGCGATACTCCCATTTCATGAAAGAATAAAACCAATCAACTAAAAACCCTTTGTAATATAATGCATAGTAGAATCAAGACTAAGGTCAGAGCATGTGGAATCAGGGGAAAAGGAGCAGAATGGATAGCTAGGGTGTCCCTCAGTCCAACAAATGGTGAGAAATGGTATTCCATGTGTTATGATCTAAATTGAAGATACTACTGGATAAATCAGATCTCAGAATGAAATCTGGTGAGATGGATCATATTTTCTTTGTTGTAGTTATTACGGTTCTCAATCGCTAAAACAGTCACAAGGCCACAGAGCTCTTTTAGCAACAGAACAGAGGTTTATTACACGAAAGATAAAAACAAAAAAAGCTAGATAGGAGTTTAGAAAAAGCTTAAAACACACAGCATAACAAAGCTTTCAACCTATTTTCAAACACCATCAATTCAGAGATTCAAGTCCAGAGGAATTACCCCTTTAAATTAGATCTTTACGTTCTACTTAACTGATTCTGTCCAGTTTTTTTTCTTATGAATTGTGAATTGTGGAGTCTTATTCCATGAATAATCATCAAACTGAAAGCTTAAACTTTCTCTGCTTCTATTAACCCACAAATTTCTAACCAGATTGTTTGTTTCTTTGGAAGCTGCACAAACTAAACATTCCTACTTGAGGTGACTGTATTTTCCCTGAACTGTCTCAAAATCTTGGAAAGGACAGGAACCTAAACCTAATTACACATCCTTCTCCAAGCTGCCCTAAAAACTTTAAATCTCTGATTTTCTAAACTAAAATCAATCCTTGATTAGTCTGAACTAAAGACAAGCTAGCAGTCTTCAATGTTTAACTGCAGGTTGTAAACCACCACAGCATAAACAATTTTCTATTAACACATTGCACGGGGCTAAAGCCACCTGCTTTTTGAGCAATTTTGGAGGCCACTGTTTCACAAGGGCTCTGACCTTGATTTTATTTCAGTCAAATCCCTATAGAAACAAATGATATTCATTCATTTGTATGCATTTGTATGCATAGGGAAATTATACTTCTTTCACCACAGCCACAATTGGCCATATCAGGTTGAACAAATTTTTCAAAAAAAGATGCCATAATTCAATTTCTCCTCATGCCTGGGGCCAGTAAGCAAATTTCTAAAGATAAGTTTGAACCAACAGTAAACCCGAATTTCAGAAAAAAAAAGTGATAACTGAAATAAATGTTTAATAAAAGCAATTATTAAAACAACAGAACTAATTAATTGAATCTTTTTTTGCTTGACTCTTTTGTAAAGGATACTGTCCGAGTGCATAACGGCCTGGTATGGCAACTGCTGTGTCCAGGACCGTAAGAAGTTACAGAAGGTGGTGTGCACAGCCCAGACCATCACAGAAGCCAACTTTCCATTCATGGACTCCATTTACATGGCTCGCTGCTGTGGAAAGGTGGCCAACATTATCAAAGACCCATTGCACCCCGGTAATGACCCCCTACAACCTCTTCCGTAGAGCAGAGGATACAGAAGCCTGAACACACGCACAAGCAGGTTCAGGAACAGCTTCTTTCCAGCCAGTATCAGGCTGTTGAATGGACTCAAGCCTCAAATAATGTAACCTGCAATGTAACCTGTATGCCTCTAAGTCTTTTTGATCTGTACATCCTTTGCTTGCTGTGATCTGCCTGTACCACTCAGAAACAAAGCTTTTAACTGTATCTCGGTATATCAAAACCAGCATAAACTGAAAAAGACGCAGCATTTCCCTGATCATCAGGCTAAGGATGAAGTTGAGGGCACAGTTATGTTAAATTTAACTAACATCAAACATGCAGTAATCTGTTATGATGTAATCTCTGAACTAGCCTTGGTGAAATTTATATGAAAGTGGGGGTCAAAAATGGGTTGCTTTTCTACCTCGGTTTTCCTCCTCTCCAGCTTGCTTCATGGGTACATTTGGAGGGATGAAGGAAGAGGAGAGGTAAGGTGGTGCCAGTCCATACTGGACTCACACTAAGAGTTCACACACTTTTTCCCATCCCCTCCATTACAACTCTCATTTATTCACTTGTGTTCCCTCATACCCTCTCTCCGACTCATTAAACCTCCCTCAAATTTAAAGTCCTGGCTTTAAATCTGATTTTTCTGATGAAGGGTCTAGACCCGAAACGTCAAGTTTTCCTGCTCCTCTGATGCTGCTTGGCCTGCTGTGTTCATCCAGCCCCACGTCTTATTAAGGATTTCTAGTCTATTTCTGCAAAAGCTTTGAGGACTATACATCAATAACTTTAATGCACAATGTGGACAAATATTTACCCCATGTAAATATATATATTTTAACTGCCCATGCCATAGTAGATTTGTTCACAGTTTCTATCGAAATCGAATATTATTTCTCAGAGACTTTCTAAGGATCAACAATACTCGAGTGTATATCCATGCAGTTAGGCTAGTTTGATATTTAGTGGCTCAATATCAGAGCTTATTTGATGATCTTGCATGTGGAGGACAGAGATACAATGTTCATTTACTTTAACTACCAAACTGTGCACGCAATCACTATTTGCATCAACAGTTGTCAAAAACAAACTCAAATCTTTAAACATTTTCTGAAGGATTTTGCTCAAAGACTGATTACTGGAAACACAGGAGAAACATTTGCTCAAACTTTTGAAATCCCATATTCATCATTTTGCCTAAGTCCAATTTGTAGAGATGTTACAGTGTTCAATCTGTTGAGGCTGAATTTATTCCATTCAATTTCAGTTTTCATTATGAAAGTGGTGAAGGGAAAATACAGCCATTGGTACGATACAAACCATTTCATTAGTTTTGGCACACAAACAGAAAATACAGCAGTTCATTTTTCCAGTCCAGTAATGTCTTGATTTAAAAATTCCAATCCTTGCTTTCAAACAACCTCCATGGCTTCATCAGAGATAATAGGTACTGCTTAAAATTTTACGTTTCGGGCCTATGATGCTGCTTGGCCTGCTGTGTTCATCCAGCTCCACACCTTGTTATCCATGGCTTCATCCTTCCCTTTGTCCATAGCCTCTAAGATGTTCATTCTCCTCCAACTGTGATCTCTTGCATATTCCCAATTTCAATCATTCCAGCAATGCAGACATGCCTTCAGATGCCTAAGCTGTAAACACTGGCAATTCCTCTATAAACTTCTATCTTTCTTTCTTTTCCTTTAAGACACTTCTTAAATCTATCTCTGTAACCAAACCATTGATCACCTGTCCTAAAATCTCCTGATGTGACTCAGTCTTAAATTTTGCCTGGTAACACCCCTTTGAAGTAGTTTGGGACATTTTACTTTAAAGCATGTAAATGAAAGTTGCTATGAGCAAGTGTACATATTTCTGGACTATCTGAACAGAGCTTTACAAGTCTGCAACAGAACCGCGTAATAAAATATACACACTTCTATGAAACTTGCATTTGCCCCAGTGGGCTTATAGTGAGTTTTTCTTCAGAATATGAGGGTTTGAACAGCCGTTACAAAGAGAAAGGGCTGGCACAACGAACAGTTGACTGGGCCTAAGGGGAAGACCTTGCCATCTGACCAAAACATCTCCTACACGACATGAAGATATGCTGTCAACAGTTATTTATTCAGATTGTAAGTTAGATGACCAGCTTTACCAGCTGGAACAAAGGTCTAAAACTAAATGACAAGACATCCCATTGGAGCAAACCCAACTACAGCTAAGAATGTAAGGCCTAGATACTGTATTAGAACATCTCCAAAATCTATCACAAAATGTACCACTTTCAAGCTTATTGTATTTATCTGTCTGATTAATACAACCTTTTGCACTAGACAATATTTTTCTACACAGAGAAGTTATGAGGGAACAGCAATCAAAACATAAATAAATGCACACATATAACATGCACACATACACACAAACATGCACACAATGTTCTCTTGGGATATGAATGCACCTACACTTCAGCTCTACAGTGGCGGCCTTCAGTGACATCAGTGGGAATTGAAAAGTGATCAAGTCAGAGATGACAGAGACTCATTGGGAAATAATTAAGCAGAGCTCAAATGTTTTATTTTTCTTTAAAAAAATAGGTTCTGACTTATTTCTAGAAATCTGTCGAAGAAGTAGGCATTATAGCTACATGGAAGGGATAGCTTAGTGGGCCACAGCAGCTGCTACATGAATCTAGCTGACATTCTGGAAATGGAATCAAACGAGACTAAGACCTGAGATTATTTTTGTATATTTCTTTCAGTATTTTTGAGATAAAAAACATCAGGTCCATTAATAATTCATCTTGTATTTAATTCCAGTGCTGGTACATTATGTCTTGCTGACATATTATGTCTTGCTGACAGGGTAGAGTCAAGCTCTCTACACATGTAGCAACTGTTTAGACACTGCTGATGGAAATGGTGAAGCCTGGGTAAACATTAAAGGGTCTCAAGCAAGTTTTGCTGTTCAGGTTTGTATCTTCCACTACTGCCACATTACACCACAGGAACTATCTTATATGGACTTAATTGAATGTCAAAATATGTTCCCAAAATATTAATTGTTATACCAATGTCTCCTAATTTCTCATTGATTCTGTCTACAATCCTTCACTGCTCCGGTTAAATGCCCAGCAGGAATAGAAGAAAGTTGTCACAATCATCTTGATTTGTTGCATGTAACAAAAAAAAATCGAGTCTTGTTTCATTCACCATAATTACACTTCGTCTTTTTGATACTCCTGACTTTTATTATCTTTTTGCATATCCACCACTTCAGTGAAGTATTATTTTACGCATGGGGCATTTTGTACAAAGTACACATTTTATTTTGATCACAAATTACAAATGGACTTTTACAAAATAATCATCAGCAGGGAACTCAAACCAAGGTCAGCGGTAGGAAAATTGGAGTAAACGTGATCTGTGCAACTCTGCTAAACAGCGCTGTGAGCAGGGAGAAAATGATATGAATCCTGTGAATAACTTCAAGACAAAAGCTGAAGGACTTGCCGTATTCGCTCAATTTTCGCAGAACGGTCTTCAGTGCAATCATCTGTTCAAGTGAAAACATATGGGCAAATATTATGTTTCTTTGTTACACATTAATTTAAAGACTCGAAACCTAATGAGCTCAATAGATAATTATTTGATTCTTTAATCCAAATACTCCCTTTCCCTTTCTTGTCCAAGCAGTTCCAAATCAAAAGAGCACTACCATGTAAGGCATTTCTTAATCGACACAGGTCTCTTATGTAACATGCTGCTGGCAAGTAGACTAAGAAAATGATTAAGTATATTTGAAAAGGAGGAATAAAGAAGTAAGAAGGAGAGAAAAAAGAAGGAAACAAAGGAAGATAGCCTTGCAAATTATGTAGCTCTCCTTTCACAGTCTCTGAATGACACAATGCCAATGCAGTGTTGTCAATGAAACACAATGATTACTTTGCACACAACAAGCTCCCAGAAACAGCAAGGTGACAATGAGCAAATAATCTTCTTTATTGTGTTTTAGGGTTTTTGGAAGTATTTTTTCGAGCGTTGCCACTGCAGTAATTATTATGAAAATAACTAGAAGATATTAACAGCCTTACTCATAGAACTGTAAGATCGTTTACATGTACAAGCTTTTCATCAGCAAAATATTAAAGCAGGCTCTTTACAAATGAAAGCCGTGGAGGTTAATACAGTTGTATTTCATGAGCCAATGGGTATTATTGTGGTTGAGTCATACCGACATTTTGATCTATTAATTCTCTTAGGTTTTGTTTGGCAATGGATCATCAAGGTACTTTCTGACAGAGTCAAAAGTTTGGTTTCCAATCCAACAGAAAGACTTTGTCAGAGCTTCACAATGCAAATTCTGCAAGTATCATAGAATGTGCAATGTAGCATGAATTCAGTTAGATTTAATAACGCAAAATACATCGATTGTTTTATAAAATTCAACCATAAAAAGAATCGTTACACAATGCATAAAAGTTAAAGTAAAAATAATGACATTTCATCAGACTCACTTACAGTTTCTTACGTTACTGTTTAAATGGCAAATTGGCATGCCTCGTGTTAAATAGGTGAACATTAACCAAAGCAATGGATGCATTTGAGGGTTAGGCTGGATGGAGTCTAATGTGTTAAAGTCTTAATAATCTAATTCACTACCCAAACCTATTCCAGCTTTAGACCACAGGCAACTCTGTAACTACATCAGGTGTGGTCTTGTTGGATTGTGGTGAAGAATACTTTTACACCCATCTCCTGCATCCAATATACCTGCCTAAGAATACCCTGTGGGTGGCAGGAGGATCCTCCACCAATCTCACTCATGAAGTCTCAACACTGACAACCCTTCTCCATCAACACTTCTATCTCCCATCTCCCATGCCCCCGATCCTCTACACCTCCACCCACGCTCCTCATCCCTGGCCTTTCCTAGGATTGAACTCTTAACAGAGATCGATCGCCCTCTGAGAACATTCCCACCTCTTGCCTGCACAGACTTACCAATCACTAACTAACTGAGTCAGAGGAATTGATCAGTAAGGTGCCAATATAGTTTGGTCCATGACTGTTGAGAAGACTCCTCAGTCCTGAGTTCCTCACCAATCTCTGACAGACAAGCATCTCATGGAAAGAGTAATTAAAAATCTACAGCAATGTCACAGGTAGATCATGCAAAGTATTTACCTGTAGTTTCAAATTCCTTCATCAGAGCCTCAGCTTTCTGAATGGTTACCTCTCGAGCATTGCCCTTCAGCCCATTTAGATACTTCAGCAACATGGTGAAATGCTTGTCAGAGATCTAGATCAAAGCAGAAAACAAAAAGTAGCTCAGCACTATAAAACAGAACTTACTGTCAGAACTTTCCCAAATCAAATGAATGATAGAGAGTACCTCCTTCATAATTCTGCGCTTCTCATCTACATTTTCCGAAATTATCAAGCAACATTACTTGTTGGATCACCTGGTTGATAATCAAGGTGTTAAAATACCATGGTACAAATAGAAATGATCCGACTTTTAAAATCTTATGAGTTAAAAAACATTATTGCTGGGCCATTGTAAGATTGTGGGAACTCATAATAGTTAACCGTTCAAGTTTTAAGTGCAATTTCTCTTCGTCTTTGTATTCCTATCAGTTACGATTAATATTCAATGTTGTTCAGAAGAACAGGGGGAGATAGCAGAGAAACCCATAAAATTCTAACAGGCAGGGTAGATGCAGGAAAGATGTTCCCAATGGGAGAACTGCAAATTCCAGAACCAGGGTCACAGTCTAAGGATATAGGGTAAACCATTTAGCACTCAGATGAGGAGAAATTCCTTCAGCCAGAGAGTGCTAAGACTATAGAAGTCACTTCCACAGAAAGTAGTTGATGCTAAAACATTGTATGATTTCAAGAAGCAGTTAGAAATAGCACATGGACTAAAGGGATTAAGGGATATGGGGAGAACTGACAATTGAGTCAGATGATCAGCCATGATCATATTGAATGGCAGGGTAGGCTCAAAGGGTGGAATGGCATACTCCTGCTCCCATTTTCTATGTTTCTAACAATCATCGAAGCCAACTCCAACAGACCTCAGTTCTCATCAGTGATCTACAGCTGCACCCTTTGGACATGCTGATTATTAAAAACAGACACAAACTCTAGAACGGCGGTGTCAAGATCAACGAACAAGCACCAGCAAGGAAGAACCTGCATTCAGACAGTGCCTTTCAGAATCCTGAACTCCCCAGTGCATTTTAACAGCCAATGAAGTACTTTTGAAGCGCCTTTGAAAGATATTAGCCAATTCATACACAGCAAGGTCCAATAACAAGTAATGACCCGATTATATGCCTCTCCTCTATGGAGGAGGTTGGCTGCTGTTTGTAAAGATTGGTTTTGATTTCTGGAGAGAAAAGCCCAAGCTTTCTTCAAATAGTGCCTTGTAATCTCCAAATCCAAATTTTTTTGCTATTCTTCTTTACCAGTTTCTGATTGTACCAGCACAGGTTTTGACCTTGTCCGGTCCTAGTTGTGGGAGGTGTACTGCAACTATTTTAATATTGTCCTGCTGTTGGCAATCAGGTGAATAGTTAAAGGCATGAGTATTATTGTCCCGTGCTAGAATCAATTCAGGGAGTCATGCTGACCACTCAAATAAGCCTCAGCATGCCAGCATATCATGTTCACAACACCATCAAAATAATGATATTTAATATAATGTAGGTCAGCATATTACAAATCAGTTAAAACACAGGAACCAAAAGAATTTTCTGTAAGATCAGTGGAACTGTTTTACAGTGATTTTGGTAGGGAAAACAGAGAGAGGCCATACAAAATAAGGATACAATATTAAAAGAGGTGCAGGACAAAAGAGACTGGGGCGTATATATACATAAGTCGCTGAAGGTGAGCCAACAAGTTGCCTGGGGCTGTTAATCAAGCAAATGCATTCCATGCTTTATTAGGAGGGGCATGGAGCACCAAAGCAAGTTAGTTATGTTGAACCAAATGAAACATTGAATTGGCCTCATAAGGAATAATGCAACCAGTCCCAGGCACCACATTTTAGGGTGTGAAGGCCTTAGAGAGGGTGCAGACAAGATTCATTCGAATGATTCCAGGGATAAGAAACTTCAGTTATGTGGAAAGACTGAGAAGCTGGGACCATTCTCTTTCTGAAATCTCCTCTCAAACTTCTCTTCTCCTAAGTAGATAGGGAAAAATTATTCCCACTGGTGGAAGGAATGTGAATGACAGGGCACAGATTTAAGGTTATTGCCAAAGAAGCAATGACAAAATGTGTAAAATTTGCCCATATGTTGAGTGCTTAGGATTTGCAAAAGGGTCATGAATGCAGGGTCAATTAAAGCTTTCAATAGTGAACTGGATTAATATCTAAAAGGGAAAACTTTGCAGGGGGCCAGCACAAACACCATGAACTGAATGGGCTCCTTCTGTGCTATAACCATGTTATGATGGCTTTGACTGTCTTGACCAAGATATCCCATAAAAAACAAACGCAGCAAATGGAATTGGTTGTACCTATGGAAGTGGCTGATGTTTCCAGCATCCAGCTGACCTGATCAAAAAAAGCTCATTTCAATATTTAAGGGGTGTGGAATTCAGAGAGAAATGAGCAAATGTAACCATTTAATCATATAGGAGAAAATCCTATTTAATGATACAGCTTACTATTTTTTGTGGCTTAAGCTGTTCTATTTTTGATTTTTGTGTGTAGAGTTTTATTTCAAAAAATCAACATCCATCAGTTACAGAGAAGAGATGACTGTCCTTTACCAATAGCATTAGCATCACAATAGAGACAGATGACTCTTTTAGGATTCTGGAAGTAAAGCTGTCATGAAATTGACAAATTAAAGACTTCTCTGAAATGATAATTTGACCTAAATCCAATTTCAGTATTTAAGTGCACGTTAATACTCTGTGATAGCTATTTTGTTTGCATGGTCTCGACTTTGAGTCCACAATTGGCACAATTTGAAAGTAAGATTTTGTTCAAGTTTTTCCAATGTTGACATCTTACCTTATGACAATCATACATGTGCTTTAAGAGCCAGGTCTGCCTCGTCTTCTGAAATCTCCAATCCTTGTGTTTCTTGGACCACCTTCAAACAATAGTTATACTTATTAAAAGGTAAGAAAAATAACTTGGAAAATGCAGCCAGTATTTTTTTTAAAGTAGGAAAGACTTACTTGCCTTCGCAATATCAGGATGTTTCAAAATGCTTTATAGCCAAAGAGGTACATTTTGATGTTAGTCACTGTTGTAATGCAGGTAAACAGTGCATGTGTACATATCAAGCTCCTCCAAATAGCAATTTGAGAAATAGATAGAGCAGAAATTTCCCCTCCCTGACATGGGTTGTGAAATAGAAATAAGTTGGAAAAACATGGTCGGAATGAAAAAAAGTCAGAACCTCAAGAAACTTTTTGCGATTTTCCCCTTAATTCTTAGTTTGTAACTTGCATATCTCACCATTAAGTGGTGACTACCTCATTTTCATTCATTTGTATCGTATTAATGGCACAGCTCGCCTTATTTTTATACCACTTCCAATTCTCCTGTCCTTCCCTCAGAAACTAAGTGGTACTAACTCCAACATGAAAGTCAGAGCAGGTACCTAATGGCTGCAGTCACCAGATGCTCGGCCTGGCCACCATCAGCCATGCACACGACACCATCCTCCTTGAAACGACATGCACGCAATTCGGCATCGGCAAACAACCAGCCTCACCACACCATCACGGCTACTCTCGGACCAACTCTCTACACCATTTCAGCCCTTTAATGCTTCATTTCGGGGCTCAGCATGTTGTTGTTGGGTTGCTTTGCATGCAGAGACATATCTCATGTATCTGCACAGGACACTTCTTTCGCTCATAGCTTATTTTCTGTTCACTCAATTTATGCTAAATATAGAAGCTCCCTATATATCTATTCCAAGATTGCTTTCTTAACATCCACTCACTGACTTCAGCCTCTTCTACCAACAGTTTACATGGCAAATAGACGGCACATACTTCAATCAAATGGTCATGTGTGAAAGTCAAAGAGGAAGGGTCTTTTAAGGGGTGAAAAGCAACCACAGTCAGTCAAAAGGTGTGTCCAGTTCCAGTAGGATTAACGAAGGTCAGTCAGGTGCTTGATCATACCAGCGTCCAGGGATTGGGTGTCGGTCATTCCTGCAGCTCAAGGACAACCAGTCGAGGGATTATAGTTAAGTGAGTCAGGCGGAAATGTAGACATCAATCCTGGGGGATTGGCCATGCTCAGTAGGGGCTGTTAATGCCAAGTCAGTCTGAGGATAGGCCAAGGTCAGCCTGGAGATTTGGTCAATAATAGTCAGGGGATTTCTTCTTTGGGGGAAGTCCACGGATCTTTCATTTAAAGTATTATAAGTATATTTCTGATATCAGAAATTGAACCTGGGGACAGATTGCAGGTTTAAAATAGAGATAACAA
>JAHRHZ010000023.1:22819778-22832325 GCA_024137785.1 Ginglymostoma cirratum | reverse complement strand
TTGTTATCTCATACTCCAGCATTGGCAGTTCCTACTACCTCTTGCAGGTTTAAGACATGCTCCATGATACCAGATATCAAGTCCACATCACTTCTGCAACTAAAAATCCATTAGGACTGTTAGGCAACAAAACATTGAGCAACAATTCCTTCCTGCATTGACAACCTCATGCAGTATAGCTCCAATGTGTGCCTGGTATCCTAACTACCTGCATATTACATGCTGACTTTGAAACTTAGCAGCCAATTTGCTCAGTATTCTGATGAAAGAGCACTGACCTGAATCATTAACACTATTTCTCTTCATAGATGGTGCCTGACCCACTGAGTTTCTCCAGCATTCTCTGTGCTTGTTTCAGAATGCCAGCATCTGCAGTATTTTGCTTTTATTCGGAAGCTGGCCAGGACACTTATGAGACAATATGAAGACACCTCTTTTATGCGGACATTTGAAATCCAAAGTGCATGTAAATATTTATATCCCAAATTAAATGATAAGCATTCTAATGAAAAAGCAGTGAAGTTTGACAAGCTACAAGAATGTGCTATGTTACTGCATGATGAGAGCTCGGAAAACAGGCTGCCTGTCTGTGATGTGAGATTTATAATGAAATTAGTGCAGCCTCTCTAGGAACAAACCAGTCACAAATCTCCCAAGTTTATAAGCAGCAAATTTATTTCAAAAGTAAAGTAAACCGTTTGGTGATTTATTTGGAGACTGTAATAAATTTAATCAACATCCGGACTTAATCCTGCCACAGTTTTTGTTTGTACGCGTAGCCTGGAAACAGGTTTTGTTTTTAAAAAGTACATCCTTTGTTTCCACTTCGAGAATTCTCTCACCCTTTTCCCTCTGAGGGTGTGCGCTTGGCTCAGTATCTCCACTAGTATTGCCACAGAAAGAAAAACTTGTATTTCTATACAGCCTTTCATGGCCTCACAGCCAATGAAGCACTTGTTGAGGTAGAGTCATTATATTTTAGGAATGAGACTGGACTTTCAGCTTGGGTCAATGCACTGAAACACAGCTCATACAATTATAGAAACCTTACAGTGCAGATAGAAGCCATTCGGCCTATATAGTCTGCACCCAGCCTCCAAATAGCATCCACCAAATCCACCCCAACCCCATAACCCCGCATTTATCATGGCAAACCCACCTAGCCTGCATCTGCCTACTGGGACCCTACTGGCAATTTAGCATGGCCAATCCACCTAATCTGCACATCTTTGGACTGTTAGAAGAAACTAGAGCACCCTGCAGAAACCCACGCGGAAATGAGCAAAACATGCAAACTCCACACAGGCAGTCGCCTAAGGCTGGAATGGAATCCGAATCCCAAGGGGTGTGAGGCAGCAGTGCTAACCACTGTGCCACCATGCCGCCCTAATGGATGCTAATTAGACCTCTCAGGATATAATCAGCTCATTGCTATACGATTTGGAGATTAAATCAGCAAGTGTTCATCTTGTTGGCGCAACACAAGCTAAGCATGAACACAGCAACACAGAACAGTGGGTGTGAGCCTTTTATGCAATTGTTAGGTGTTGTCATTGGTTCAGTGGCAGAACTCGCAATTCTCCCTTGACCAAAATCACCAAAACAGATTATCTCAGAGATAAAAGGAGGGTCTAGGCCTGAAACGTCAAGTTTTCCTCTCCTATGATGCTGCTTGACCTGCTGTGTTCATCCAGCCCCATGCTTGTTAAAACAGATTATCTTACTGCTGTTTGCAGGAGATTGCTGCACACAAACTTGACTGCCACATGTTTCCTGCATTACAACAATGAGATATTTCTGAAGGGCTTCCATTTCCCCTGAGGCTGTGAAAGGTGCAGAGTAACAAGTTGTTTCTTTCTTGTGGTTACATGCAGAAAGACAGAAATACCAACTAGATTCACACATTGACAAACAGCAAAATCTCCTGGGAAAGCGATGATATAGTGAATGACTTCCCTAGTCCCAGTTAGCCTTGTTTGAAAAACTGCTGATTCTATCATACGATCAACTATAGGACAATGCGAGTTCAGGCAAAATGTGGATTTTCATTGCTCAGAATGGGAGCATCGTTCCTTAATGGATTGTTAACCTCAACATCAGACTATAATGGCTTCCCTAGCCATGCAAAAATAAAAAAAAACACAAATTACACTCTGAATATTGGATTTCTGCTTTTCTACAGAAATGTTGTTAGTTTCACTTCACAATATGTGAGTTTATAAAATGAAGGTTATGCTGGGGAAGGATCACTAATGTTATCAATAGTAACACAAGAGACTGAGTACAGTTGGCAAAAGTTCACCTGATTAAATGGCTGTAATAATAAAGGGGAATTTTATCTGTTACCTTGTCAGATATTCAAGTGCAAGGTCAGATGCTGATGGCTCCTGAGGTTTCGCTTTTTCTACTAATACACCAGCTTCCCTTAGCAGCTGTTTTTCTTTCTTTTTGCGCTCTTTCTTCAGTTTCCGTTCAATCTTTCTCTTTTCTTCTGCTGTGAGTTCCTCCTGCTCCTGCTGTATTGGCATTTCCATCCTTTCATCTTCAATATCCTGATGATCACAGAACAGTAGATTTAATTGAGAAAATGTCTGAATTATTTTAGGGGTAGCACTTAATAATCAGATTCTAACATAAATTAAGGTCGCTATAATTTGCCAATGGTCCTTCAGCAGCAGCTTCCAATCTCACAACCTCTTCCACTGAGAAGGTCTGGGCCAGCAGCCCCTTGGAAACATTAGCCCCTGTAATTGTATACCACTCCGACTTGTACATGCATCAACACCTCAAAATCCCGCCACCCCCTATTTAACAGCACTATGCAAGTGACTGCACAGCTTCAAGACAGAAGTTCAAAACCATCTTCCCAAGGGCAATGAGGGGTGAGCAATAAATACCAGCTTTGCTAGCAAGACGTATATCTCAAGGATAGCTACTAGGATAAAATACTATTAACACATCTCAATTATAATCTGCGGTGTTTCGACTGTCAGTTGCTACTTCTGGCACAATTCTTCTTTTTCATAGAATCTCCCACAGCACAGAAGAGGCTATTCAGCCCATTCAGTCTGTACTGACCTATCTACAGTAATCTCACTGTCCAGCACTTGGTCCAAGGTCTTGAATGTTGTTACATTTCAAATGTTCATCCACATAATTTTTATAGGTTGTGAAGTTTCCTCCTTTACTACTCTCCCAAATAGTGTATCACAGATTCTTCCAACCCTCCGGGTGAAAAAATTTTCCTCAAATCCCCTCTAAACCTCCTCTGTTTCACCTTAAAATTATGCCCCCTCATTACTGACCCTTAACTAAAGGGAACTGCTGCTTCCTGTCCATGCTGCTTAAAGTCTTATATATCTCAATTGGGTCCCTCCTTCAACCTTCTCTGTTCTAAAGAAAACAATGTGAGCCTATCCATCCTCTCTTCATAGCTAAAATGCTCCATGCTAGGCAACACCCTGGTGAATCTCTTCTGCACCAGTGTGATTATATCCTTCCTATTCTGTAGTGACCTGAACTGCACACACTACTCCAGCTATGGCCTAACCAAATTCTTGAAGAACTCCAATATAATCTCCCTGCTTTTATAATCTAATCCATGACTGATAAAGGCAAGTGTCCCGTTTCTTAGCCACCCTGTTAACCTGTATGCCACCTTTAGAGATCTGCAGACAGGCACACCAAGAACCATCTGTTCCTTCTAAGTGTCCTGCAATTCATTGAGTACTCCATTGCATTGTTACTTCTTCCAAAGTGCATCACCTCGCAATGTTCAGATTTAAATTCCATCTGTCCATCTGACCAACCCATCTATATCATTCTGTAACTGATGACCTTCTTCCTCATTATTAACCACTCAGCCAAATTTCATGTCTTCTTTGAACTTACTCATCACTCCCCCCCAAATTCTTATCTATATTGTTTGTATAAATTATGACATATGTATTCAAAGATCCAGCACTGGTCCCTATGGTACACTGCCGCACACAGGGCTCCAATCACACAAATAGCCTTCTACCATAGAGTTGTACAGCACGGAAACTGATCCTACAGTCCAACTCATCCATGCTGACCAAATATCCTGAATTAATCTGGTCCCATTTACCAGCATTTGGCCCATATCCCTCTAAACCCTTTCTATCCGTACACCCATCTAGATGCCTTTTAAATGTTGTGATTGTACCAGCCTCCACCACATCCTCTGGCAGCTCATTTCATACATGCACCACCTCTGACTCCTAGCCCTACGTTAATTTTGGGTCCATCTTGCCAAGTTACCCTGAATCCCATGTGCTTTTACCATTTTTAATCAGTCTCCCATGTGGGATCTTGACATATGCTTTGCTGAAATCCATATAAACTACATCAACTGCACTACCCGTAGCAACACACCTGATCAACTCTTCGAAAAATTCAATCAAGTTTCTTAGTCATGACCTTCCTCTAACAAAGCCTTGCTGACTATGCCTGAACAAACCCAGCCTCTATAAGTGGAGGTTAATCCTCTCCTTCATAATTTTCTCCAATAGGTTCCCTACCACTGATGAGACTCACTGGTCTGTAGTTCCCTGGTTTATTGCTACCACCCTTTTTGAAACACAGAACCACAATAGCTGTCCTCCAGTCATCTGGCACCTCTCCTATGGACAGAGAGGCAATTAAAATTTAGGTCAAAGCTCCTGTAATTTCCTCCTTTGTCTCCCACAGCAGCCTGGGGATCTGCCTACTTTTAAGCTTACTAAAACCTCCATTGGCTTCTCACTCCCTATGTTAATCTTCTCAAAAACCTGACAGTCTCTCTCCTCAAATTCTGTACCTACAGCATCCTTCTCCTGAATGGAGACAGAAATGGGCAGCACAATGGCTCAATGGTGAGCACTACTGTGTCACAGTAGCTGGGACCCAGGTTCGATTCCACCCTCGGGCGACTGTCTGTGTGGTATTTGCACATTCTCCCTGTGTCTGTGCAGGTTTCTTCTGGGTGCTCCAGTTTTCTCCCACGGTCCAAAGATGTGCCAGTTAGGTGGATTGGCCATGCTATATTGCCCCATAGTGTTCTGGGATGTGCACACGAGGTAAATTAGCCATGTAAATACTGAGGTATAGGGTAGGGGGTAGGTCTGGGTGGCATGCTCTTCAGGGGGTCAGTGTGGATTTGATGAGCCAAATGGCCTGGTTCCACACATAAGGATTCTATGCTTCTATTGGAAGTGAAGCACTCAATTAACATTCTACCAACGTCCTCCAGCTCCATACACAGATTGCCCTTTTGGTCCCTAATATGCCCTACTCTTTCCCTGATTACCCTCTTCCCTTTCATATAGTTACAGAATATCTTGAGATTCTCCCTAATTTTACCTGTCAGCGTTTTAATGCCCCACGTTGTTCTCCTAATTGCTTTTTTTAAGTTCCTCCAGCACTTTCTATACTCTACTAGGGTTTCAATTGATTTCTTCCCTTTGCAACAGACAGGCGTCTCTCTTTCCCTTCGTATCCAGTCATGAATATTTCTAGGCAACGAGAGTTCTCTGGGCCTGTTGCTCCTGCATTTCACCTAAAGGGAACATATTGCATCGGTAGCCTCCCCATTTCCTTTCTGAACACCCCCACTGTTCTCTTGTAGACTGGTCCACAAATAGCTGTTCCAAGTCTATTTTGACCAGATCCTGCCTCATTTTAATTAAATCTGCCTTCCCAATTGAAAGCCATTTTTTTTGCAGGCCATCCTATTTCATTTCCACAACAAACTTAAATTATACTGTATAATGGTTGTTATTCCCAAAATTGTCCCATACTGCCCCCACCCAACCACCTGTCTGACTTCGCTCCCCAGAATCAGGTCCAGCACTGCACCCTCTCTTGTTGGACCTTTTACATGTTGACATAAAGAGTTTTCCTGAATTCATTACAAGAAATCTGCCCACTTTGAATCTTTTGTGGCGATACCATAGCTTTAAGAGGTGTATTTCATCCTGGGTTTTTTTAGGAAGAAAGGTTGAGACAGAGGTGTCAAGCAGTCTGTTCAAAGCCAATAAAGCAAACAGCTTGTGAAGCCTTAGGGTTTTTTTTTTAAAGTTGGAACAACAGAAGCAGCCTGAATGGGTGGGATCAAGCTCCCACAGAACCAAGATTTTTAGCTTTAGCTTTCAGTAGTTGCTGGGGTCTTGAAGCTAGATGTGAAAGATCTTCTTCCTCTGTTTGCCACAGCAAAAAGCTGGGGCATTCTTCCTGCCATTAGAATTGCATTTAAAACAGTCTTTTTTTTACTGAATATGCCATTGCCAAGAGTATGTTTATGGCATGTTACCATACTGGAACAGTTAATTAGTAGTTAATATATATAGTATTTTATTAAGCATTCTAATATAGTTACAGTAAAGCCAGTTCTATTTGTTTATTTTTATTTTGTCTGTATTTTAATTGTAGTGTAAAAATAAAGTGTGTTTCGCTTAAAGTCAAGTAGGTTGACCAATCAAACTGCATCTGGAATGCAAGGCTTTACACTTTAAAATAAGAAAAGGTTAGGGTCTAGTATATCTCCTTAATACATTTTGAGGGAGTTTGGTCTAGTCCATAACATTTTGCACTTTGACTATTCCAATTAATGTTGAGGGTGTTCAAAATCCCCTAATATAATTAACCTAGTATTGTTATATCACAGAGTATTGTTTGCATATCTGCTCCTCTATTGCTCCGGTTTGGAGGTCTATTAAACACTCCCAGCAATGTGACTGCCCCTTTTTATTCCTAAACTCTGTGCACAAAGCCTCATTTGTAGGTTCTTCCAAGATATCATCCCTCCTTTTCTGTAGTAACTGACTTCTTAACTAATACTGCAACATCACGTCCTCTTCTGCACCTTGCATCTTACCAGAAGATTCTATTCCCTGGAATATTGAGTCCTGCCACTTCTTCAACCATATCTCTGTGATGGCAACAATATCATAGTTTCATGTATCAGTCCAGGCCCTTAACTCATCCTCCTTACCTATAATAAAGGTAAGGTAAAGTCACCAGAGTCTTACCAGACCATAGGGCTGCTCTCTCATCAGAGAGGGATGGCAGGTGGTGGTCTAACCTGAGAGTCACCATGTCTCAGGCAAGGGGGAAGGTTGAGAAGGGGAGTCCTTCATTGTAACCTGAGCTGGTGAATCCACACTCTTGGCATCACTCTGCATTGCAAACCAGCTGCCTAGCAACTCAGCTAGTCTTAGCAGTAAAGTAGAGGCCACCCACCCTCACCTTACATCATTGAATCTCAACAAAATTGAACTCACTCTTGCCCTGGTTCCTTTCCTGTTTATGCTGAGTCCCTATCATTTGGCGTCTCCTCCCTTTGAAAACTAGTTTAAACGCCTCCCTGCAGCACTGATCCATCCCGTTCTGTTCAGGTGCAGTCTGTCCCACTTGTACAGGTCACACCTTCCCCATAAACAGTCCCAGTAATCCAGGAATCTAAAATCCTCCCTGTTGCACCATGCTTTGAGCCATGCATTCATCAAATTGTATCAAACAACCTTGAATAATACACAAGTGACAACTCATTCATAACGGCAACAAGCCTATGTAAACTGAATAATTGCAGCCATGGTGTTAAACAACACCATTTTTTCATATTTGTATTAAAGATTGCAGCTCAACAAACTAACCCTTGTAATAGCTACAGAAGTCTGGTATTGATGAGGGGCATTGCACTTTCCAAAAGGTAAACAGTTCTCATCAACTGATATTACAGCAAATCATGGAGCTTGATAAAGAAATGTTAAAAAAAATCACAACTATAACTATGTCTCTGTTTGAGCAAACCTACTTCACCAACTATTGCAATTATTGGAATCTATGGCGAATAGGAAATGGCTCGCAAAATACATTCACACTGCTGATAGTACTTTCTTCAGAAATGTTATCAGTTTATGTTGCAAAATATCCGAAGACATGAGTGCCTTATTGACAGGTTATATGGGATTTACAAGCCACCTGTGCAAATCTGTTTGGAATGGATTGCCCTGTGATTTCAGTGCAAATCAGACTAAATTGCTGCTTAATCCTTTGATGGTAGGATTGAGTTTAGATTAATGTACACAGGAATTAGATAGGCAGTGACTGAGTTCTTAGTGCTATCAGAGGTCATAGTACCGTTAAGCCTACGCTGCAACCACAGTAAGGCAAATTTCAAACAAAGCCTCTCAAATAAGATTTGTATCCAATTCTGAATGCACCATTTGATATATTTCTGTTGAATGGCACTTACTAAATTAAAATATACACTCCACCATCTGGTGAAGGTGGAGGAGGGCAAATTACTCCTGAATTTTAAAATTTAAATTATTTGATGCTCTTCCTGCTAACATGTGACAATTCACTGGGAGCAGGTTATGGCTCGAAGCTGCAATTCCATTCAAAGACCATGAGGAAAAGAAAGGAAAGATGTAAGGAAAAAATTAAGAGTATATGGAAGAAAGAAGAAGCCAGGACTGATGTTTTTGTCGAGGAGATGGGAGAAAATTAAAACTGATATGCTGGAGTGATTGGTGACCAACCAGTCAGGTTATTTCCTTTTGTTATAAAAATCAATGAAAATACAATTAATTGTGAGGTACAAAAAGTGCTTTAAATAAATATTGTTAATAAGTTTTTAATAATAAAATATTCAAATGTTCTATAGGTGTGGGATTCCTGCTTTCCATCCTTATTTTTTTTAAAATACATTCAAGTGGTGTGGGCATCATTGGCAAGGCCAGCATTATTGTCAATTCTTAATTTCTCCTGACAAGCCCTCTTACACCACATTATCAATGACGAAGGTACTCCATGGTACAGTTAGGTAGGATTTTGACCCAGAAATGATGAAGAAACAGTGATACGTTTTCGAGTCAGGATGACGGGTGACTTGGAGGGAACACTGCCCTGTCTGCTGCTCTTGTCTTTCTGAGTGATTGAAGTCTTGTGTTTTGGAGGCACTGTTAATGAAACCTCAGCAAGTTGCTCTGGTATACTTTGTAGATGGTACACACCACCGCCACAATGCACTTCTAATGGAGGGAGTGACGTTTTCTTGGAGAGGATAGGGTGTTAATCAAGTGAGTCACAATGTCTTGGATGCTGAATATGGTTGGAGCTGCACTGACCTAAGCACATGGGGCATACTCCACAATATTTCTGATTTCAGACACATGTATGGAGAATCAGAAGGTGAGTTACATGTCACAGAATTCCCAAGCTACTCTATATTATATTATACTGTTGCTCCTGTTATGCTTCTGGTCAATGGTAACCCTAAAAATGTTGATGGAGGGGAATTTAGCAACAGAAATTCAATGTGAATCAATCAACATGATCGACACAGCCCAGACGATTGTTTCAAAATGTAAGCTTTTCAGGACATAACAACTAAAGATGATCTTTTTGTCCTTTTGCCCTTAAAGAGAGAACAAAGGGTGACGATAAAAAAAATCAAGAAACTGGTTTGTATCACAACTGATGGTGCACAGCCCTGCATGTAGCCAATGTTGCATTTTTGCAGGAATGATCCTGACTTCCACCCATTTGTCAATTATCACCGCATAATCCACCAGCAGGCTTCAGCAGGTAATGTAATGTACTTTTCTCATGTCACAAAAGTAATTGTTAAGATTGTAAACTTGATTTGAATAACAGTCCTTCAGCATTGCTTGTTTAAATCCTTACTCTTCAAACTTAATGCTGCCTATGTTGAACTTATCCACCATGTTAATGTCAAGTCAAGGGAATACCCTGAAAAGACTTTTCTTGATCTGATGCCTGAAATCGTCAAGTCTCTTAAATAAAATGTGCAGCAAGTTGTCAGATAATGCATGGCTGCTGGACTTCGATTTCCTTACAGATGTAACATCAAAACTGAAGGAGGTGAATGAGGAACTGCAGGGAAAGGAGGGAGACTTGGCACATACAATCAGTGCCACAAATTCTTTCAAATTGAAGTTGGGTCTGTGGTCCTCCCAATTAAACAATATAATGCTGCAATACTCACTGAATCTGGAGAAAATATTAGACAAAGACAAAGAAAAATAGTTCCAGGCAGAAAATGCCAATGCAGAATTAGCAGAGGATTTTAATAGGCAATATCCAGAATTAGATGTGATGGAACACATTATTGTGTTTTAAACATTGGTGGGTTGACAAATTCCAGCAGATGTTTGATTTACAAAGTAGTAGAGTTGATATGAACATAATTACCACGCAAAATGATATTGAGCTGAAAGGGACAGTGACTTTTGGGAACTCATCAACCCCTCTCCTAATATCCTGTGCTTTTAAAGTGATAGCTTATGTTGATTCTACATTCCTCTGTGAGATAGAGTTCTCCCTAACAAAGATAATCAAGTCCAAGTGTCATAGCCACCTTACAGATACCTGTTCGATGGCCTGTATTCAATGTGCAGATCATGTGCAGTTACAGATGTCAAACGAAGACTTGGTAAGTAGAGGACAAAATGAAGAATTACATATACCATGGTTTTGGGATTCAACAGACTGATTCCTGGGGTGGCAGGCAGGCACATGAGGAAAGGCTGAATTGACTGGGCTCGCATTTGTGGGAATTTAGAAGAATGACAGACGATCTCGCAGAAACATATAAAATCCTGATGGGACTGGACAAGATAGATGCGGGAAGGATGTTCCTGATCATTGGGGAAGTCTAGAACTAGGGGTCACAGTCTAAGAATAACAAGTAAGCCATTTAAGACTGATGAGGAAGAATTTCTTCTCTCAGAGAGTTGTGAACCTGTGCAATTCTCTCCCACAGGAAGCTGTTGGGGCCAGTTCATTAGATATATTCAACAGGGAGCTGGACATGGCCCTTGCAGCTAAAGGGATCTAGGGGTATGGAGAGAAAGCGGGAGTGGGATACTGAGATTGTATGATCAGCCATGATCATATTGAATGGTGATGCAGGCTCGAAGGGCAGAATGGCCTACTCCTGCACATATTTGCTATATTTCTGTGTAATTTATATAGCACTAAAAATTAACCATTTATTCTGCATCTTCTTTGGGGTGGATCCTGGATTACAAATTCAAAAGGCGATTGCATGCTTAAAACAGTTGGAGATCACTGTTCTAAGTGGTAGAGGTGGTATGTTTGGAAGGTATTGTCAAAGGACTGTTGCTATGTGCATCTTGAAGATATTGCACACTGCTGCCACTGTGCATCATTGGTGAAGGGAGTAAATGTTGAAGGTGGTGAATGGAGAATTCAGCAATGGAAAACAAGAAGGTTACTTCAGTGTTGCTTGAGCTGCACCCATCCAAGCAAATGGGAAGTATCCCATCGCAATCCTGATGTGTGCCTTGTACATGGGGTCAAGCTTTGGGAATACAGGAGGTGAATTATTTGCCACAGAATTTGTAGTGTCTGACCTGCTGTTGTAGCCACAGGATTGATATGACTCACGCATTCCTCTGGGATACTAATAGTGGGGAGACAGTGATGGGCAATGACAGTTAAATTCTCTCTTGTTGGAGATGGTCATTACCTGGCCCTTGTGTGGCCTTATGGCTTAAAGAAAATCATTGATTAAGCAGGTGAAGATGAGTCGGCCTAGGTGAACAACCCAACTCCTGAAGCAATGTCCTGTGCTGAGATGACTGGGCTCCAACAAGAAAAATATCTTCCTTTTTGCAAGGTATGATTTCAACCAGTACAGAACACATACTTCCAACCCAAATCTCAACATTTTCAGCTCTATTAGGGTTCCTATCACTCTGAGAAATGCTGCCCCGATGTCAAGGATGGTCATTCCCTCTTTACCTCTGGAATTCAGCTCTTATGTCCATGTTTGACCAAGATTGTCATGAGGTCTACAGCTGAGTTAGAACTGAGCATTAATAAGCAGGTTATTGTTGGTAAATGCACTGGTTAGCACTGTCAAGGACCCTCCAACACCTTTGCTATTTCAGTTTAGACATTTAAATTTATTACGAGATAGACAGTTTTTTTGGATTAGCTTTCATTATTAACCAACTGATAGCATTGAAAGGATGCTGGCATACCCTTTCTTAAGTTACATAACTGTTTACCTTTGTGTGACATAGGCTTATGGATGAGACCAGTTTGGAATCACCAGCAGTTTGGTTTGAGTCATACATGGCCGTTCTCCTTTATAAGCTGAGGCACAGAATACAAGACCTGGGAGGTTCTGCATGATCTGCATTCATTTCACCATAGTTTGCAAATTGTGCTTAGTTCTGATCAACACATTAAAAGCAGAAGATTTACAAGGATACTACCAGAACTTGCCCAGTTTAGCTATGAGGAAAGGCTGAAATAAAAAGAGAAAATGCTGGAGAAATTCAGCAGTTCTGGCAGCATGTATGGAGTTGGAAACAAGAGTCAAACAGAGTTAAAGCTGGGATAAAAGGTACTGCAGATGCTGGAGAATCCGAGATAACAAACATGGGGCTGGATGAACACAGCAGGTCAAGCAGCATCATAGCAGCAGGAAAACTTGACGTTTCTGAAGGGTTTAGGCCCGAAACGTCAAGTTTTCCTGCTCCTATGATGC
>JAHRHZ010000023.1:22643073-22819378 GCA_024137785.1 Ginglymostoma cirratum | reverse complement strand
AAGCAGCATCATAGGAGCAGGAAAACTTGACGTTTCGGGCCTAAACCCTTCAGAAACGTCAAGTTTTCCTGCTGCTATGATGCTGCTTGACCTGCTGTGTTCATCCAGCCCCATGTTTGTTATCTCGAGTTAAAGCTGGAGTTGTTTTCCTTAAAAACTGAAGAGCTGGGGAGTGAGTTGTATAAAATTGTGAGGAATGACCCATTTACCTTCGCAGAGGGGTCAAACAACAGCACGCCTAGGTGTAAAGTGATTGGTGAAAGGATTAAAGAGGATCTGAGCAAACGTTGTTTCACCAATGAAACCACCAGAGGGTAGTAGGGTTCTGGATCTCATGGCCTAAAGAGGAAGAAGCAGAAAGTCTCACTACATTTAAAATGCACTTGAATGTATACTTGGAAGGCTGGTAACCAATATGTTACAGACCTTGTGCAGAAAGATGGTTTTAACCTCGTCATTGACTGATATGAAAGCCGGGCTGAATCGCCTATGTTGATTTTCTATGTCAGGTTTTTGCTTGTACGATCAGCAGGGATTGGTGTAAATATGGAAAAATGCATGGTCATCCACATCATCAGGAAAACAGAGCAGCAGAATATTAAATAAATGGAGATAAACTGCAAAATGCTGCATAAAGGGATCTGGGGATCCTCAGATATGCAACACCAATTGTTAGAATGGAAATACAGCAAGTAATTAGAGAGGGAAATTGAATGCTGCTAGTTATTGCCGGGGGATGGAGCGTAAAAGTAGGGAAGTCTTGCTATAATATGGCTTTGGTGATATTTCACCATGAATTATGATCTCTTTACACAAGAAGGGATACACTAGTTTTGAAAGCAATTCAAACAAGGTTTGCCAGGCTGATTTCTGGAATGAAGAGGGTTGCTGATAGGGAAAGGTTGAGCCTATACTTACTGGAGTTTAAAAGACTACAGAGTGATCTTATTCAAACATATATGGGACCTGGCAGGGTAAATGCTGAAAGGGTGTTTTCTGGAACTTGGAGGGGAGGGAAGGGTGGACTCTGTTTCACATTAAAGTATCACCCATTTAACGTGATGATCAGAAGAAATTTCTTTTCTTAGAGGGGGATTAATCTTTGGCATTTTCTATGCCGGAAAGCCATGGAGACTGGGTTACTGAGAATTTTCAAGGTTAAGTTAGACAGGTTTTTGAGTGACAAGGTTTTGGCAGGGCAGGCAGGAAAGTAGAGCTAAGGCCATAACCAGATCAGTCATAATCTTAGTGAATGGCAGAGCAGGCTCAAGAGGCTTATTTGACTAATTTGGCTTCTATTTCTTAGGATGTTATGAACATTCATTGGAGGTTGCCAGTGTAGCACTAGTATACCCTGGGGAAAGTCATCCAACATTCTGCTGTTGGTTGGTGTGTAGCTGTTTTGCTGAAACTACACGTCCACTTACTGCAAGGCTGGATTTAGCTATGAAGCCACACACAGCGGAATAATCCCACAGACACACTCATATTTAAGGTTCACTTGTAAATTCTGGGTACTTGTGTAAGGGAGTCAAAGGTTATTGGGGAGAAAGACAGGAAAGTGGAACTGAGACCACAGCCAGAGTAGCAGTGCTCTTACTGAATGGTGGAGCTGGCTTGAATAGCCAAATGACCGACTCCTGCTCCTAAGTCCTGTACACTGCAGGATCATCCCTCCCATAATCAGGAAGGACAAGAACAGAGAAAGGGGAAATTTGATAGATGTATTCAACATCATGAAAAATGTTGAAAGGGTTGGAGAACATGTTTTCAGAAGGGCGAATAACCAGAGGACCCAGATTTAAAACAACGAGCATAACGAGTGAGATGAGGAGAATTTGTTTTTACATAGCAAGTATGTTATGATGTGCCAAAACAGGCAATGGAAGCAGATTCAATAAAACATTTCAAAAGGAAACTGAAGGGCAGCCATTTACAGGGTTAGAGGAAAGGAAACTGGTATTGGACTAACTGACGGTTCTACCAAAGAACAGGTATAGCGGGCTGAATGAACTCCTTTTCTGGGCTGGATCATTCTATGAAAACACATGGTGTAGTCCAGGCTATAAAAGCCATCTGCGTAATTCAAATTATCTGCAACGTCCTGTTGTTTCCATGTATTCTTTATGCAAAGGTTTTAGCAGTCAAGAATACTACAACAGAACATCTCCATTCTCTTAAGGTGCTGAAAAGATTATATATGAGCCCTCTGCACAAGCCTCCAGCAGGGTGCACTGAAGAGCAGTGTGCAGTGGCTAATTCTTTTCAGGGGCACAACCAGATCACCACTTTGACTGACAGCAATTAACATGGCAGAGATTAGGGATTGAAATTGGTAGTAGCGGCCCTCTTGGCACAATGCAAACCATGCATGGAACTTATCTATTGCTCTATCCAAAATTTTTGTGTTCCCAAATGGTTTTTATTTGCTGGCTGGAAACTGAGCCAAATTCTGGCATTTGTCAGTAAGCTGTGAATAGCTGCCATGAGATTTAATCACTGTTGTTGCAAAGTAATGGTGCTGGAATCAGTTAATTTTCTATTTCTGGACACTGACTAACAAACCAAGGGTTTAAAGATGGCCACAAATGTCACTAGGTTTGTTGAGCACATACCCACCATCTGCCATTTTTCTGGCCAAGGAAAGGAGAATATGAATGATGATCAGCAGATAACTGGCTGCCCTCACAGAAACCAAATTCAGCAAACAGTCAAATACATTTCTAATTTCTATGATTGCTCGTTTGATCTTGTGTTTTCTGAAATTGGTCCAGCATGTTCAAGCCAACTGTGTAAGATATCCCACTTTGTGCAAGAGTCAGAACTGAAGTAACTCTACAGAGGCCAATATCCCGTCACCAAGTCATCCTTTATTGACATGTGAAGAGTCCTTGACACTGATCCAGCTCCCTCAGAGCCAGTGCTCATGGTGAACAGAACATCTGACCCTTCTGTTCATATCTGTCAGCCAAGGCGCCCTGATTGGACCAGATTAACAGCCCCAATCAGGGGACTCATTCTATAAGGTGGACCTGGCTGACCTCATTACAATCACTACATTCCTCCCCCTCTAAGTCTGAGGACATAAGCTGGTACTTTTTTTCTGTAGCTTCTCCTGGGGTGTTTTAGCACCAGGTCAGGTTCCTCAACTCTGCCTCTCATATGGGCAGCATAGCAGTTTGCCTCTTTCACCCAGAGTGTCTCAAAAGAAATTCATTCTCCTCTTCAGATGGTAAAGACACCAAGACAGCAACATCTACTATGTCCATCTCAGATTCCAAGGTATCGTTAACGCTTCATGGAAAGGGAGAGTCCATGGGTTCCGGAACAGTCGGAAAGGCTGTCGAGGAGCCGGGCACATTTTGTTCCTGCGCCATTTGCAAGTTTGCAGCTTTCACATGGTCCATGTGCTTGCTCAGGACCATGGCACCTACCCGAACTTTATACATCACTGGATGGGACCTCACATCGACCATGCCTCTTACCCATGCAGGGGAATTCCCATGATTCCAACACCAAACTTCATCCCCTAAAGTAAATTGTCTCTCTCGCTTTGCAGAGTCTTATGTCTGGCATTGGCGTTTCTCATTTCATTTCATCCTCTCCACAAGTCCAGGAAGATCAGATTTAACGTGGTACGGAGTCTTCTCCCCATTAGCAACTCTGCTGGAGCCATCGCTGCAGTTGCCCAAGAGGTGATCCTACAATCAAATAAGAACTGGAACAGTTTGGTATCAAGTGAAGCTGCAGGCTGTTTCTTTAAACCTGCGTTCATAGTTTGGACTGCTCTTTCTGCCAGACAATTGGATGATGGATGGTGTAGAGTTGTCCTTATATGACGAATACCATTCAACTTTAGGAAGTACTCACTGTTGGTAAACAATGGTTCATTGCCTGTAACCAACACTTCTGTGAGACCATGTATTGCAAAAGACGCGTGCAGTTTTTCTATCATCAGCCCTGTGTTTGATGAATAAACTATATGCACGTCCAGCTACTTTGAGTGGGCATCCATAATGACTAAGAACATTGAACCCGTGAAAGGACCTGCATAGTCGACATGTAACCAAGTCCAGGGTATACCCGGCTGCTCCATGGGGGAATGTGGGGGAGCTGCTGGCAGTAACTTTTGTCCTTATTGGCACTCTGGGCACTGCCTCACCAATGCAGCTGTGTCTGCATCCAAGCCTGGCCACCAGACATAATCTCTTACCAACATCTTCATTTTGGAAACCCCTGGGTGACCCTGGTGGAGTTCAGCCATTATCTGGCAGCGACCTTTGCAATCATTCTTGTTTTCCATAATAATATGCCATCCTCTACTGTGATCTGGTCTCTCTGGGTCCAAAAATGGTTTCAATTCTGATTGTGATGTCCCTTTGGTTTTCCCCATCACCACCAGCTGTTTCAGTTATGCTAGGACGGGATCCTTCTCCATCCAAAGTCTGATATTGTCAGCTATGACTGGAAGTATGTCTAGAAAATGTAAAGCCATTACGGACTCTTCCAGTGGTGGTACCACCGGTGGTGTATCTGCCAGCAGGAGGGGGCTCAATGCATCCACATTTGTTACTTGGCCTCCCAGACGGTGTTCCAACTTGTAATTAGACACACAGTATTCGAGCCCAACGCAGAATTCGGCCTGAAACTATGGGTGGCACTGCCTTATCCTCTTTAAGTAGACCTAGCAGGGATTTATGGTCTGTTATTATTGCAAATTTACATTCATAGAGTTATTGGTGGAATTTCCTGACTCCAAATATGATCGCAATGCTATTGCCTTCACTCAAGTAGTGTCCCCCAAGCTCAGTCAGACTAGTGAGGGTGTCCACTTCCATCAGAATACCCTGCAATTCTTATGTTCCACTTGCCACATTTTCCAGTGATAAACCCAGTTGTATTTCCTGTTTGAAGCCTAGTTGGGCTTCAGCTAGTAGGCACTTTTGCATGGTTACATCATTAATCCCACATACCAGTCTCTCAGCATCTCACTAAGGGTTAAACCAAAGTCACATGCCTCTGCCAGTCATCTTAATCTCGTCAAAAATCCTGATACTGATTCTCCTGGTTCTCAAATTGCCAAGTAAAACCAATAGCATCTCAGAATTAGAGGCGGCTTGGGGTCATAATATTCCTTAACTAAATTTGTCAACTCTTGAAAGGTTCAGTATCTGGCGCCTTCGGGGAAGTTAGGCTCCTAATAACCGAAAAAGCTTCAAGTCCACAAGCTGTCAGGTGCATTACTCATTGCTTTTCACCTACCCAAATGTCATTTGCTCAGGAAAAAAAATGTATTCTTTCCACATACTGATCCTACTCTCATCGCCACTGAAATAACTCCAGAGAGGTCGGTATCCTGTCACCAAGTCACCTCTTATTTACATGTGGAGAGTCCTTGACACTGATCCAGTTCCTTCAGAGCCAGCTCTCAGAGTGAACAGAACCTCTGAGATTCCGGTTTATACTTGTCAGCCGGAGCTCCCTGATTGGACCAGATTAACAGCCCCAAATGGGAAACTTGCATATTATGAGGTCCACTTGGCTGATGTCATTACAGTCAGAAAATCTCTACTCACCGTCTTCCCAAAATTGCCCTCTGTCATGTTCGAATGAGCTGAGATTTTTAACCCATCTTCCACTATTCCGTTTATGCTGCCTAGCCAGCATGTTTGTGTTTCAGATTTCCTTGTTTCTTTTTAGTTTAAAGTAGTTGGATTATTTAAGGGACATCACAGGTTGTCCACCTGCTACCCCTGAGTTATATGCAGTTCCCAGCCCTTGAAGCCCAGCCTATTTCAAGAGGGAATAGAATTCATGTCTGAGCGACATCTATCACCTCCTCAGGACTTGCAAAAGGCTTAGAGTCAGTGAAGTATTTCTGAAATGTATAATGAGAGTTAACGTTTCAGATTTGTGTCACAGACTTGTCTTCTTTCTTGCAGTTCTCTGTTCCAGATTAATAATTCAGCAGAAAGCCTTTAATGAGTTTAAAGTAAAGGTTTATTTATTCTAACCCGATTAACCTGAATTAACACAGTGTCACACACTTGGCCTCACGTACACACTTTACTGATTACAGTTAATTCAGTTTCTGATTTATACTTCTCAACTTCCGTGTGGTAGGTCTGTGGTTCCTTGAACAGATTTGACAACTTGGAAGTTGTAGTGAGGATCATATAAATCAAAGAATCTGTGAAGTTTCTTGTACCGCTGGCTCTCAGGTGAGCTTTCAAACTGTAACGTTGGCTACTTGATGACTTGCTGATGACTATTGGTTCTGATGCAAGTAGCTCTTAACTGATTTTTAAACACCTTGTAAACACATTGCCGCCTCACCAAGTGACTTTTCATAAGTTCAAGGTAGTTTCCAAACAAGGTGTTGCATTCATTTGATTCCATATCCTGCGTCGTGGGTTAACATGCCTGAGGCCCACCAGTCTACGCTGGATGGGGAAGGCCACCATAATAGTCACTGAGTTTTGTCCACTGTGAAACATGGAGGCAGACAGTCTGGAAATTCCTATAGTTCTTTACATGCTGGCCCAGTTTTAAACAATGGGATGTATGAATTCCCTAGTTAACTGTGAGATATTTAACACCTATGTCCATATTTAATCAGATAACTACCAGATACTGGATGCTGTCTATAGACTGAATGCCAAAAATCACATTGTTTACAGTAGTCATCTTAATAGATTGTTTGTGTTGAATTTTTATGAACTTTTAGTCAAAACTTATAATGTCTTTGAGTATGACATCAGACCAATGTGATGAAAGGCAACTGACCTGGAATATTAACTCTTTTTCCTGTCTCCACACATGCGTACAGGCCAGCTGTGTATTTCCAGCATTTTCCTGCTGTTATTTCAGACATCCAGCATGCACAGTATTTTGCTCCTGTGCTTTTGAAGCGTGACCACTGATGCACTGCAGAGAAACACCATAGCTAATTCTTGTACAGCGAGATCCCACAAACACCAATGAGAAAAAGGGCCAGATGTTGACATTTAATTCTTATTGTTGACATCCCTGGTAGAATGATTGAAGCTTAAGCTATAGAAAGGACAGTATGTAGTGATATTACCTAGTGGCTGATTCTATATCAAGGAACAAGTAATCCAAAGTAATAGGAACTGGAATTTAAAAATGTTACTAATTGTTGCTAATCACAAAGGTGGGCCACAAAACTAAAAGCTCATGACACCCCAGCTATTAAAGCCAATGAAAGTGGCTGACAATACAGGAAAGGGTGTTGTTCAAGATCAGATTTGAGTGCCGCAGTTATAGCGAAAGACATTCAGTTGAGCAGGCACATGTTGCAAGCTACAACACAGTCCAAGAGGTTATGAAGGAATTAAAAGGAGGATAATATATAATAAGAAGCTGGTTCTCCATGCTGAAGCCAAGCTTTCTCCCAATTTAAAAGAGAAGTTTAGCACAGACCAGGGATAAAACTTAGAATTTTCTTATTCTGTAACACTCCATGGTTAGCATCTAATTAATCACCAGGAACTGCCCTTACTACAAATATTTATCAAGAACAAAAACACAGTGAATTATCAGTATGATAGAAGTAACTGTGTATGTTATTAGATACACATATTACAGTGAATTTGTGTTTACGGCTGGAGAATCACCTCAATTAACCGAATGGCAGAGCTATGTTCTTTGCTCGCCCACTACTGCAAACTCTAGTCCCTTCCCATTGATTCCATCCCTTCCCCGTGCCCAACTTTCACCTGAAATAAACTGTTCACAACCTCTGAGATAAGTCTCAGGTTCCATATCTGGTCGATCACTAAGAACATTTAATTTTATTTCTCGGAACAAATTACTGCAGATGCTGGAATCCGTACTGAAAACAAAAAGTGCTGGAGATCATGGCAGGTCAGGCAGCATCCATGGAGACAGAGCAAGCTAATGTTTTGAGTCTAGAGGGCTCTTCCTACCTGTACCAGACTAAGCCTATTGCAGCTGAAAGGCCATATACATCAGCACTCAGCTTCCAACCATTCCAACTCACTGCTTGATGGCCCCTCCAGTTCTCCATGCTCATAAACTCCAACATCTAAAAACCTGGTGCATATGTCCCAAGCTAAGTCCCACTGGGCTTCATATTGGCTTTCAGCAACCTATGTTGATTAGCACCAATTCCACAAATGTTAGCATTTTTCTAATTTTTAAATCTCTCCATGGCTTCATCGACACCTACATCGATAATCGATATACTTTCCCAACCTCTATACACCTCTGACTTCTTTTACCACACCTGCTCCCACTGATCCAACCCTGGCAGCAGGGCAGTGCCATTTCCATTTTAGAAACTCTTTTCTTAAACCCCTGATCCTCTCTCTACATCCCACTTGCCACCCCCCCCACCTTAAAAACATTTAGTCACCCACTTGAATATTTCAGCATTTCAAGTTACAAGGTATTTTTAGTCAATGTAGAAATGTGAGCTAGCATAGATAATGGCAAAGTATTATAAAATATTAATATGACTAAATCATATAGTGAATTCAAAGAATACATCAGATTTAATGCAGAACCATCAGATACTCAGCAGCTGTAAACTAAACTGTCACATATCAAATATATTATGAACACAGAAACAAGAGTAAGCCATTTCAGTTCCTTAAGCTTGTTCCATCATTAAATAAGATCATGGCTGATGTATGATCTAACTGTTACCCATCTTTGCTTCAAATTTCCTAATATATTTGATTAATAAAAATATATCAGTCTCTGATTAAAGCTAGCAGCCGAACCAAAATACAGTTTGAAACTGCTACCACGTTTTGTGTACAGAAGTATTTGTGAATTCCACTCTGAAAAGTCTGACTCTAACTTTAAAACCCTGTCCTCTAGCCGTAGACTTTCCAACAGGTGGAAATAGTTACTATTTACCCTCTCTTTTCTTGAGGGCTTCAGTCAAGCCAAACTTTAACATTGTAAATGGTAATGAATGTAACCTCATCTGTGTAATCTCCTTGTAATTTAGACCAGATTGCTATCATTCCAGTGTATCTATGTTGCCCAGCCTCTGAGACCAACATATCAGTCCTTAAATGTGGTGTCCAGAAGTGCTGACAGTACACCAGGTGTGGTGCAACCAGCACCTCTATCAAGGCCCCAGCTTGATTTCTACATTCTTGGGTTCTCATCTTCCAGTCTCCAAAAACCTGCATCTGTTAACATTTTTGATTACTTTCTGTACCAATCTGTGACACTTTAATGATCTTTATGCAAAGTCCTCCATATCTATATTTTAAAAGTTAAGTCTTATCTTCATATAGCAACTTTCACATCCTTAGGGTGGTTAAAGGCGCTTTTTTTAAAAAAAAGTTTCATTATTACAATAGGAAATATAGCAGCCAATTTACAAACAGCAAGACCCACTAACAGCAAAAGCAGATGATCTGTCTTTTAACGACGTTGGTCGAGAATATTGGCCATCACACCAAGGAGAAATCCCCTGCTGTTCTCTGAAACAGGCCTGTGCAATCTTTTGAGATAACAAGCATGGGGCTGGATGAACACAGCAGGTCAAGCAGCATCATAGGAGCAGGAAAACTTGACTCTGTGCAATCTTTTAAACGCTTGAGAGGTGGACAAGGCATGAGCCTAAAATCTCATCCAATCTCTAACAATGCAACACACCTTGGAGGTAGGGTACACTAGACTAGATTTTATGTTCAAATCTCTGGAGTGGAACCTACACCGACAACCTTTGGACTCAGACATGAGAGTTTTGCACTCTAATTCACTGAACTCACCACGCATTGCGTCACACCATCCACCCCAAACATGTACAAATTGTCACGTACAGGGTTGCAAACAGGTCCATTTTTCAGGCAGTTTTTTTTGGGGGGGGGGTCTATGGCAGATGCTGTACTGTAACAATCTCTGAATGTCCAACATAACGCTGTTGAGAGGGCACAGAACGATTGCAGTTCTCTAACCCTTGCACAACATTCCTCGGCTGGAATGAAATGTTAGCTCACTCTATGCAGTAGAGACCCCTTCTCTACCTTCAACCTAAAAACCCCAAGCACCCTACACCGCCAATCCACACCCTCCTCCAAAACTGCACGCGTCAAAATCTGAAAACTATATCCTGATCCTACAGCTGCTGTTTTCTCAAAACAAGTTGCTGCATCCTCTCCTAATGAAGAGAGTCATAAAAATGTCAAACACTTGACAAAAAGCTCTTAATCGGCTCCGACTCGCCCTCGGAGGCATTTTAGAAACAAAAAAACAGATTTATGTTTTTTTTCCCCCTTTTACTGTGTGGAGTTCCGTCCACAGTCACTACTTGGAAGGCTCCCCTTTCTCTTTCATTTCCTCCTTTGCTTCCTAGATTTTTCTTAACAACTTTTTTCCCCTCTGTTAGCTGTCACAAGCACTATCGCTGTTGATAGGAAGAAAATGCCAGGACATATCCCGCTTCCCTTGCCAACCGTTTATTTTTAAACTCAAAAACTGTTTCAGCCATCGCGTTGAATTTTAAACTCGTGGGGTTCAGGCAGCACAGCAGTAAAACGCGTGTTCATTTCTAAAAAAAAATAAGAAAGCTACTGAGGTTTTGAGAAAAAAAGAGCATAAAAAGGCTCACAGTGCTAAGGGAACACTGGGCTGAATTAAAAAGGGTTTCTGAAGTGCGCTGAGGCAGAAGGATTCAAAATAGTTGGGGGGGGTGGAAGAGGAGACAGAGGCGCCTTGTTCAGTGTCAGTAAGAAACTTGTGTATCCTACAGAAGGTAAGCATTCTGACAGCACTTGTTTTGAAGTTTAGAGGATGGGGGTGTTTTTTGTTTGGGGGGAGTGGGGGTGTGCCTTCATAAAAGCAACTGAGTTCCGAGGTGCCTCTTTGGAAATCATACCCACGGAATAGGCAGTTTGCCAGACAAGCCTTCTGTGGTGTGACCGCAGTGCATTCAGGCTTTAATGAAATCCAGGCAGCACACATTACATGGTGTATCAGCCGAAAGCCAGCCTCCCTACAGTAATCACGACTGATACATATTTTTTTTAAAAAACACACACACACAAGGCACAGAGTCAGCGGGTCAGAGAGAGAGAAAAAAACAGAAATGGTTCAATTGTGATGCACCGTGCATTTTTTTTTATTTTTTAAGGAAATACAATCTAGGTCAATCCGCGTTCCGCGTTCTCTGAATGCATTAACAGTTTGTAAACTTTCTCTCCACCTCCCCCCCCCCCCCAACACATCCACCTCTCGTTGACATCGGCTCAGTGGCCAGAATGAGAATGGGATCGCACTGCCCTGTTTGCTTGCTGCTGTACGATCCTGCGATCGTCCTGTAACGAGCTTCGGAGTAAAAACATGGACTTTCCCCAGCGAGGGACTCATGCAGACAAGAGGCTGACGGGGCAGCGAGCAAATTTGCATGGAAAAGTCATCCAGAGCTGCACTGATCACTGCTGACACCGGATTCTTATCAACAGCACCTTTTTTTTGGGGTGGGGGGGTGAAGAGGCAGCTTTGCACCCCCGAATTTCTTCTCAGCGCCAAAGCTAAAGAAGGGTAAGTGTTTCTGGACTATCCTCACTCTCATTAAACGTAAAACTTGAAACTAACTGCGTTTTATCTTGCTCGACCCGAGTGTTTCTATGGCAACCGCTGGAGTCTAGTTCTTGTCCACCTGCTTTAAAACAACTTCTTAAACAGTCCCTTTACCAGTTCTCAGTAATGCATGTTAACGAGGTCCAACTGGGCTTGAATCATGTGTATTTTCTGGACACACACACCTATAAACTGAGTCTATGATGATAACGCGAGCGTGTTATAGTTAGTGACTTTCCCTTAGAACGCACTGTGCTGGAAGTTTGCAATTTACATCTCCATTTCAGACCCACTAACATTAGTAAACCGCAGGGCAGCATGCACTCGATATTCATCACCTACTGCTCCCCAAACAACGATAAATCGCAGGCACTGACAGCTCCCCTGCAGCTGTTGGTGGGAAATAGATAGCAATATAAAAAGTGGCTGTCACTTCCTATCTACAAACTCACTCAAACTTTTCAGAGGGGACAGAATATATCGTGATCAATCAAGTGTTCCGCTAACGCGCAGGTTCTTTAAGACGAGGGAAGATGGGACGGGAGAATGGGTGGGACTGGTTTGGGATCAGATCTTAAGGACTGCAAGTTGGCAAAATGACGCCTGAGTGATCCTTTTCACAGTGGGAGCTATCACCGATTCCCAGCTGGCCCAGCAGATGGTGATGTGTGTGGCAGTTCCAGAACCAGGGTCACAGTCTGAGAATGTGGGGTAAACCATTTAGGACTGAGGTGAGGAGAAATTTCTTCGCCTGGAGAGTGGTGAGCCTATGGAACTCACTACCACATAAAGTAGTTGAGGCCAAAAACATTGTATGATTTCAAAGAGTCAATAATAACACCTGGGCCTAAAGAGAAGAAAGAATGTGGGGGTGCAAAGCAGGAACATGCTGTTGAGCTGGATGATTAGCCATGATCATAATGAATGGTGAGAAAGGCTTGAAGGAGGGCCGCATGGCTTTCTGCTGGTACTTTCCAGGTTTCTATGACCCAGAACTTGGCTTAAGTGGGAAATCATACAGTGTACACTGCTGAGTCAGACATGTTCCCTCACTTCAGTGTCTGTAGGCGAACACTGGGGCAAGTGAACATAATTCTATTAGTTTTAAAATAGTTATGGAAAATGATAGAACTGATCAAAAAATGAATGGTCTAAATTGGAGTAAGGCCAGTTTTGAAGGTATTAGACTGGAACTTTCAAAACTTGATTGGGGGAGGCTATACACAGGTAAAGGGATGGTTGAGAAGTGGGAGGCCTTTTGAATGAGATAACGAAAGTTCAGAGACAGTTTATTCCTGTTAATGTGAAGAGCAACGCTGGTAGATGTAAGGAATGCTGGACTCGATACAGGAATGAGATTTCAACATTTTTTTTCTTTCTGAGCCAGAGCTTGAGTGGCACTGCAGGAACATAAATCACCTCATTAATAAAGTTCTTACACTGCTAAGTGCTAGCCTTAACTTTCTGCAGCAAGTTCAGTGGGAAGTTAGCCCATAAATGTAGCAATTTCACAAAAATAACAGTAGTTTAACATTAAGCACCCATCTTGTAATAATAAATCGTTCAGCAAATTGTGGTGATTTACAATTCGTGGACAATCCCTTCCTTGCTACAAACTGCTGGACAATTTACACATTAATAACCTTTTGGATAATTAAACTCAACATCAGTTTGGCAGCAAAGTCTGAGTCAAAATTCAAATGGTGTATTTGTCCTCTTGAGTACTCTTGTTACAGACATGGGCTCAGGTTTGAATTGTACATGGTGACATAGCGACTGTTAGGTTTTTCTTGGGATCAGCAAATACAGCCCAGGTATCATTCTCTCTTCTAATGAAAGGATTATTCACTTACCATAACATTGGAAGAATTATTTATGCTATTAAGACAGCCTGAAAAGGATTCTTCTGCTGGAAACACAAAAATCAACTGAACAGGAAAACATTGGTCCAACACTGAAGCTTTGCACTAACACAGTTCACAAATCAGGGTACCACTTCTAATCATCAGCTCTAGCTTGTCACAGAAAAATGAATGGAATTGCAGAATGAATCTCAAATCATTGCTAACAATAGCAGAACTATTTTATTAAAGGAAATAGACTTGTGTAGCAATCCTAATTAAATAATGCAATCTTCCCAAAAATTTTGAAATCCCATGCAGCAAAATTGAATATATTTGAGTTACGACAGGGCATAAATGTTCAAGTATTGGCATGTGAGAGGCCAGCAAAGACTCACTTTGTCCCTTCCTTGTTCATTTGAGATAATGATGAGCCTTCTTCAGCACTGTTTTTATGTAACTGAGTAATTTGCTGGGATATTACTAGAGAGTATTAAAAGTTATCAGCAGAGCTTAGGGTCAGCATCATTGTTTGATGCATTCCTGGAATCTTGCTCACATGCCGTCCATCTTCCAACCACACCACCCAGTCAACTAGCCCTTTTAATATTCCCCAATCACCAATTTTGCACATGATAATAAACTATGCCTCACAGCATGCCTCAGGCAACTGTTTGTGTGGAGTGTGCACATTCTTCCCGCATCTGCATGCGTTTCCTCCGGGTGTTCCGGTTTCCTCCTACAATCCAAAGATGTGTTGGTAAGGTGGATTGGCCATGCTAAATTGCCCAATGTCCAGGGATGTGCAGGTTGGATGGGTTAGCCAAGGGAAATGCAAGGTTACAAGGATAGGGTAGGGGGTTCGATCTGGCTGGCATGCTGTTCGGAGAATGACTGTGGTCTCGATGGACCGAAAGACCTGCTTCCACACTGTAGGAATTCCATGATTCTAAGATATGATCTCTGAAAATTGGAAAAGAAAACAAGCTTTTTGTTTTTAGAAATGTTCTTGTGATTTACCCTCCATTTCTCACCCAGAGCTGTTACCAGTAGAGTCCAGGAGATTAATCTGTCATTCCAAGAACCTCCAGGACAATTTTGAAGGGGTGGCAATCTTACATAGAGAGGCATTAGAATCATGCAGAGGTTAGATTGGCTAGAAGTGTTTGTGAGCCAGATGCAGATTTGTGTTTAGAGTGTGCCTTTCCTTATTTAATTAATTCAATCTCAAAATTGCCATATTAGGTTTGAATTCCTGGCCTCGGGTTTGCTAGTGCTGTTACATAAAACCAGTGGACAACTGAATCCTTTCAAAAAACACAGTAAGACTAATAGGATGCTTATCTTTTTAGACACCTTGATTGCTTCATAAAATATTAACATGCTATAAGCCTGGACTAGAAATCTAAAAGGGACACCAGCCTCAGAATCAGAAATAACGATCGCAGTCAGTGGAGCAGATGAATCTAATTTGGCACAATTCTTCTCAAAAGCTTTGTGAATTCCTCTGAGCTACCCCCAAATACAGAGACAGAATGCATTATAAGCTTTTGCACTGGTATCTCAGCAGCAAGTTCGAATACAGCAGATGCTCTTAACTGCGAACTGTCACTATAGCCTACAGGAAATGTTTACAGCACGCTCGCTGATCACTGCAATGATGCTAACAGCAAAGTTTTACAAATGTACTTTTGACCTACTTCAGCTTGTCATTTACAGTCTTTGCATTGACTTTTACAAATTACATAGGAATTTAACTTGGGTTGCCAGCAAGAAAGATTTGAATTTACAACTCCGGGACATCCCAAAGTGCTATACAGTGAATGAAGTAATTATGATTTGTAATCCCTTTTGTAAAGTGGGGAATATGGCTATGTACAAACAGCAACATTACTAAAAACAAGTCATCAGGACATTGTCGCAATGGGTATTGGCTGGGAATTACAAGATGATTGGGATTACAAGGAGAATACTGCAAATGTTGAAAATCTGAAATAAACACAGAAAATTCTGGAAAAACTCAGCAGGTCTGGCAGCATCTGTGGAGTAAGAGTTTACGCTTTGAGTACAGAATTACTCTTCTTCAGAATGAAAAGTCATGTTGGACTCAAAACATTGACTGTTTCTTTCCACAGATGCTGCCAGACCTGTTGAGTTCCTCTGTCTATTGCTGTTTTTGTTCTAGCATCCACCATTCTTTGATTTATTCTATTGTTCTGAGTTGCTCAAACTCTTTTCACAAGCTCCTAGACTATGTAATGACACTAGATCCAAATCTTTCTCCCTTGACCCTTCCCACTCAGCAAGATAAAGCACAGTATTCCATCAAAGGTCAGCCTTCCATGCGGGGCTTAAAAACAGAAGTAGCTGGAGAAATTCAGCAGGTCTGGCAGCATCTGTGGAGGGAAAGCAAAGTTAGTGTCTTAGGTCCAGTGACCTCTCTGCAAAACTGACTGTAACTACAAGGTTGGTATATGTTGCTGAAGATGGGGTGAGTAGCATGGGGAGGAGTAAACGAGAGGTGGAGATGGAGTCCAGAAGTTGGGCAGACAAAGCAATGGGGAAGTGTCAGCGTGGGAGAATCCATAGCTGTGAATTGGAACCATTAGTGGCTGCCAAGGAGTTGGTTGTGGTGGAAGCCCATGTGATGACAAGGTCTGATGTGCAAGGGTTTCATTACTTTTCATTACAATTAAAATGAAGAGTTCACATAGAAGTGAAGGCTCTCATTCCAACACTGATGGACTATGAGAATTAATCATGGGCAACATCCTGTTTTAGACCACAAGAAATAGGAACCGGAGTAGGTCATTTGTTCCTTCAAGCGTGCCCCGCCATTCAATTGGATCATGGTTGATCCAGTATTAAACATGTTCACTTTCTTATGTTTTCCTTGTAACCCTCAAGTTTCCTACTCATCAAGAGTCTATCCATCTCAACCTTAAATATACATAAGGAATTATGGGATGCTATCCTTGAGAGGGTGGCATTTTAACAAAAATATTGGTGTAGTGGATTTAGATTTTGGTTTACAGAAACAAGATGTATTGTGTATCTGCCCTCTCAGGTGGTCGTGAAAGGTCCAGTTACAATATTTTGAAGAGCAAGGGCATTCCTCTAAACGTCCTGGCCGATATGGCAGAAAGGATTCATGAGAACAATGCCAGTGATGACAATTTAAGTTATGAAGATGGATTGGAGATGTTAGAAACATATTCCTCAGAGAAAAGAAGGTCTGATAGAGGTTTCTAAAATCATGATGGGTTTACACAGAGCAGATGGGGTGAAATTGTTCCCTCTAATGAAAGAACGGCACTAAGTAAAATCCTGTTTTGGAGACTGAGCACACAAGAAGCCAATTGCCTCCTTTTGCATTGTAATTATTCTGTGATTGCTGTGATAGTTATTACTGAACCAACATCACTGAAGCAGATTATCCGGTCATTAGCACATTGCTGTTTGTGGATCCTTGCTATGCACAGATTGACTGCCATACCTCTCGCATTTACAAGAGCATTTCATAGCTGTAGGGCACCTTGGGTCATCTTCAGGTTGTGAATGGTATTATGTAAAGGAAAAGCTTTTTTTTAGATGTTCAGACTGTACACCATGCATATATCAGGACAAAGACAGCATATTCACAAAACATAATTCAGTAATCTACTGTTCTGTAAGAGGAGAATTCTGTTCACAATTATTGGCTTTTGGTAAGATTTTTGCTTGAACTGCAGTACTGTGTGAGCTCTAATACTACCTCTCCACAACTAAAAGCCTATCTAATGCCAGGAATGAAACAATACTGTGGAAAGCAAGGAAAACGAGGCCTCCCCTACACTGACATAAATGTGAAACTCATATCTGCTCTAAATATCTGGAGCTGCATTAGCTTAGGGCACATTTGTTCTGCAACCAACTTATGGTCTCTTCTGACATTAATATATGTTGTGCATGACACTCATACCCCTTAGCAGAAAAATTGCTTAAATCCACAGCTCTGAAATTCATGCTGAATGGGTGTTGGGGGGTGGCAAAGGGACACAGATCTAGAGTGTGGAAAACCTTCCGTCTGCCCACTGATGTTACTCCTACCTGAAAATCTATGTCAAGGTTATTTAAATGTAAAGGATGGGGACCATTACTGTTAACAGAGTCACCTTCCTGACCAGTAAAGATGAGGGAGAAGAGGAGGCAGAGGGGAGTGGAGGAGCATGGGAGGGTGCAGACTAGAGGGCTGGTAATGAGGTGGAGGTACAGGGGAGGGGGAATTCAGAGAGAAGGGAAAAAGCAGAGGAACAAAGAGGAGGAGATTAAGGGAGGGGGTGGGCGAGGAGAGGAACGGCAGGGAAGCAGAGGGCGAGGAGTTAGCACAGGGATAGGTGGAGGGGGAATTTTCTGTCAGATCTTTTGCAACGTCTCAGTGTTCTGGTAAGGATTAACATCATTAACATTCGTAAATGTTAAAGGGAAATGATGTTTCTTTCTGATCGACTGAATTGTAGAACTGACTTTTATTATTCTATTCCCCTTCCCCACAACTTTTCTGCCCCCAGCCTCAGTGATGCCAGTTGCCAGGGCTCCATGGGTATCAAATGCTTCCCACCTACCCAGCCTTTTGCTTCAAACATGTTGCTCGTTTATGTGGCATCTATTGCATAGGGTTAAGTATGTTGCTTTTTGAGACTATATTTCTAACAGTCAGATAATCAGTACGTTACATACAATAAGAAAAAGGCAGCACAGATGTGTATATGTGCGATGTTGACTCAGCGACTTTAATAACAAAGGGCATATAAAGAGGTGTTTTTCTTCACAAAGCTGAATCAACAACATTTCTTGTTCAACCGTTTCAAGGCTTACACATAATTAAGTTTGCACTCAGAGGTTGTAATTTGTAGAGAAAAATATTAATTTAAGCAGTGAATCATGCAGCCTGAGCAGTACACTATTCCTTGTCTAAGCAGAGAGCTCGGAAACTTGTCCCCATGCCTTCACAGCTCTAAGCAATGCAAAGTTCTCTCTTCCAACCTGTAGACTGTCAATGTTGAGGAGTCCTGCCCTTCCAGCAGGAGGTCATGAATACAAGTGCTATTCCAGAGACTTGGGTCCATAGCTCAACTGATACTTTTCATGAAGCCGTGTAGGAATGCTGTGCTGTCATAGGTACTGTCTTTTGGATGCTATGATAAAATAAGATGCCCGCACAGGAAGGCATAAAGGTCCTCTTATACTATTCTAAGAGCAAGGATGACCCCTTGCTGACCTGACCAATATTTATCCTTCTTTCAAGATCACTTGTGGGACCTTGTTGTGCACAACAACTGCAGTTTGCTATACTTCTGAAAATAAAATATCCATCGACTATGAAGTGCTTTGGGAGGTCATCATGCCATGAAAGGTGTCACTTCTAATCCTATGGAGAAAATGTGCCCACGTGAATGAATGGATGAAAATGGAAGTTGACAATGTGTGAAGAGTCACGCATGCACATGTGATTCAAGGCACTACAGCTTGCCACAAGGGTAGCTAATTCTAGGGGAGAGGTGGACGTGTCTGATTGGCCAACCCAGAGGGCTTGTCTCTGAATTATGGGGGTCAGGAGGGAGAGTCTCCTTATCATGGAACAACCTGAGAAGACAGGCGCTTCTGATCACATGGGCAACTGATTGCTGAGCAGCTCAGCGATGGAACTCTTGCCTCAGAGTCTGAAATCTTCTGTTTGGACTACACTCATGGAAACAATTATCAGAGAAACCTGTCCCATTTTGCTCCACGGTTTTACAGGTACAAAACTGCAAAGGCAATATTATCTCTCTGTGGTTTCAGCTGCTATTGCTTGCAGGGACATCAGGCCCACCAATTCAATCCTGTGGCCATTTTATTGTCTGCTGGAAAGAATTTTTAAGCCAAGTAACTTGGGTGATTTGAGACTTGACCTCAATACATTATTCCATCAGGTAAACCAATATAATTATTTTTTGAAAAGTCAGAGTGGTCCACATTGCTGAACCATCAGAAGCTAAATGCTTGAAATATTTTGCTTGCAGTTGGAAACACTGTTCTTTCACTTTGGGGGTGGTGTCTTACTGCACAAATTTGGGCGCATAATGCTCCTGGGGCCGAAGGGTGTAAATATGAGAACAAGCTGCATAAACCACACCAATATTCCCCTGAATATTGAAGATTAAGGGGTGAGACAATAGTCTATCTCCTTCTACCCGGTATCCTCTAATGGGGCGCGAACAAGCTTCAAATGAGATCTAGGCCATTCATGGAAGATGTCAGGAAGTATTTCTTCACACAAAGGTCAGTGGAAATATCGAAGATCATATCCACCCAAGAAGTTGCTGAGATAGGGGGTAATTGCAGGGAGGCATGGGTATAGTGGCGATGTCACTGGTTTAGTAATTCAGAACCACATGTTAGAATCGCATCATAGCAGATGGTGAAATTTTGAATTCATTACAAATCTGGAACAAAAAGCTAGCCTAATGGTGACTGTGTAACCACTGCTGATCGTCACAAAAACCTATCAAGTTCACTAATGTCCTTAATGGAGGGAAATCTCCATCTTTACCTGGTCTGGCCTACAGGTGACTCCAGACCCACAACAGTGTGGCTGATGTTTAATGTCCACAGGGCAATTAGAAATGAGCAGAAATTGCAGCTCAGTCAACAATGCCCAGATCCCACAAATGAATTAAAACAGAAAATTTCAAAACTGAGATTGAGGGGTTTACATTAGGAATATGGACCTGTGGTGGATGGATGCAATGAATACACAGAGCAGCCATGATCTCACCGAACAGAACAGGTGCAAATGGTTAAACGGCCCGTTTCTGTGCCATTATTCATCCAGGTGACTTGATATGAAATGTCCCTCTAGAATTTTCCATCATTGCCAGTTTTAATGCGCCAGCATTTTAACCTGAGAATAAACAATTTCATCAATAAATGAAAAGGCACAAGATACGTTAGTTATGAAGAGACTGTGATGTTCTTTTCATTTCAGAAGATTAAAAGGGAATTCAATAGGACATCAAAATCATAAGCTGTCTTGCCACAGCACAAGAATGACTATATAAATTAGTGAAATACTTTTTAAAGTAAAGTGCTTTGGCAGATCCCAAGATTATGAAAAGTGCTTTCTTTATAAGGCAAAGAATATCCTGTTTCCACTGTTCAGTGGGTCAGTATCAAATATTTCAACAATTACATGAGGATGTCTTCAGTTGTGGGATTTTAAAGCATGGAACGTCTGAGTAAGAACTATGGTGGAAGGGGAAATCCAGAAACAGTTTTTAAAAGGGATGAGGGGAAGCATAAGAAGTAAGGGGTGGGGGAAAGAAAAGTTAAAATCATTTGAGTAAACTGGCAAGCAAACAGGAATAAATGAGTTAGTGATTCAGAATGAGGCTGAATGGCCTTCTCCAGGACTGTGAAAATACGATTTCACAGTGTCCTGTTAAGTTTAGAGTGGAAGAACGTTGGATGTCCATTCAGAATCCACACATTCACAGTTTCCTTTTGGACTAAGGAAGGAAGATTGAGAAAGACGGAAACATTTGTAGTCCTGCTGCAGCACAATAGAAGCGTGTGTTTATATAGCACCTATAAATTTAAGAAAACATTCCAAACGTACTTCATATAAGGATTTTCAGTCAATATGACACCAGGCGTCTAAAGAATTAATAGGACAAAGACTTGGTCAAACGAGTAGGGTTTAAGAAGAACACGAGGTAGAGAGATTTAGGGAGGGAATTCCATAGGTTTGGGCTGGTCGCTAAAAGCAGAGTGTTGAAAATCAGGAAGGCAGAAGACATCAGAACTGGATGAGTGCAATGAACGCTGAGGGTTGTAGTGAGAGAAAGAGAGAGAGGGAGGAGCAAGGCCATGGAGGATTTTCAAAACATTGATGAGAATTTTAGAAGTGCAGGCAATACAGAGTAAAATGCTTGCCAACTATGGAGCAAAGTGATCATTAGCCATGAAGAAATTCAGGCTCCAGATGGTCAGTCCTTGCCAGCCTCCAGTGAGGAATTAGATGAGAATGAGGACACAGTTGAATTGGTACAAAAACTTTAACAATAATTAGTGGATTGCTTTGTTTCTTTGCCGGTACAACTTTACATAGTGACGGCTGATAAAATGTCACCAAGCAAATCTACGAAAAGAACACCATAAGTAACTGAATGTTCACAACGCTGCGCATGGAATGTGTCTCCAAGGATAGACTGGAATATTTTCCTTGGAAAAATTCCATCAGTGATGTACTCTGGGCTACAAAAATAAATTGGAGGAAGGATTTGGGCTATAGTGTGCAAAAACAACTGTTAATTGCCCTGTGCCATAGAGTTCAGGAAAACAGACACACTCTTGTGCAGAAAACAGTCTGCTCTGCTACACCAAGTATCGGCCAAGGCGATTTCCTTCCTCAACTGGCTTTGCAGTATGACTTCCCCTCTGTCTTTGTGTAACTGCATATGGTAAGGTAAAACAAAATAGCTTATTAAAATTCCATTTGTAGTCACAATATTAAAGCAGGATTTTCTCAGTCATGCATTCCAGTTTCTCAGTCAAGTCACCCGGCTACTGACTGAAAACTAAATCAGCACTGGTATTTGCAACACTTGTTGTGCACTAAATGTTTTGGCCTTTTCTTCATTTTGAAGTGCAAGTTCATTTACAGTTTTATACATTGTGTAGCATTGGTTCACACCCAATTCATTAAAGGGAAAGTATCTGAGAGCTGCTTAATGATCACATCAAGAGCAGCAGATAGCCAGGTACCTACACAATACCAGGCTCGGTTGCCAACCCTCAAGGATTATCCTGGAATCTCCAGGAATTAAAGATTAATCTCTTGGACCCGCTACCAGCAAAGTGGAAGAAAAATCTTCAAAACATGCATTCTTGTGTTTCCAATTTTCTGTAAACCTTTTGTTCATTGGTTTTACCATTGCCTTCAGGAAATCCAAGTACCCTGGTATGCCAATAAGCTCCTCCTTATCCACAGTGCATGTTACTCTTCAAAGAACTTCAATAAATTGATTAAATGTGATTTCCTTTTCACAAAAACTATGCTGACTCTTCCCAGTTGCATCAATTTTTTCTAAGTACAGTACCCACCTATGGCTTCATTAATGATCAATTCTAACACCTTCCCCCATGATTGATGTCAACCTTACTGACCTCAAGTTTCGCACCTCCAGTCTCGAAGAAAGAGTTTATACTTGCTACTTTCCAGTCTGATGGAAACTTTCCAGAATCTAGCTAGTTTTGGAAAATGCTGCTTCGCCATTCCAGCCAGACTCAAAACAGTACCACATTCATGACCCTCTAGCAACACTGCTTCCAGAATCTTAATGAGATCAAGTAAATGCAAAACACCACTGAGAGTTCTGTAAATGCTACATTTCATAATGAAAAAGAATGAAGTAACTCTGGGTTACCAGTTACCTCGGAGCCTGTTCTTGCAGAATCACTTGGTCAGTAGTCGAGTACACCTTTGCAACACAGGAAATGTGTCCCTGTTATGAAGCAAAGGTCGACCCTCCCTCCCTCTAATAACTAAAACCGAAACACCCAGAGAAACTCGCCTCGCCTTGTAATCTGTTAAAGGAAGTGTGAAAAGTGGTATAACCTGCCTTTCACCCCCACCATCTGTTCTAAAAGAGAGGTTAAATGAATGAACTCCTGACAGTCACTCTATAATCAAAAAGTAACAATTTATTTATCTAACTTTAACAATGAACAAATTTACAGTACTACTAACAAACTGACCAATTCCCCCTTACTAACTATTCCCAAATAAAACAAAATTCTAATGGTATGCAGTTCCAATGATTACAACGCCCACTTATATAAACCAAAGTAATAAGAAAAATAAATTAAAACTTAGTCTCTCAAAATTACAGCCAGGATAAGTCTTCCAGAATGCTTCGTGCCCTCTCCACTGATTCTCAGTCATGAACACCTTTCTCTGTCAAATTCTTATGTCAGGAATATTAGCTAAGAGTGCCACTGTACCTTTAGTTTAGATTATGGTTTTCTGAGAGCTCAGAGAATTCTGTGAGAGCCAGCAATTCTTTCTTTTATAGCTGAGAACTGTTCTCTTGGCAGATGACAGTTGACTCTCACTGGGTTTTCAAGTCCCCTCTTCTTTTATACCTTTGACGACCTATTAATTTCTTGGAATGGGATTGGTCCTAGATTGTCAAAACCATTTTAATTGGGTTTTGGTAGCTAGGGCCTGGTTTAAATTAATTGGCTAAATCCTAAAACTTGTTGTCATGGTAAAAATGCTGCTTTGCCTGCAAACAGTATAGTCTTTTGATACAATGTTTCAATTTCAAGAATTCTCTGTGCACCTGCTGCTGCCTACAGACATTTTAATTAATCTCCAAGCCTAAATAAAACACATCATTTTTTAAAGGGACCACACAGTCTTCCCTGATCATTTTATAAACATCAAATATTCTACCCAACGTTGCAACAATGTCACATGATGTTTTACAGCTACAAGATACTGTTTTATTCCAAGCATTTCTCAATTTGGAACACTCAAGTGGAATCCCTTCTTGGAATAAATGTGCAAGACTAATCCTTTTTTTAATTAATGAACTTCAGAATCCCACTCTATAATCAGTCTCTATTTGAACATCTCTGCTGAGAGGGCCTTGTCAGTAATCCAATGAACTCCAGACATTTCTGTTGGATCAGAAGCATCAACTGAAAGAAAGCAGGGTTGCCAACTCTGCTTGGAATTATTCCTGGAGGTTTCATCACTGACCTTGTGCCAGTAAAACAACCTTTTCACCATCTTCAATGTTATGAATAAATGATAAATGTAAGCATTCAAAACAGCTTTTGGAAAATAATTATTTGATTGCCGTTCTGATTTTTTTCCCCCTAGGTTTTGTTTACAGTAGTGACCAGGAGATTAATCTTCATTCCTTGGAGATTCCAGACATTCCCAGTGGATTGGCAACCCAAGGTGAAAACTGCAGCTTCAGATTGGACAACTGGTACAAGCCACAGCTGAGGTGAGTGGAGCATGGAAACTTGCCCCACGGTGTATGAATTGATTTGACTGCAGAGTCTTGCATTAAAAAAAAATGCACTGATTTGAAATGTAATCATATCATAAATTATTCAGAGCTTGTTTCCATACGAATCCAGTTTCATTTCGGTTTCTCTTACAGCGTCAATCAAAAGAAATGATGGGAGCTGATTGCAGAATAGTGTGTGTAATTTTGTAACAAGTATCAACATGAATCGCTATGCAACTGAGATGAAACACACAGTCAGCAGATAATATCATTGTGTGTAAATACAGACATCACCTCACTTGTTTGATGTAAATAACTTAGCTGCTATACCTGGAAATTGTGATACCTTTGCTCAGATGATCTCCAGGTTGTTGTTCAGGTGTGGACAGTGTTACAACATGTTGCATTCATTCAATAACTTGCATTTATATACAGTCCCAAGGCACTTTAGAGTAGCATAATCAAACAAAAATTTGACACTAAGCCACATAAGGATGTACTGCAGCAGATGATCAAAAACACATTCAAGAAGGAGCATCTTAAAGGAAGAGAGAGAGAGAAAGAGAGCGCGAGGTGGGCAAGTGTAGGGAGGGAGTTCCAGAGCTTTAGGGCTCAAACAGCTGAAGCACGGCCATCAATTGAAGCATGGAAAATTGCAGATGTGGATGAGGCCTAAATCGGATGAATGCAATGTTCAATACAGACTAGTATTGTTAAATCTTTGACAATTTTCTGTATAGATTTGTCACTGTGTACAGACTGCCCTGAAGCACTTCAATATTGGCACGCTTATTGCACAGTGGACTGGATTTTGTTTGCAAACAAAACATGACAATTGAATATGGTTCTCACATTAAGATATACCAGATCATTTAAACTAGCTCTGCACTGATTTCAAAATTGAAGTTGGAACAAAAATAATTGCGTGGAAATCTTAACCAGCTTCACTCACCATTTCAATAGTAATTAAATGCACAAACTCTTTGTGGTAATTGGTATAGGTAAAATTGCCAGTGGCCTCCAGGTATAATAAGCAAAAGCAAAAGTAAAAGACAAATTTGAAAGAAAGAACTTGGATTAATATAGTACCTTTCAAAATTAGAGGCTCCACAAGTCCTTTACAGCCAATGAATTATTTGAAGTGAAATTCTGTTGTAATGTAGGAAATGTGGGAACCAATTAACACACAGCAAGTTCCCAGAAACAGAACTTGATAAAGGCCTGATAATCTTGGTCAATGATATTTGTTGAGGGATAAATATTTACAGGATAATAAGGAGAAATCCTCTGTTCTTCTTCAAAATAGTATCATGATCTTTTGCATTTATCTGAGGGGGTAGATGGAGTGTTGATTTAACATCTCATCTAAAAGACCACATCACTGGCAAGAGTGCATTCCCTCAATGTTGTACTAGTTTAGTTATTTGTGTTCCTCTTTCTTAAGGGGGACTTGAGTCCGTAAGTTCCTGACTCGGGGTGATAGCACTACCAAGTGAGCCGTGGTTCACACAAAGTTTAGGTGTCTATGTTGAACCAATTGTGTCAGAATGGCTCTTACCAAAACATAGGACATGGGAGTAGGATAGAAAAGTGCCCTACCCTGATAGCTCAATTAGTCCAAATGCTGGGGAGTTTAACAGGCGGCCAGTACAGCAGCACTCGTGCTCCCATTTCAAGGCAGAGAGCTGACAACTCTCAAAAGGCTCTAGACAGAATAGCTTATGGTATTGGGTCCGTGTTCCTTTCCAGTATCACAGTACAAAGAATAAGGGAAGTTTGCAATCTCGGGTTGCAAATTCCTGGTCAAGGTTAGGATGTCAATGTGAAGTGTGAAAAAGAAAATTATGGGAAGAGAGCCAAAATACACTTCCCTGGCCTTGCACTAACTATCAAAAGAGTTACATACAATGACAAAGTCAATTCCTTCCTCTTAGGGAACTGGTGGTGCACAGGAACAACATGATCAAGTTGATGGGGAAAGAGAAAGATTCAGGGAGCTGGAATCCCTTCTCTATTCAGAAACAAATTCCTTACGTTTTCTCTGAAATGAATGAGCTGCTAAGAGCTGGTGGATTGCTTGGCTTTAAAAGGACACAACTTCTGAGTACAATTGTTTTGAATTGAATCATATACAGAAAAGGGGAACTGTGGACTCAGAGATTTCTGTACATGGTATGGTCACAAATGCTATTGTGAAAGAAAGGAAATTGGTCACAATGACAACACCCTCTCAACACCATAAATAATCTCACTATTTCTCTGAATAATGATTTAACACATGAATTTGTTTCCACCTGTCTTAAATCTAAATTTACAATGCGGTTGCTAAAGTTCGACAATTTTTTTGTCTGGCATCTAAACAAATAAAAAAGAAAGAGGAATGATGCTTGTTCCAGTGCACATTGTTAGAATAGTCAGTTCCTTCCAAGCAGAGAGCTTTTTTTGCTGCTTCCATGGGTACTTATAAACAAAAGTTCCTCAACTGCCAAACCAGAAAAGCACACAGGAGGCAGCAATTGCCATATTTTTGAACAACCTAAAACAAATTTCTACAAATGAACCCTGTTAAAATTGGCAAGTTATAACCACTGCTCTGACACTCAAGAAATAATGAATTAACAGGAGAACCAGAAAAAAATGTTAACATCCCAAATCCTATTTTTAAAGTTGCGTCTTGTTTCAGGGAATGGGGGGGGCTGCTTTTTCAACAAACCAGCACAGACGTGATCGGCCAAATGACCTTCTTCTGTACTGTATGATTCTATGATGTGCACAGTCCCATTAACGCATGGAAACAGAAGCATACCTCAAAACCCGCGTAATTCCATCACTAAATGCTCTGTGAAAAACACAGGAAGAACCAGCATCTGAGAATTTCAAGTCCAACACTCTGCAGAGTGAATTAATTTGCCTGCGAAAGACATCCCAATATGGGCTATTAAGGATGAAGCACACCTTTGCCTGCTTGTGGCTGACACAACTCACAGCAAACACGGGATTTGGTTGTCACCAATGGGAAGTAAAAAATTCACCAAGGAACTAAATAATTTGCATTTATATAGCACCCTTTATGAAATCAGGCTGTCCCAAGCTGGGTTACAGCCAATGAAAAAACTTTTGAAGTATAATCACAGTTGTAACATAGAAAACACAGCAGCCCTTTTGTGCACAGCAAACTTCCATAAGCAGCAGTATGTCTATTGAGACAGGTATTTTGGCCAGGACACCAGAGAGAATATCTCTGATACCTTCATAATTGTATAATAGCATCATTTATGGGAATTATGTAGATACATCTCCTAAATATGTAACACATAGCAACGACTGATTTAAAGTTAAAATGCAATTGGGGTATTTAAGGACCGCTTGGATCTAAAATATTTGTGTTTCATACAAACCTGCAGAATTTGAGGCTGAATATAATTCCTTAAACCGACCACTAGTAGCTTGATATATCAGTTCCTTGGGGTTGTTGGCTTACTCGCCGAGCCGACTGGTTATCGTACAGACGTTTTGTCACCGTACTAGGTAACATCATCAGCCTCCGGTGAAACAATGCTGTTCTACTCCACTTGGTATTTAAATAATCCAGTCTGTTAAATTGTTTTGTATATGAAGTCTAATTCTACGTGTTTGTTGATTGCATTACGGGTTGAAAACCAGGCCTCTAGGAATTCCTGTGCGTGCGGTTGGTTGGAGTTAGGATGGTCACGTTGTCCCAGTTAAACTGATGGCCTTCATTTTCTGAGTACACTGAGATGAGGTGTGGAGCACCTCAACAAACATGTGGCATTAGACTCCATTTCCAAACTCACACAGAACAGGACTGGAAATGACACAACCCAACGTAACAGACTGGATCATATAAACATCAAGCGGAGTAGAACAACATCACTTCACTGGAGGCATTACCCAGCATGGTGAAGAGACGTTTATATAATAACCACCCAGCTCAGTGAGCAAGTCAACAACCTCATCCACAACCCGAGCTACAAATCTTCGCAAGACACTTGTCAGTTACTTGTGAAAGGAAGGTTTGATTTAATTTACCTTATTGCGGTTATGTAGTAGACATATTGAGAGCAGCTGAAAGGGGTAATAAGGTTGTCTAAGATAGGAAATACGGTACAGTGTTAGAAAGTAAATTATAAATTTAAAGCTAAAATTTAAACATTTTACATTCCTTTTGTTCCTTTTTAAAACTTATTTTTTTCCTTTCTATTCAAGACCCATCTGGTTATTTCCCTGATCCAAGAAACTGTTGAGCTGTCAAGACAGCTGCTAATCAATCGGTAGGTCAATCCCCTAACTCTTCCTCCAGTTTATAGGAGTCACCTTTTTGACCACGTGGAATCTCTTTCTGCAGGATGGCAGATAGTAGCCAGTGCCAGATTGTTCTCTGCCTAAGCGCTTTCAGGGCATCAACCTATTCTGGCCCCCTTGATGGTTACTGATAATTTTACACTGGCAATGAGAGCTATGAATACGTTCAAACCAGAACCGAACCCTCAACCCAGCAAATCCCCTGGTCCTTCTCATCACTGATTTTAATGCTGCCTTCTGTTTTCAGAGAATACCCTGTGTTCAATGTAACCTTGCACACAAGATGTTTTGCAGGCACAAAGAGGAAATGTGAAGAACTCAGACTGGTTTCAATTACGGTTCACTGAACAACAAAGTCAGAAATCTTTCTTCAGGACAAAACAAAGGATGGATTCTATGCCACATATTGCAAATTACAATCTGTGGGGATTTCATGATGAACTTAATTACAAATGATGATGGAAAGGAATCTCTCTGTATTTGTATAATAGCAGGGGTACAATGAATTTTTCACTTTAAAGAAGTGCAACTGTTTTTCCCCTCAGGGTTAACTATATGTTACTGATAGTAAGTATCCATTCACGTTTCACGGAAAGTTTATTTCAAAAAATACTGATTGTACTCTGCAATGGTGTTGTAGTTGGGCAGGTTGATCAGATGCTTTATGTATTGGCCTGAAGCAAAGTTTGTATTTGCAATCTTAGCCTGTGAACTCAGTTTCTGACTCTAGCCCAGCACCTCCCCACAAAAAAGGAGAAGCAGCAATAACAGAGGTCAGACAAATGGCCACTCGAGCTACTTTGCAATTCTCTGATAGCTGGTTTCAGAATAATATCAGTGGAAGCTTGGGGGCTGGTTAATGATTCACAATGAGGCAGAACATCCGAAGCAAAGAAGGGGAGAAAGTTAGGCTAGCAAGACAGAAATAAAATATTGTTTTTAAAAGAACAGTATTTACTTTTCATGAAAAGGATCAGATGAGCCACCTTTCCTGAATCGTGGCAGACTGCATGTGGTACGTATACCAACAGGGTTATTATCTGCGATCATTGAATACAACTGAGTGGCTTGCTAGGTCATTTCAGTGGGCAGTGAAGAGTCAATCTGAATGACTTGGGTCTGGCATTACATGTAGGGCAGATCAGGTAAGGACAGCACAAATCGTCCCCTGGAAGACATTAGCGAAACAGATGGAGTTTTTTTGTATTTAGCGCATTAGACAGAATGCAGAAAGGTTTACAAGAATGGATCCAGGGATGAGGATCGTCAGTCATTCAGAAGGAATGGAGAAATTAGGAAGGTGTTCCTTGGAGGAAAGGAGGCTGGAAGGAGAGTTGATAGGAATAGTCAAATTCATGAAGGGCTCGTTCAGAAAGAAAAGGGAAAACAATTCTCACTCATGAACAGATTATAAATAAGAGCGTATAGATCTCAAATAGTTGGCAAATGAAGCAAAAGTGATATTAGGAAAAGCTTTTTTTTAATGCAGTGTGTTATTTGCACAGGGACATCAAGCCAAAACAAATTCAGCCTCGCTATCAATGGGTTCACAACATAGTGAAATTTAAATATTGTATGACCCTCAAACTTACCCAACAATTCCTCGCCAGACCAAGAACAGCAGATATCAGACACTAAGATTATAACTTAAACAGAAATTAAACATTTATCAGTACCATAACTTCACCAGAACAAAGCTAAATGACAAGGTTAATGCCTTTGATTTAAACCCAATATTCTTTGATCGTAACCCCCACTCTTGCACATTAACAGACAAACATAGTTAAGGGATAAATTAGAAAAGAAATGAATTTGTTGTAATTCGTCAATTTGATGACCATTTAAACAATGAGTACCAGGTATTTATCGAATCTGCGATTGATGCGTTATACTACAGGCACATGGGATTGTATCTTGCAGAACATTTCAACAATTCTCTTACTGAATATAAAATGAGTCATACAGTTGTACAACATGGCTCTTCACCCTATCCATGCCCCTCATGATTTTTTAAACCTCGATAAGGTCACCCCTCAGCCTCTGACGTTCCATGGAAAATAGCCCCAGGCTATTCAACCTCTCCCCATAGCTCAAACCATCCAAACATGGCAACATTCTTGTAAATCTTTTCTGAACCCTTTCAAGTTTCATAACATCCTTCCTATAGCAGGGAGACCAGAATTGAATGCAGTATTCCAAAAATGGCCTAACTAATGTCCTGTACAGCCGTAACATGACCTCCCAACTCCTATACTCAAAGCACTAACCAATAAAGGCAAGTATACCAAACACTGCCTGCACTATCCTATCTACCTGCAACTCCACTTTCAAGGAACTATGAACCTGTACTCTAAGGTCTGTTTGTTCAGCAACACTCCCCAAGACCTTACCATTAAGTGTATAGGTCCTGCCCTGATATGCCTTTCCAAAATGCAGCACCTCACATTTACCTAAATTCAATTTGCCACACCCTGGCCTACCTGCTCATCTGATCAAGATCTTGTTGTACTCTGAGGTAACCTTCTTCACTGTCTCCTACACCATCAATTCTGGTGTCATCTGCAAACTTACTAACCATACCTCCTATGTTCATATCCGTGACATGTACATAAATGACAAAAAGCAGTGGACCCAGCACTGATCCTTGTGGCACACTTCTGGTCACAGGCCTCGAGTCTGAAAAGCAACCTTCCACCACCACCCTCTGTCTCCTACCTTCGAGCCAGTTCTGTATCCAAATGGCTAGTTCTGCCTGTATTCCACGTGATCTAACCTTGCTAACCAGTCTACCATGCAGAGCCTTGTCAAATGTTTTACTGAAATCCATACAGATCACATCCATTGCCCTGTCTTCATCAATCCACTTCATTACTTCTTCAAAAAAACTCAATTAAGTTAGTGAGACATGGTTTCCCACGCACAAAGCCATGTTGACTATCCCTATTCAGTCCTTGCCTTTCCAAATACATGTAAATCCTGCCCCTCAGGATCCCCTCCAACAACTTGCCCACCACTGATGTAAGGCTGACCGGTCTATAGTTTCCTGGCTTTTCCTTACTGCCTTTCTTAAATTGTGGCGCCACATTAGTCAACCTCCAGTCTTCTGGCACTTCACCTGTGGCTATCGATGATACAAATATCTTAGAGAGTAAAACTCAAGAAACAGCTTCATAGTCCAGCAGCTTCCAAGCATATGGCCTTCTGTCTAAAAAACCCAGTCAAAATCCGTTCAATCAATAGTTTTTCTTTTTCAACATACATTGTGTTTGCCCTCCTCTAATTAACCAATGCACCACCAACCAGCTGCCAGTCCTTGAGCACAATACATCCTCATGCTGAAATGAAAACCAAAAGAACTGCAGATGCTGTAAATCAGGAACAAAAACAAAGTTGCTGGAAAAGCTCAGCAGGTCTGGCAGCATCTGTGGAGGAGAAAACAGAGTTAACGTTTCGGGTCTGGTGACCCTTCATCAGAACTAGTTTCCCCAGTTCTGAGGAAGGGTCATATCGGACCCGAAACGTAATTCTCCTCCACAGATGCTGCCAGACCTGCTGAGCTTTTCCAGCAACTTTGTTTTTATTCCTCATGCTGAAATGTCTGCTCTGTTCTTAGAACAATAATTAACCTGTAATTATTAAATATTGGTTTGTTCACTTTTTAAAAACAAGCTGCTGCTCAAAGTTCAAAGTTTGATTCTCAACTTCAGCTCGCAGTTCCAAACCAGAAATAAGGAAAATAAAGAGAAAAACAGTGATTGCCCTCAATAAGCGGGTGTTTAAGGTCTGGAATGCACAGCCTAAGAGAGTGGTGGATGCAGATTCAGTCAAAGCATTAAAAAGGAGAATGTACATGGTTATGGGGTGAGAGTGGCACATGAGCATATCTTTTAGTACCATTCAGAGAACTGCTGCAGGCATGAATGACCAAATTACCTCTTTTTGCACCATAAGAAATTGCTGATACTGTGATGATACAAAATGTTAGTAAGTGAATAAAACTGATCAAATTAACTGGGTAAGCTGGAATACAAAGGAGAAGAGTTTGAAAGGATGTGAAAGGCCTATCTTGCCCTTGATTTTTGATTTGCTGTTTTACAATCAAGTATGGGAAACAAAATTTGATCATTAAGCAGATTCTAATAGCAAAACATTTACATTCTTCAACTTTTTCAATACTTTATTTCATGAACTACCTCCATAATCTCTCAAACAAGAAATTCAATTTAATCATCTACTCAGAAGGTTCAACCTAAATTGGGTAAATAGAATAGTTTCAAATTGATTCCTACACCAGACTGGCTTCATCCCTCAATGCTGATAGGAGGGTGGAGTGTGCGAGTGGCAATATTTCTCTCATTTCCATTTGGGAAATAAAACAAGATTTCAAGGTACAATAGGCCATGGTTCATAATTTCTGCATTCAATACCTAATGACAGAATTGGGAAACAGTTTGGTAATTTTACTGTAAAACTATCAACAAACGTAGTTTGTTGGCAAACCCAGCTTATCCTGTTTATTCTGTATTGAATGGTTTCCAAGATCCGTGCATACCAACGTACTGTTATTATGATAAACACCAGAAGCAAGAAAACCTATGAAACCCAGCCATTAAAAAACATATTGTATTCTTGCTGCTGGCAACAACATTGCAACATTATTCCAAATGGGATTCTTGAAGCTTGAATCAGAAATTTTAGACACATGGATTACAACCGAACCTCATCCATATGGTTATGATTTCCCAAGTTCTAACATTTTTTTTTAGAATAATGACCAAGTCCAACTGAATGAAAATTCTCCTTCCTGTGTAATCACAAGAAATAATGGTTATTTCTTGCATCAAGTCTTCAATTATCACATTTTTGAAGGTATAAACAAATTGTTTTGTTTTCTTTCATTATCCATTAATTTTTTTCTTTTGTTTGATATCAGGACATAAAATTCCTCCTCCACCAGCCTTTCGCTTCCTTAACGCCCATCTCTTCTCATGAACCTGTGTCAAAAGGGTGGATGAGCTTGGAAACCCAAAGACTAAAACTTGAAGTAATCAGAATCCCTGCAATGTGGAAACGGGCCATTTGGCTCAACAAGTCCACACTGTCCCTCCGAAGAGCATCCCGCCCAAACCCATTCCCCCACCCTTGCATTTCCCTTGTCTAACCCTCATAACCTAAACATCCCTAGGGCACTATGGGCAATTTAGCATGGCCAATCCACCTACCCTGCACATCGGTGGCCCGTGGGAGGAAACCGGAGCACCCGGAGGAAACCCATGCAGACATGGGGAGAATGTGCAAACTCCACACAGACAGTCGCCCGAGGCTGGAATCAAATCCAGGACCCTGGCGCTGTGAGGCAGCAGTGCTAAGCACTGAGCTACTGTGCCACCCCAACAAGAAAGCTCCGTCCTTGTCAATTCGGAAGCCTAACACTGAAACGAAGGAGCACCACTGTTTCTGCCCGGCTTCAAACTGGGGACCTTTCGCATGTAAGACAAACGTGATAACCACTACACTAGAGCAACACACCATTCTCTTGATCTCCTCTATGCTACCACCATCTCCTCCAGCAGTCCCCAATCACCTCACTCCCCTCTCACAGCTGCATGGCAGAATTTGCAGAGTGCAAAAGGAAAATGAACTTGTGCACGCCAGTGGCAAAGTCTTACTGCTGTTAACCATGTTTTAAAGTATTGTTACCTTAACTCAACTTCTTTTTGCTCTACATCAGCCATGATTCAGTGGTTATCTCTCACCTCATTGTGGTTTTAAGTCCCACTCCGCAGGTTTGAGTTTAAAATCTGGATTGACACTCCAGTGCAATGCTGAGGGAACACTGCACAGGTCACAGGTGCTGATTTTCAAATACATAACATACTAAACTCTGAGGTTTGTAAAATATCCAACTGCACTGTTTTGAAAAGCAGCAGGAAGAATTCTGCCCAGTGTCCTACTCAATATTTACCCCTCATAACAAGAACAGATTATCTGGTTCTGACCACAACATTTGTAGGGTAAGACAGAAGAAAAACTAGATTACATGAGTTGTTGCAGTCCAAAAATAAAATTAGTGAAGGATGATACTGAAGTCAATTCAACTATTCTTGTATTTATTCACAGATTGGAACACTATAGGCATACATCATCTAACTCAACTACACACAGTTTCAGTAAGTACCTCTTTATATGTTTTTAATTAACTCATTAAAAATTAACTTTGACACCGTCAATCAGGAGGCATTATGGAGCATCCTTCTCCATTTTGGCTGCACCATAGAGTTTGTCACCGTCCTTCACCTGCTCCACAACGACATGGAAGTCGTGGTAATGACAAATGGCTCCACTACTGACCCATTCCCCATTTGAACCGGTGTCAAGCAGGGCTGTGTCATTGCCCCAACACTGTTCTCAATCTAGCTCGCTGCAATTCTTCACCTCACTGCCGACAATCGCCCCACGAGAGTGAAGCTAACCGAGAGAGCCAGCGGGAAATTATTCAACATTCGCCACCTTGAAGCCAAATCCAAATTCACCCCACCCAGTTTCATCGAGCTGCGGTACACGGATGATCCTTGTGTATGTGCAAACTCAGAGGACGTACTCCAGACCATCATCAGCATCTTTACCGAGGCATATGAGAGCATAGGTCTCACCCTGAACATCCGCAATATTCCTCCCTCATCCTGGCCCAGCATTACACAGCAAACCCCCGATCATCAGGGTCCGCGGGGAGGCCTTAGAGAATGTTGGCCACTTCCAATACCTCGGGAGTGTCCTGTTGACCAAAGCAACTATTGATGAAGCGATCCAGCACTGCCTCCAGTGTGCTAGCACAGCCTTCGGCCACCTGAGGTTGTTCGAGGACAACAACATCAAATCCAAAACCAAGTTCATGGTTTTCAGAGCCGTGGTGATTTCCACCCTCCTGTATGGCTCTGAGATGTGGACTGTCTCCAGCACACACCTCAAGGCACTGGAGCAGAACCACCAACGCTGCCTGCGCAAGATCCTGCCAATGCGCTGGGAAGAAAGACACGCAAACACCAGCATCCTCGACTAGGCCAACATCCCCAGCATCGAGGTACTCACCACTCTTGATCGGCTGCAATGAGCTAGACATGTCCGACACGACATTCCCAAAGCTAGTGCTGTATTCCCAGCTCTGAAAGTTGCAGGCGAGTCCCATGTGGACAGGGGAAGTGCTTCAGGGATACACACAAGGCCTCACTGGCAAAGTGTGGCATTCCCACAGTCACCTGAGAATCACTGGCCCAAGACCATCCAAAGTGGAGGAGGAACATCCGGGAAGGCGTCGAGCACCTTGAGACTTGCAGTCAGGGAAAAGCGGGGGCAAGGTGAAAGTAGATTAAGGAGAGCACTGCCACATGAATGCCCCACCCACCCCTTCCCATGACCACCTTCTGTCCCATGTGTAACACAGCCTGCGAGGGCTGCATCAGACTATACAGCCACTTACTGACTCATCCTGAAACTGTAGGAGAGTCATCCTCATCCATGAGGGACTGCCAATAATGAATGATGATGATAAAAATGAACCAATTAAAATAGATAAAAATCCTAAAAGGGGCACCTTTAAATTGTGGAAGGAAGCTGAACAAATTTAAATTAAAATTTAGGTGCGGGGTAAGGTAATGCATCCAGCCTCTGCATTATAATATAAAAAGGGCTGAATGGCCTTCTCCTATGTTGTCATCAATTCAAGCTTCGAACTAAAATGGTATCAGATATATTGATGCCTCGAGACTGGGTGTCTCTTTATAAAGTTTATTATCAATCTTTTTCAGACATGTTATCACACAGCTCCATGGCCATCACATCCTCAGAGGGGTCACTGTACCAATAGGACCCCCTGCCCCCCCAAAGTATCTCTTTATACGTGCTCAAGGATATGCTAATCAACCTATTCAGACACTTCGGATTTGAACCCAGGCAGAGACACTACCACAATACCACAACAGCTCAAGTAAAATGACAATTAATGCACTCTACCTGCATATAATTAAATACAATTTACATAAGTGCCACAGTGGGCAATAGTATCTTCTTGATCTACTCTGGAGCTGCTATTGTGACCAACAGCATTTAGCCTGCCAAATGGTACAAGAGGTTTGTTCATTATAACAATTAACTAAAGGAATTCATCAGAAATCAATGGAATAGGTTTCTCAGCTAACAATTTGCATTTGCAAAACATGTGTTTTTGGAACATTTGCCTAGACTGCTGTTGACTGCAATAGGAATTTGGAACAGTTTACAGCGGCAGCCAGTTTACACCATCTGTGAATTACTCAGTTCAAGATTGTAATGTTTTATTCATTTATTCGATCAGTTCCAGCTTTGGGCGGTAGGGCCCTGAGGTTGATTGAGTTGGGAAAGTGGATCTGTGATTTCATTTGGGACGTTATATTGTTAAATGTTTGCATCCATGGCACAGTTGGCAGCACTCTCACCTCTGAGTCAGAAGGTTTTGGATTCAACTCCCAAATCAGAGGCTGGAGCATTGACTTTAAGCTGACATTCCCAGTGCGGTACTGAGTGACTGCTGCACTGTGAGAAATGCCGTCTTTCAAATACATTAAATTGAGTTCTTGCCCATCATTTTAGGTGGTTATAAAATGTCCCATGCCATTAATTGGAAGAGGAGCAATGAGCTTCCCCCAGTGTCCTGGTTAATATTTATCCCTCAATCAACCAATGGATTATCTCATCATTATCACATTTCTGTCTGTGGGAGCTAGCTTTGCACAAAATAGTTGCCATGTTTCCCATATGGCAATGATGGATATGCTTTAAAAATGTACTTCCAGTCTGTCAAGGATTTTGAAACATCCTGTGCTCATGAGAAGATTAACTGCAGTTCTTTTAAAGTGCCTGAGTAAGTTTTTTTTTCTGATTTCAAGCTACAAAGATTCCTCAAATTGCTAGGATCAGGATTGGATTGAGTGGGTAAATCACACGCTCAAACCAGTTGTTCAGTCCAGTCAGACTACTGAACAGCACAAGAAGTGCATGCAGTGGAAGATAAACTATTCAATTCACAAGTTAAAAAATAAAACCAAAAAATTCTATAATTGCCAAGCCAGTCAGGCACCAGCCAAGGGCAGGGAAACAGAGATAATGGTTCAGGCAATTATTGAAAGGATGCAAGGCAAAAAGTGGGCATGATAATGGTACAAATAAGGGGGAAAAAAAAAGTCTAGAGGAGGTACCAATGATTAAAGCAGTGCAACAAAGAGGGAAAGAAAAAGCTGAAAATCTGCCAAGGCTGATAAGGATTCCTTGACACAGGGATGATATTTCTGTAGAGGGTCGATTTAGTTCAGTTGGCTGTACGATTGGCTTGCAATGCAGAGTGACACCATCAGCACAGGTTCAATCTGTACACCGGCTGAAGTTACCATAAAAGGATTCTACTTTTCAATCTCTGCCGCTTGCCAGAGGCGTGGTGACCCTCAGGTTAAACCAGCACCAGTCGTCTCTATAATGTGAGAGCAGTTCTGAGGTCTGCTAAGGCTTTTATTGCCTGTAGATAATAGGGAATGCCTCCAGTCTGAGATCCAGCCCACACACTCTCTCCACTCCCTGTAACTCCAGCGCAGCTATCCACCATTAACTAAGAAAGTAGTATTGATGGTTAAGATGCAAAAATAAAAGAATTCAGTCATTAGGGGATGGGTGATGGTGCAAATGGACATCCTAGATTGAGTCAAAATGAAACAAGTTCCAATACAACTATTGGTGGTGTTGGTGTTGATGGTGGGGAAGGTGGGAAGAGTGCATTGTAAGGGAGGTAGTCTCCACTAAATTTGTGTTTTGGTTCCATAAATTTTTCATAGCGTTCTCATCGGAAACATCTTTCCATAAAATTCAGTGCCGATTGTTGATCTGAACCATGCTGTGCAGCATGAAATTCTCTCTTCATCCTTTCATACTATTACTGGAAATAGTTTGATTGAGTCATGGACTTGTTTATACAGAGAGAAAAAAACACAAAATTCAGCCAGCAAGCACTTTTGAGGAAGATGTTTAGATTCTTGCAACCTCAATATACCATAAAATGGTGGGCTAAATGTTCTGACTTTAAGTTCCTATTTTTGCTTCCCTTTTGAGGTGTGGTAATCATTAAGACGAGGTACTTCTTCATGACAGGACAACACGTCTTCAGCTCCAGATTGAGCAATAAAAGGTACAGAATCAGGTTTGTAGATTGTCAACAGTTTTTACTTGGAACATGGAGATTATGACACAAAGAGTGGGAGAAGCTCACCAGAAAGAAACAACAAAGAACAGTAAATTATTCAGTGCTAATTTGAGCCCCTCGACGCAGCAGCCAAATCTGCTGCTCCCTCATCTGTTCTTAGTTTTCTGTGCGATAAAAGAATATTACATTCATTATGTATTAACAGTTTCACAAACACAAAAAAATCTGGTTACAAAACTCATTCTGCCATTCAGTTCGCAACGGAGAGCTAGGTTGTGCGGACGAATTAATAATTATATTGAACTGAAATTACTATTCAATGAACAGTTAGAGTTAATAAATATAAATTAATCACTAGTAAATCTAATAAGGAATTCGGAAGAAACTGCTGAGAATCGTTAGAATGTAAAATGTAGAATTCACCAATGCACTGGTAAGAGTGTCAGAGAGGCATCTAAGGGCAGTTGAGGTAAGTACATAAAAGGAAAAAGGAGGACTTTTTTAAAGTTCTATTTTTATTCTTCCATGGGATGTGGGCATCGCCAGCAAAGCTAGTTTTGGTTGTGTGTCCTCAAGATGGCAAGCGTACATGAAGCATTTCAAACAAAGTGGTGCGAGTACTCCAATAGTGCTGTTGGACAGGAGGTTCAGGATTTTGACCCAGCAATGCTGAAGGAACGGCGATAAAATTCCAAGTCAGGATGGTGAGTGGCTTGAAGGAAATCTTGCAGGTGGTTGCGTTCTCATGCGCACATCCTTCTCGGTTGTAGCCATCATAGGTTGGTAAGGTTTTGTCAAAGAAACTTTGGTGAATGACTGCAGTACATCTTGGATATGGTACACACTGCCACCGCTGTGCATCAGTGGTGGAAGGAGTGAATGCCTGTGGTGGTGGATGGTGTATGATCAGGCAGACTGTTTTGTCCTAGAAGGTGTTGAGCTACTTGAGTGCTGATGGAGATGCACTTTCAGGCAAGAGATTCAGTAATGAAGAATGTATTCCATTAGATACCAGGCTTGTGCCTTGTAGATGATGGATAGGTTTTGTGGACTCAGAAGGTGATTTACTTCCTGCAGAATTCCCAGTCTCTGCTCTGTTCTTGTAGCCACAATATTTATAGGGATAGTCCTATTCAGTTGCTTTTATTTTAAATCCTGTTGAGTTTCTGGTCAATGGTAACTGCATGATGTTTATTAGGAGAGATGAGCAAAAATAAAACCACTGAATGTCATGAAGAGATGGTTAAATTCTCCCTTGTTGGAGATGGTAATGCCTGAGAACTTGTGTGGCATGAATGCTACTTGCCAATTTATCAGCCTAAGCCTGAATGTCGATCAGGTTTTGCTTCATTAGGGAGCAGGCTGCTTCAGTGTCTGATGGGTTGCGAATGCTACTCAACAATCAGCAATGAGCATCTCTACTTCTGAATTTATGATGGAGGGAAGGTCTTAGAGAAAGTAGTTGAGGCTGGTTGAGCCCTAGGTTGCTACCCTGAGGAACTCTTGCGATGACATTTCAGCATTGAGGTGACTGGCCTAGTGTTGACTCTAACCAGCAGGGAGTTTTCCCCAATTCCCACTGACTTAAATTTTAATGGGGCTCCTTGATGCCAAACGATGTTCACATCACGTGAACCATTAGCAATAGTGTAGACCAGTTTGTGCAAATGGCCTGTTTCTGTGCATTAAATCGAGTATGTAATTCTCAAATATTATTTTTTCCTTCAACCTTTTATTTCAATTACTGATGAAATAATATCTTGAATGAAAATAGTGATGCTGAATTGTTTATCGTTCCTGTTCCCAGGCACATTTTCAAGCCCTCGTAAGGGCAACTTGACTTAACAACAACTTAACACCTTTAATGTAAAAATCTAAAGGAAATTCAGAGGTGTTTTTCCAAGCAAAAATTAGCATCATACCACATAAATGTCACATAAGGTCAGTGACCAGAGGGCACAGATTTAACATGAATAGCAAAATAATCAGAGGCTAATATAATACAAATCTTTTTACATAATAAGTGGTTCAGATTTGGAATGCAGTGCCTTACAGATTCAATAGTAATCTTTAAAATGGAGTTAGATAAATACACGAAGGAGAAAAATGCAGGAATATGAAGGAGGAGTAGAGTGGAGGAACTACTCTTTGAAAGGTGTGGTAGAGAATCAATGAGCTGACTAGTCACCTTCTGTATTGTCTTATTCCATGGTTCTACAGCTAGAAGATAGGTTTTAAGCAGTGTCTTAAAAAAGGAGAGAGAGGCTGAGAGGGTTAAGGAGTGAATTACAGAGCTTTAGGGTCCAGGCATCTGGAAACAATGATGTTGTGATTAAGTTGGGAATGCTTTAGATGCTAGAATATAAGGAGCACAGATATAAAGGAGAGTTATTGTGCTGGAGGAGGTTGCATAGATAGGGAGCTACAGTACAAGGCTGTGGAGGCATTTGAGACTCAGCTGGAGTATGCAAGCTATCCCAATTTGTCCTTTCATTCAGTTTCTCTCACACTTCGCAAGAAAAGCACCCAGAATCCATTCAACAACTTCCACACAGTACATTGGAGAACAGGGCCTAGCCTAGCAGAAAGAACAAATGCACGTCTGTGCAATAGCACTATAGTTGTGGTACAGATTATCTGCTGGCATCATGATGTCAGTCAATGAGTCTAACTTGGAATAGACTTGCAGCAAATCAAGGCTAGTTCCTTAGAGACTCTACCATCAAGCTCAGCAATCAGAACACATGACCAAAACTGTAGTAACTTCTGCTGATAAAAACAGGACTGTTTAACCAGCACAATGCAGTTAGTAGGGAGGTTAGTTACTCAAATCATGTGCATGAAATCAATCCCAGCCATTTACAACAGTGTGGACACCATTCATGATTGAGAGGGGAATTATAAAATCATGTTCAACTTGGCCACTAATAACTGTGTCACTATTGGTGCTGTGGGTTATTCTTTGTTCAGGGACAGGGGATTAAGATGTTTTAAAACTGTTTGTTTTCTGGGATTTTATCAACCAGCCTGATAAATTCAGAAATTATATTTGTCTCTGAACTGACACAGATGAATATACAGCATTCACTCCTCCAGAAAATGTGATGTTTAAGGCTGAAAAGTTTAAATTAAATACTTAAAAGATGTTCATCAGCTCTGGTTTATTACAGACTGAAGATGAATTTAGTGGCTTGACTCCCCTCAGAGAAATCTCACCTCAGAGTTAGGAGGCTTTGGGTTGAAGTATAATCTCAGTAGCTTGAGCGTACAATAATTGGTATGTCATCTTGGGGCAATGCTGAGGAAATACTTCACTTTGTGAATGGTGCGTTTCAGATGATACATGAATCTAAGGCTCCTGACCATGCCCTTCCCTACACTAAATAATTTGTTGCAGTTGCATAGGAATCATACAGCAAGATTCGGAGAACAGACAATACTCCTGGTGACTCAGCAACACAAAGCAACCATTAATTTTCTTACTTGTAGCATCTGGCAGTGTGCAAACTGACTTACATGCCACCACTGATGGTCTTTCCAGTTAAAATAATTCACAAAAAGCACTTTGAAATGTCAGGAGAGATGTGATCAGGCACTCTCTCAATCTCAACACTTCTCAATACATTGTGACAGTGTCATTGTTTGTACTGCATCTGCCATGATCTATGACCAATAATTACAAAATTCTAATCGCAGTCTCCAAGCCAATAGAGTATTGATTGTTTGAATTTATATTACAATGAGTCATAATTGATTGCACAACAACCATCATCTATCATAAAAGCAATGAAATATATCTAAATATTGATATTTGATGACAAAATTCATTGATGGTGCTCTGAACAGTGATGCCTTAGAATTATAGACTTTTAGAGAAGACAATATCTGCTGTCAAATGTATAGTTGAAGCCTTTAAGCTTTTTTCAGCTTTCATTATTGCAAAATAGTCATCTAACTTAGCACAGTAGAAATTGCAATAAGGTGCAGTGCACCTTTCAATTGTGCACTGAGGGTAAAACCTAAAGACATTAAATTTTTATAAGGTTACAGTAGCAATTTTCATCTACATTCCAAACAGTAATCTTTGGGACACATTTCCTTTGGTATTACTTTGGTATAAATGCATGGTATATACAAGGTATGGTAAATTAGCAAGGTGGCATCTGACTCAAAAAGCATTGCAAATGCAACATAAACACTGGCAGAGACCAACTGCACTGAACAACATGTTTCTACAGTGTATATGCTGTCTCGCATTTAGTACACACAGTTCTGCTTCATTTCTCAAGTCCAGTCCTGAACATTCACAAGGTATACTGTCTAACATGTTTCTATTTGTGTAAAATCCTGTTTGAATCATAACACTGAGTGGCTTGTAATGTTCATTAGCAGAAAAGCTTTCTTCTGTGAAACATCTGTGAAAGTATTAGGTGTACTGTAAGTACAGAACACCTAGTCCCACTTGCTGGAATTCAATGAAAAGTAACTGTGTGCTTCTAATAATAATTTTGCTAGAATTTCATTCTCAGGATAAAGGACCAGTAGACTTATACTCAGTTGCCTTTAAAGCACAAAGTTGCTTTTTCTTGTGATAACTACTTTACCTCTAAATTTTTGGTCGATACACATGGCCAACTGCAGACTGTAGAAATTTACAACACAGCAGATAACTAGCCACACTATTGTGGCTGAATTGGTTCTCAGAAGAATTCTCTGATTCCACTGCCTTTGCTCTTGCCCTGTCGCTTTTAAGGAGGTGTTTTTAGTTGCAGCTGTAGAGGCCCTATCTCTGGGCAAGAAATTCTGGTTTCGAGTCCATACAACCTTAACAAACAGATCAATTATCACCGTGTAAAATCTAAAGACCATACAAGCTCATGGCTGATCTAATCATCCTGAACTCCGCTTTCCTGCTTCATCACCATAACCTTTGATTCCCATACTGATTAAAAATCTCAGCCTTGAATATACTCAATAATCCAACCTGATTTGACCTCTATGGTAAATAATTCGACAGATTCACTACTCTAAAAAAAAACTCATCTGTTTAAATGGGCAAATTCTTAATGTGAACTTAAACCCTCTGGTCCTTGATTCTCCCACAAAGGGAAACAGTCTCTCTGTGACTACCTTGTGATGTCCCCTAAGAATCCTTAATGTTTCAATAAGGTCTGCTCTCACTCTTCTAAACTCCAATGAGCACAGTCTTAACCTTTCCTTATAAGAAAATCCCTCCATACCCAGAGTCAACCCAGGAAACCTTCACTTGACTGCTTCCAACATCAGTATATCTTTCCTTAGATAAGGGGATGAAAACTGTTCAAAATATTTTAGGTGTGGGCTGACTAAAGCCTTGAATAGTTTTAACAAGACCTTTCTGTTTTTAATACTCCATTCCCCTTGATATAAAAGCCAACAGTCCATTGTGTTCCCTATTACCCACTGAACTTGGACGTCAGCATTTTGTGATTCATGAAAAAGAATTCCAAATTCATCTATTGTGCAACTTTCTGTGGTTGTTCCCCATTTAAATAATATTCAGATCTTCTATTCTCCTTGCCAAAATGCATAACTTCACATTTTCCCTTATACTCCATTATTGCCCACTCAATCTGTCAAAATCCCTTTGTAGACTCCTTGTGTCATCCTCACTACTTGCCTTCTCACCTATTTCTGTGTTAGCTGCAAACTTAGCGATAATTCATTCACTTCCTTCATCAAAGTCATTAATATATATTGTAAATAACCGTGGCCCTGAACTGATCCCTGTAACAATAGTCTCTCCACTAATTACAGCTTACATTCTAGAAAATGCCCCTTTGTGCTCTGTTAGTTAGCCAATTATCTATACTTGCTAATAAACTACCCCAAACATGATGAGGTCTTATCTTATTATGTAGCTTTATGCACAGTACCTTATCGCATCTCTTGGAAATCCAAATATATTACATCTACTTGTTCCTCTTTATCAATGTCACTTCTTACCTCCTCAAAGAATCCTACTAAACTTGTCAGGCATGATTTCCCCTTCACAAAGCCATGCTGATTCTGCTTGATCATATTATGTATTCTACTTGCTCTAGTACACCCTTTACAATAGAGGTAGCATTTTCCCAATGAAAAATGTTAAGATGTGGGCTCAGTGGTTAGCACTGTTGCCAGGAACCCAGGTTCAATTCCACCGTTGGGTGACTGTCTGTGTAGAGTTTGCACATTCTCCCTGTGTCTTCATGGCTTTCCTCCGGGTGTTCCGGTTTCCTCCCACAGTCCAAAGATGTGCAGATGGATTGGCCATACTAAGTTGCCCATAGAATCCGGAGGTGTGCAGACTAGGTGAATTAGCAATGGAAAATGCAAGGTTACAGGAACAGGGTGGGGGTGGGGTGGGTCTGGGTTGGATGCTCTTCAGAGAGTCAGTGTGGTCTCAATGGGCCAAATGAGCTGCTTCCATACTGTACAGGTTCTATGAACTGGTTTATTGTTATTTGTTTTTTGTCTCTCTCCATTATTAAATGACAATTTTCCAATCCTCTGGAACTTTTCCAGAATCTAAGAAATTGTGAAAGATTATGACCAGTACAACCTCCTCCCACTGTAGTTCTGATCTTAATATTCCCGGAATGCAACCCATTGGATCCAGGGGAATTATCAGGCTCTAGCCCCATCAGTCTCTCTACTACTTTGTCTCTAATGACAGTTATTATGCTTATTCCCTCCCTCACTTTAGCCCCTTGATTATTTAGTATCTTTGAAATGTTATTAGTGTCCTTTCTCAAATGTTCCTCAACCATCCTCTCTGCTAAACTGCCTTCCCAGTTAATTCCTTCCACTATACCTGATTGATGTGGTGAGAGTGAATGTGCTTCCTGGTTTGCCATCCTACAAAAAGCAATGGCAAACCACTGTAACTCTTCATCCATAAACAAACATTGACCAAAAATGGAAGTCCATGACCAATTAGCATGGGGGAAAGACAAAGAGACAGTCTGTAAGGTGCTTCTTTGTTAAATATTTCTCTCTTTCGCACCCCCCCCGACCCACTCTTTTAAAAGCTATGATACTCTCTGCTACTTGCCATTATTGTTAGCCTAGTGATTGATCTTTAAATAAGACTTGCTGCTGGAACAAACCTCTCGCTTTATGATGGTCAAACTGATTCAAGTATTTAAACAACATTCCATAAAGTCCCAGAGATTTCTAACCAGCTTGAATTTCTGGGTAACCTAACCAGAGGGCAACTCCTTATTCATTATATACACTATGGGAACCAAGAAAGCCCACTCCTCCCATGTTAGACTCACCACCTCACCTGCCTGATAACAGTTAACCAGCTTGAAAATTTTTCCACTATTTCACAGCAAAGAAAGATTAGAAAGCTAGAACTACAAACCTAAAACAACAGTAATATTGTTAGACTAGACAGTGCTCACAGTGAGAGAAGTTATGAAAGCTGATGTGCCTCAGGGTAAGAGTATTTCTGTTCTTGGTATAAATGTTTGAAGTTTAGAAAAATGCAAGCTGCAATACAGGTTTTGGAGAATTCTGTTAAAATGCTAACACCAAACTCCAAGCAAGGTTCCCCAATTTATTTATAACAGTTCCAAACCAGATATCCCGAACTGTCAAGATCCCAGCTGAGGAGGAATGAATTACCTCTCCTTCTTTATTCACCATCCTCCTCAGTTGGTTACAACTAGCTTGAAAAGTATCCTTTCTCTTGAGGATGCTTTTCTCACAGATGAATTTAATTTACAATTAAAAAGATCCCGTTTAACCAGACTTTCTTGAGCTAACAAGAGTGAGGTTATTCACTACTAAGTGAGAAAAAATAATAATTCAACACACACACACATATTACAAATTGGAGGCAAGTCCAAATAAAGACAAAAGTTTTCAAAGATATACAAATCAGCCTGAGTTCTGTGAAAAGTAGACATTAGAATGTTACAGCCATTACGTTGGCTAATATAAACCAACAGCAATGGTGTTGGGAGGCGAGTAATTGTTTGAGATGTTGGGCTTTGCATTTTAGCTGAAGGTCTTTGTCTGCAGTTTTTTGTTTCGTTTTCTAGTTTCCCACAAAGTGACAGATACTGTGTTTTTTAAATCTGCGTTACTAGAGATTTTCTCAGATGTAACCCTGTCAGCAACTCATTATCTCTGTAACCATGGGAGACTACAGTCCCCTTTGCTTTGACTTGCTTCTCTCCCTTTGAAGAGTTGTTGCTTGAAGTTCTCTTCACATCAGGTGAGATATTCCAGGGTTCTTGTCCATTGAATTTATACCCACAGTCATCTTTTGGTTATATGTCCAATTAAAAGTTCAGTACATCTATAAGTAGTTTGGGATTTTGATCTACCGTCATGAGAAAAAGTACAATGCACTCAGCGCCCACCTCTGAACCTCTGATTTCTCTGCTCCAGATTCCCATCTGGAGAACACCAATTGGGAAGGTGTGCATGTGTATTATGTATGTATTTACACGTGTGTGTGTGTTCATGCATGCGTATGAGTGCATATGTGCATGGTGGGCAAACAGAAAGTCAGAATTTGCTATAATTCCTGCTGAACTATTCTTAACAGCAAAAAGGTGACAAAGTCCATGCACCCATAAAGCTCTTCCTGACTGAGTATATCTAAGACCAACTCAGCCTGGAGGTATTCCTGGATATTTTACAGTGTAATCTATTGCTTCCAAATGCTCCACTGCCACACTGCTTCCAATGCTTGTCCGCCACATCCGTTCATACAGTTAACTGCCTTACTGCAACATTCAGAGAAAGCAGCTGTTCATTAACCAACACGATGGTTGACCCTATCAGTTAAAGAGCCTTTCTTTTCTCATTTTCATACCTAAAATGAAGGAAGAAAACAATTTCTCCTTTTTTGCCCTGACAGCAGTATCCTGGAGATTAATCTTCAATTATTGAAGACTCCAGGATAAACCTGGAAAATGGTATCTCTTTGGCTGCTGTAATTTACCACTGCGTTTAATTTTATACTATCTATATCTTTCAAATAGATCACTTGGCAGATTTAAAAAGACAGTTTTGGAGTGTGCTGAAGGAGATTACTAGACTTCTGTTAGAAAGAAAAAGATATCTGTTGGTAATAAGATATTCATCTCAAGTTTTATTTCTGCCAATATTTCATTACCAATCCTACATGCTTGTAAGCCATAAATATAAACTAGGCACCAATAAATTCACTGGGGAATTCAGGAGAAACTTGTAAACCGTAGGGTGATGCGAATTTGGAACTTGCTTACCACACAGAGTAATTCAGCCAAATATTAAAAATGCTTCATACAAAAATAAGGAGCTGAATAAACACAGGGTCTAAAGGAGTAGAAGATTATGTTGCTCAGATATGGAGTAGGGCAGTTGAAGGGTTGCGGAAACACTGATGTGAAATTTTTGGGCTGCACCACCCGTTATTGCAGTGAACCCTGTGCTTAACGGCTGTGCAGCAATACACTTAAGTGAAGGCCGAGGTTGATAGATTGTGAATGTGATTATGTTACATTTGTACACAGAGTATGGCTCCAATTTGAAAAATGCTCACACCTACTAAAGTATCATACATTAAAATGTTCCCCTGTAATTTAAAATGGATGCTACATGAGCGAAGAGAGTTCAAACCCACCTGAGCTACTCACTCTCGTACTTTACTCTATTCACATCAGCAACATAAGGGCGGCACAGTGGCTCAGTGGTTAGCACTGCTGCCTCACAGTGCCAGGGACCTGGGTTCAATCCCACCCTCAGGTGACAGTCTGTGTGGAGTTTGCACATTCTCCCCATGTCTGCGCGAGTTTCCTCCGGGTGCTCCGGTTTGCTCCCGCAGACCAAAGGTGTGCAGGGTAGGTGGATTGGCCATGCTAAATGGCCTGTAGTGTTCAGGGATGTTTAGGTTAAGTGGATTAGACATGGGAAATGCAGGGGTAGGGGAATGGGTCTGGGTGGGATGCTGTTCGGAAGGGCAGTGCGGACTTGTTAGGCTGAATGGCCTGTTCCCACACTGTAGGGATTCTATGAACTCTAATAAATCTCACAATATAGTGCAAAAGACTTGTTCACACGATACAGGTGTAACATTGCTGACACAACCTGCTACAGATTTTCAAAACCACCTCAAATAGGCAGCTAAAATTTATTCTGTGATTTCAGCTTTGAGGTTCAGCCTGGATGATTTTTAAAAGCAGCAAACCAGAATTGAAATTAACAAATCAAGACTAGTCCTCTATCTGGAAACAACAATAACCCAATCAAAGGCTTCACACTTTTGCACTATTTTCTTGAACACTGCTTCAACTGAAGCCAGTACAGTACACACTGGCTTCTGATAATCACAAGGCTTCCAACGATTTCTTTGTTTCTTCAAATAACTGTTCCTGTGCATAGTGAAGACAAAGCAATAACTATTCAATAAAGCTTTGCAATTTTTAATTAACACAATCTTATGATGTTAAGTCAGTGCTGTCATAATTGCTAAATCAAGCCACATCATTACCAACTCTCAAGGTTTTAATGATCTCCTTTGCTCAATCTACAAAGTCATTATCACCCAATGCCTCAATAGTTTTGTATTTTTAACCGTGCTTACAGTATGTACCTGGTGGGAAGAAAGAGAGAAAAAAAAACTTCATTTGTATAGTGTCTTTCACAGCCAATAGAGTGTTTTTGCATTACAGTCAGTGTTGTAATGTAGGAAATGTGGCAGCCAACTTGCACACAGCAAACACCCACAAACAACAATAAGATGATGACCAGATAATCTATTTTTGTGATGTTAATTGAAAGATAACTTTCGGCCAGAACATTAAGGATAACTCTGCTCTTCTTCAAAACAGCATCACAGAATCGTTTGCGTGCATCTTAGACAGCAGTTGAGGCTTCAGTTTAATAACCGTAATGATGATGTAAAATATTGACCACTCATCTTCAAAATCTCATTGGGTAACTTAAAGCCTTGAACATTGCAACTGGGAGAAAAACGGTTGAAAATGAGCTGAGACACCTTAAGATAGCTTAACCTGAAAGAAGCCAAACTCTCAGGAACAGACAAAGACTGACTATCATACATTGAAATGGCTACCCAATGGGTAATTGCCCTGGATATTAAAATTCATCATCTGGAATATATAGCTCACAATGAGACCTTCTGGTCACATTGTAGGAAAGATATGAAGGCTTTGATGAAGGTGCAATATACGTTTACCTGGATGTTGCCTGGGTTGGAGTATGTTATCTGCAAAGGAGAGGTTGGGCAGACTTGGATTGTTTCACTAGAGCATCGGAGGCTGAAGGGCAACCTGATAGAACTATATAAAGTTATGAGAGGCATAGACAGGTGGGATAGTCGTAGTCTGTTTCCCAGGATGGAAATGTCAAAGACTAGAGGCATAGGTTTAAAGTGAGAGAGGGGAAGTTTAAAGGAGATATGCGAGGCAAAAATTTTTACGCAGAGGGTGATAGGTGCCTGGAATGCACCAGCAGGGGAGGTGGGAGAAGCAGATACGATAGCAACGTTTAAGAGGCATCTAGAGAGAACCATGATCAGGCAGGGAATAGAGGGATACTGAGCACTTAGGCAGATGTGATTAGGTTAGAATGGCATCTTAATCAGTGCAGACACAGTGGGCTGAATGGCATGTTCCCGTGTTGTACTGTTCTAAGTTGCATGATCAAATGTCTTCATGGGTATGGGGCTTCCCAATTACAGGTATTGGTGCAGCAAAGACCTAAATTCTAAACTCATTATGCAAAGAAGTGGATTGATTCTCTACTCCCAGTCCACCCAATCTATATCAAGGGATAACAGGAGAACTTTGACAAAGGATCATCAGAACTCATTGTAAAAATGGATTGTACCCATTTTTGTAGGTGAACAGCCATGTTTTTCACCCATCAAAATCTACCATAGTTCCAAACAGACATTAACAAATGCAAAGTAATGGATATTGACACAATGGCTGTCACAGATAGACCCAACAAAAGACCTCTTTGAAATATACACTGCAACCAGTATTTCAAAGGAAGTACTGAGAGCTTTCAGGTACATAACTAAAAAGAAGCTGCTTTCTCCATCTTTCTTCTCAGAAGAAGTTGGCACCTACTTCTGACAAAAACAGCTATACAGAAAAATCCACAAGTAACTGAACTTTTTTGATAACTGCAACATCAAAAAAAAACTAATCAACATCAGCCTTGGGTTAACAGTTTAGTTTGAGGGGTTTGCAGTGCAGCGGTAGTGTTCCTACATCTGATTCAGCAGTTGTGGGTTTGAGTACCACCTTCTGGATATGATAGCCAGAGTTATGTCATAATACATCCAAACAGGCTGTTTTTAAAAAAGTACCAACCTTTCACAGGTGTGTAAGATATTGTTTTGCTTTGCAACTTTCTAATGTTTCCTTTGCAAAAGGTCATGTGGTGCAGTGGTAGTGTCTCTACCTCTAGGCTAGAGGTCTGGGTTCAAGTTCTACGTGCCCCAAAGGTGTGTCATAACATGGCCAAACAGATTGGTTGAAATAGCTAAAACCTTAGTCTCAAAGGCAAAGGATACTAACCGCATATTCGTTAATCTTTGTTTGTACTCAACTCTGTCCTCCTTCACTTTAGTGTGCTTGCCCAAATGACCATACAAAGGCTATTTGTTTGCTGTTGAAATTTTAAAATATTTTTCTTAGGTTTAACAGTTAATAAGTCTTTCTTTGATTGAAGAAAGCCTTGTTCATTGGCTCATTATTGATCACAACAAAAATATCTAACCAAATTTTTAATTGAAGAATGATATAGCCTAGCGCAAAAAGAACCTTTGTGATCAATAAAGGATGTTGAACAGAAATGAGCCAATTCACCTTTTCCCAACTGGTCATCAGATGTCTTATCCAAAAGGTGTAACCATTAACAGTGCAGCTTGAGAATATCAGCCTGGACTGTTATCATGCCCTGTAGTGGGACTGGAACCCACGATTTTGACTCAGACACAGGAGCTCTACCAACTGAGCCACGGCTGAATTGTCTATAAACAAAATAAATCAATAAAAATTTGATTCATCGTTAATACAATCCCTCCCCCAAAACTGTTTGCATATCCTGAATTTGAATTGACTAACCAATAGCAACTAGGCATTCAATTTTGTTCTAAGCACTAGTATTCTGTCCCCAAACCTCATCACATCACTGTCTTCTAAGGCATACTTTGAAATCTACCCATTTGACCAAGTTTGTAATCATCTGGCATAATATGTCTTTACAATGCTCACTGTCAAATGTTACTAGTCAGTACTGCTGACAAATGCTTTGGGTGTCATTACTGTGTTCCATATGCAATAGAAGTGAATTTCTGAGGAAGGGTCTAGGCCCGAAACGTCAGCCTTCCCGCTCCTCTGATGCTGCTTGGCCTGCTGTGTTCATCCAGCTCTACACCTTGTTATCTCAGATTCTCCAGCATCTGCAGTTCCCACTATCTCTAAATGCAAGTAGTGTTGTACTGATGAGCACTTAAAACAGCGTACCCTCCATACGAAACAAGTACTCTTGTTTTATGCTTTGAGAGACAACTTTGATTTCAAGGGTGTTGAATATTTAAACCAACAGCAAACAATCATTCAAGACGGCAACACAAAAGGATGGGATGGTTGAAGGAACCTCTGTTAAGTTTAAAACTTAGCTGGACTCAACAGACACCTATATCAAATTTAAATGCATATGTTTGTGATTATGCACATGTGGGTGCACCTACAAATACTTAGGTTGCTTGAAGCACAGCAGATGAAGTGTTTAGTTGTATACGTGGGGTCTAACCCCACTTAGTCTCCCAAAGTACTGCTTCTCAAGTCCATGAAATGTTCTGAAAGAACTTTATTTCCAGCTTAGTAGATACACGCGTTCTGTCAAGATCACGAGAGAGCTTCTGCTCCCTTAGAGTTTGCTGTTTATAATCATGTGACACTGACATCATTCTTACATCCAGATGTGTTATTATAATTGCACATTCTCCCTATACTCCAAAATGACCAATCTTTTTGGTGGCTCAAAACAATTTTAAAAAGTAAAAAAACTGAGTTGAGATTTGTCAGAGTTGGAGAAGGGAATGTCTTCCTCCATTTCTATCAACAAACGTTGTTCTCAAACACTTCCAGTTCAAGTATGACAATACCAGAGACAGAAACTACCACACTTCCTCTGTTCCAAAACGCAGTTCTTCAAGATCCTCTCTCACACCATTATGGTTTTCTATTTCACGTACTAACCGTACTTCTTGCCTCTTTGAGTGAGGTTGTCTACTGGAACTTATTTAGAGCTGGCTCAGTGTGTTTCAAGCAAAGCTTACAGTCAGAAGAGAGAGGATTTTGTCGCATAAGTTTAATGATGTGTGGCAGGGTAAGAGGTCAGTGAATTCTGCATTCAGATCATTATTTTTAACGGTTCTATCAAGTTTTCACACAGGTATGCCAGCATTACACCAAGATAGAACTGCCTCCAAAAGGTACGAGGGTATAAAGTGACATTACTTTTGCTCCATCCAATATTCTGTGTCCGTCTTTGGAGCGGACCAACTCATACTGGGGTTAAGTTTAATGAGCAGCAAAAGCCCTTCAAGTCATAGAATGACAGAAGCCTTCAGTACGCCAAGAGGCCATTTGGCCCACTGAGTCTGCACCAAACCTCTGAAGAGCATCCCTATCCCTGTAACCCATCTACTATGGATAATCCACTTAATATGTACATCCCTGAATGATATGGGCAATTTTAGCATGGCCAATCCACCCAACCTGCGCATCTTTGGACTGTGGGAGGAAACTGGAGCATCCGGTGGAAACCCATGCAGACACAGGGAGAACATGCAAATGCCACGCAGTCCCCCAAGGCTCGAATTGAACCCGAGTCCCAAGTCCAGGTCAAGTCAGCAAGTATTATCTTGCAATTTTACATAGGGAGCATCACAACTAGGATCTATACCTGGTTTCCTATGCATGTATGCACTTTGCAGGATAGGTCATTGGATAGTGAACAATAACTCTAATAACAATCATTTAGATGAGAATATGGAAAGCATGGTTAGTGAGTTTGTGGATGACACCAAAATAGGTGGGATAGTGAGCAGTGAAGATTATATAAGATTACAACGCGATCTTGATCAATTGGGTCAATGGGCTGAGGAGTGGCAGATGGTTGGATAAATGCAAGGCATTACATTTTCGTAAAATAAACAAGGGCAGGACTTATACAATTAAAAGTAGGGCCTTCGGTAGTGTGGTTGAATAGAGAGACCTAGAGGTTCAGGTACATAATTCTTTGAAGTTTGTGACACATGTAGATAGGTTGATTAAGAAGGCATTTAACACGCTTGCCTTCATTGCTCACACCTTTCAGTATAGGAGTTGGAATGTCATGTTGACGTTGTACAGGATATTGGTGAGGCGTCTTCTGGAGTGGAGTACTGTGTCCAGTTCTGGTCGCCTTGTTTTAGGAAGGATATTATTAAGCTGGAGAGCGTTCAGAAGAGATTTAACTGGATGATGGAGGGTTTGAGTTATAAGGAGAGGCTGGATAGTTTAGGTCTTTTTTCACAAGTGTAGCAGCGTAGGAGGTTTATAAAATCATGAGGGGTGTAGATAAGGTCAATGGTAGGTGTCTTTTCCCTAGGGTGGGGAATGTCAGGGCTAGTAGGCTCATTTTTAAGGTGAGAGGAGACAGATTTAAAAAAGACATGAGGGACCTTTTTTTTACAAAGAGTGGTTCGTGTATGGAAGGAACTTCCAAAGGAAGTGGTGGAAACAGGAACAATTACAATGTCATGAATAGGAAATGTTTGGAGGGATATGGGCCAAGCACAGGCTGGTGGGATTAATTTAGTTTGGCATTATGGTCGGCATTGACAAGTTGTACCAAAAGGTCTGTTTCCATGCTGTATGACAATCATTCAGATTTTTTGTTTCCCTAGTTGATATTTTGGGAAATGATAGCGTGCAGAAATGAACAAACACTCAGGGAATTATGTTCGGTCAGTTTACTTCTGCACTATATGGCACATTTATTCACCAGGAAACTGGAGAAAAGTGAAGGGACAGCATGGCAGCTCAGCGGTTAGCACTCTGCCTCACAGTGCCAGGGCCCCAGATTCAATTCCAGCCTCGGGCCACTGTCTATGTGGAGTTTGCACATTATCCCTGTGTCTGCGTGGGTTTCCTCTGGGTGCTCTGGTTTCTTCTCACAGTCCAAAGATGTACAGGTTAGGTGGACTGGCCATGCTAATTTGCCCATAGTGTCCAGGGGTGTGCAGGCTAGGTGGATTAGCCATAGGGTTACAGGGGTAGGGTAGGGGGGGTGGGTCTTAATGAGATGCTCTTCGGAGAGTCGGTGTGGTCTTAATGGGCCGAACGGACTGTTTCCACATCGTAGGGATTCTATGATGATGAAGTAAGTGTTGAGCAGTAAATTTGGAGTCACTTGTACCTTGGTTTAAAGTGACTGTACTATACAGGGAGTGCCAATATCAGTTATATATATAAGTCTCTGAAGTGAGACCTGAACCTACAACCATCTGATAAAGAGGCAAGAGTGCTACCACTGAGGTGCAGCTGACACAAGAGTTTACCTTGGGTGTAATATTCCCCCTCCTCATCAACAGTGTAAAGCACCAGAACCCAAGTATCATGTAATGTAGTTGGGAGGAATTGGCAGTAGAAAATAGAATGCGTGACAAAATAAATCACCCTCATTTCAAAGGATAAAACCTAAATTTTTGTATGGGATGTATTCACATCTGTTGTTTCTGAATGGATTTATTTTGGCTTTATGCAGGAAGTAGAGTACAGTGTACTACGTACCTGACAATTAAGAATAGGCTTTGATAGTCAAAGGAATATCTGGCAGGGAAAAGAGTTGTCTTGCAAATTGAATTTCTAGTTCAAAGGACTTGCTTTGATAGAGAAGCAGAAGTGTTCTTCACTTGAAAGGAAACCAAGGCTATATTTAAGCAACAATCTGAGTATCCAGTTCACTTGTTCAACTCTTTAGCTCAGAATTACAGCAGGAGGATGAACTCCATAGAGATAGAAATATTCATGATATAGATTTTAAAGACAGTTACCGGATTCTCTGAGATTACCTTATGAGAATTCTGAAATATTCTGTTCTCAAATTAATTTAAGAGTATCAGTGATCATTAAACACTGATTTATCTTGTGTCTGTATAAATTTATATCCTGCTATACTAACAGTAAATTAGCCTGAGGCATACAGAATGTCAGGATGGCGTTTTCTAAATGTTGTAAAGCTAAGGACCAATTGTTGGGTATCTTCCACGATTTTTGATGCATGGCCCCTGGGGCACAGGCAGAAATTGTTAACCTTGAGTCATATGATTGTAATAACTTCAACCACAAAGTTAGGCTTTGGTTTCACAGGCCAGGGCATGCACTTCAAGTTTGCATTTTGTGGCAAGTGCTGTATGGAGTGTTGTGAGCAGAGTCGAAACTGCAACAGGATGAAAAGATTTTCTGATATTAAGAGATGTTGCTTCAAACGCAACCATTCAGATTTGTTGCTAGATTTGTAGCAGCGTATCCAAGGATGCAAGCCACTGTGTGAAAGCACAAGGATATTGATATCCCTGCAAAAAAGTGTCCATAATCTTTCAGTGTTAGGAAATTTAAAGGAAAGCAAACAACATGTACACTGATCCAAGCAAAAGACAGACAACAGCTCTTAGAAAATGGAACCTGTACAATGTACACTGTGCTGTTCCATCACAATGGCCAGGCTATATTTCACCACAGCATTTCTCCTGTATGAAAAGGCATCACATGTTCTCACAGTAGAGAACCAAAAAGTTCACGTTTATTAGCGGCTTCGGTAACTGAATACAATAGTTCACAAGTTCACAGCACTAAATGCGATCTGGTTTTAATCAACAATCTGACAGGAGTAGATACTCGATTTTCAAGGAGAAAACAAAAGTAACAGGTATCACCACATGTTCTGCCCATGAAAATAAGTCCAGCAAATACTGACTATTCGATAGCACATGGAATCCAAAGAATATGCAGAGGCTTTTTAAAATCAGAAACTTATTATTGCAATAAATCTGTGCTTGATGCTGACAACTGATACTGACAGAGAGCAGAAAACATCGAATGAAAGACATTGACAAGCTTCAACAAAATATACCAATTTCTTGTTGAGTTCAGGTGGCACTCTCTCATATCAGGTTAGTGTCACTTACAGAGGGCACTATTGTCAAGGCCAGTCATTATCCTTCCACAAGTTTAAGCTGAATACTGAGTAATTTTCATCTTCCTAATGTTAGGGCACCGAGGACAATTATAACGTCTCCTATTGCTGCCTTGGCCTGGATCAACTAATCCAATCCAGATGAAACCGAGTACTTCTTGATTAAAAATTGTTCAGCCATCAGGAAAGCAGAAAAGAATCTTTTTGCCATGAAGATGGTGGACTGTAAATTTGCAGTAGCAGGGTACCTGACGTTACATAGACTTGTCCTTGCATGTTTACATTTTTAACTTTCTTACATGGCAAGTTGCTGAAAGTGTGAGCTGATATCAGCAGTGCAAGAAACAGGGCACCCTGGACCTTACTTTAACAGTGAACAACTGCCTATCCTTAACCAGATTGAGGGATTGTGAAATTGCATTGTAAGGACAGAGAAAGTATGGAGTGGGTGAACACAATGTCAATTTAGGTACAGAAAAAGAAAGTGAGGGAATCTTTTGGATTGGGGAGAGAAAACAGAGATATTTGGAAAATTAAAAACAGCAAAAAAATTAACATTTTCAAAATCTGACTCAGTTATTAACAAATCATTCATTATCTGTAAAGACCACTTAGACTGAAGTTGACAAATCTGTGGCAGGTTTCATGTGTATATTCTGTGGAAACATTGCAACCTCAGGCAATTCAATGTGTTTCAATGGTGAGATAGTCAGCAAGATGTTTTTGCAAAGCTAACAACAGATTTGTAGAACTTGGACAACCACTGGATTTCAAGTATAACCATGAATTTGCCTCTCGCCCGAAGTTGTTGTGCCATTTGTTAATAAATATTGTCAATAGCAACAGCCTTACAGTTATTTTGATAGCAAATTATGGCCAGATCAGGTATATCCACTTATAACTTTAATGCAGATGAGCTAAATGGATAGGTCATTTACCAGACTTTGATTCTACAACTACCCACCATATCCATTTCTCCCCATCCACCCTATGGGAAACAAGACAGAGAAAATTAATCAGCTCTGCGAACCTGTAATATTCTTTCTTTATATGAAATCTGGAATGGGAACTGCTAGAAATCAAATCCTCACCACAAACAAGTCTAGAATGAAGTTTATGTAATTTTTAATCAGAAGCGTTCCTCTGAGAATTAAGACATGTCATTGTTGAGAAAATGTTTTGCCACTAATTTTCACTAATAATGCCAAATTCTATGATGTACCTTCAATAAAAGTACAATCAGGCCATTGGGAAAACAGCATAGTTTGAATTTCATAAAGAATTTAACTCCCTCATTCTCAGTGTTTTGAGTCTGCTCATCATTTTGAAAAGAAAATTTCCTTAGATTAGAGAAAGAATTTTAAGGAAAATATTTTAGTAGAGATGATGGTTTCATCACATTTGCAAAAGGGGCATTAGATTCAACCAGTCCATGTCAGCATTCACCCTCCTTGTGAACAAATCATTCTAATCATATTTACTTACATCCCTTCAACTGCTTTTCCATCATCCATCTATCCAAACTAGTCTGGAGTGTTGACATAATTTCTGTCTTAATAACTGACATCGGCTTCACAACTGTCCATATTAAGAAGCTTCACCTGTCTTCTGTTCTTTATCTCTTTTAGTAATCCTGTATTGGTGGCCATTAGCTCTTAATCCCTCAACAGACTGGAAGCTGTCTGCCTTTGTCCATCATGACCCACCTTTTAATAATCCTAAATCTTTCTGTTAAGCTGTTTTATAATCTGCAGTGTTGTAAAGAGAAACAATTTTCTTTTGTAGTTTTTTGATGATAGTCCAGCAAGAATCTGAAGAATTTCTACTAGGAAAATCCAACAGACCTAACCCCTTCAGATATCTGAATGGAGTTTTCTTCAGTAGCAGGTTAATGGGCCTCAGCTATTATCTTATTACTACATCGCAACATTGTCCATTCAGCCACTCAACTCTACTCAGAGCACAACAGGAGGAAAAGAGGTACCAGACAGACCTGTCTAGCCTCAAAGTACAGATTTTCCATCAAAGTGTAAAATGCTATTGACATAAATGAGAGGCTATTGATTCAGATTCTCCAACCCCTCCCTTTTGAACAGAGGCAGTGATTGACGAAAAAAGACAATTTTAATAAACAGTGAAAAGGATCATTAAGTTTCTCCTGATGAGTGAACCAGTCATATTTTTGTGTCCTGCTCTATGCTAATGTGTTACCTACTTGTTATGTTTCATGATTTAAATATTCATATGTTCCTCCAACCCCTTCTCCCTCTCCTTAACTCCCATGAGCCTCTTAAGACTGAACACAAGCAGGACTGGAAGTTTTTTTGTTCTGGCCAGAACCTTGAGGTTGAGGCCCTATAATTCAAACAGGGAGCTAAATCAGAGCTATAGTTAATATGAAATATGATCCACGCGCAGTTTTGACAGCAGGCTTTATGCAGTGCAGATGCTATGCTTCAAGATTCCCTTATTATAAATTCTTTGGGTCACACAGCATGCAGGCTGTGCCTTTCTGGCTGCAGTTATCTATGTTGCACTATGAATGGTATGCAGTATGGGTAAATATTACCATGGTACCAGCGAGGTGCTTGCTTACAGCACAGAGCGGAATAGCTTCACTCAAACTACAGCAACACACTTGAGGTTATGGGACTGTTTCAGCTGGTGGTACACCACTTGTGGAATCCCTCCACTATGGGTTAGTGAGATGAGAAAACTATAATCGAGGCTCCAAAGGAAATTGTAAGCAAGTCAAAAGAGGATGATAGAATGGCTTTTATATTGAAACCATCCATCTGGACAGTGCAAACTAAAGCTAGCAAGTATAAAAAGAAATGCAGTTAGATATGTCTTTCATGACTGTAGGATGTCCCAGGGTGCCTTACAGCTGACAGTATACTCTTGAAGTTCAGTCACTGCCACAACTTAGGAAACACACTATCCCCTTTTGCACACAGCAAACCCTCACAGTCAGCTCTGAGATAATGACGCCAAATAATTTGTCTGTGATGTTCATTGAGAGATTAATATTGGTCAGGACATAAGGAATAATTCCCCTATGCTTCTTTGTGATTTCTTCTTTTACGTTATTTGAGAGGGCGGCATGAAATTGGTTTAATGTCTCAATCGAAGAAATGGCACCTCCAATAGTGTAGCACAGCTTCAGTTAGGCACTGGGGCTGTAAGCCTGTTTCAGTCCTCAAAGCTCTGACATGAGCCTTGAACCCACACAGCCTTCTGACTCAGGCGAGTGTGCTGTCTGCTGAGTGAGTAACCAGTGCTGATCTCAATCAGACCTTTCTTTCCTGTAAATTAAGCAGTTGATGTTGGAGTGGTTGCAACATATACCGAGAAATTCATTGTCCAATGAAAAGAATTCCAGAAAGTGGGCGTAATCTTCTTGTTTAATAACTTGCCCTTCAATGTGTGTACTTGGACATAATTCATTCACAAACAAAGCAGGCTGGAGCCAGAAATCTTAAATCTCAGTGACATAGATTCGCTACTGCAGCTGCTCTTAATTTTTCTGTTTAAAAACAAAGATCTAGGGGGGTGAACTGCAGTCTCTCTTCTGTTCTACCATCTAGGTCTGAATCCAGCCCAGGTTTGTCCTTTCTGTGCTGATTCTAAGTGTCCTTCATGGAGTTGCCAACTCTCCAGGTTGTCACGGATATACATTGGCAGTGAGAGAAACTGTTTGGCCCATCAAGTCTACGATGGCTTTCTTTAGAGCCTTCCGTTCCCCTGTAAGTTTATTTCCCTCAAACGGCCATCTGATTTCCTTTCAAAATCTCAAATCATTGATAACCACATCCCCCGCTCACTACACGGCACCTTCCCAATGTAATAGCAGAAGGTGCAACACCTGCCCCTTCACCTCCTCCCTGCTTGCCATCCAAGGGCCTAAACAGTCTTTCCAGGTGAAACAGCATTTCACCTGTACCTCCTCCAATCTTGTGTACTGTATTCGCAGCACCCAATGTGGCCTACTCTATATTACAGAAACCAAACGCAGACTGGGTGACCGCTTTGCAGAATACCTCCGGTCCATGTGAAAGCAGGACCCGACCTTCCTGTAGCCGTTCATTTTAATGCAGCGCCCTGCTCTCATGCCCACTTGTCTGTCCTTGGCAGGCTCCAGTACTCCAGCGAATCACAACGCAAACTTTAGGAACAACACCTCATCTTCAGGCTAGGAGATAGTAAGGACTGCCAATGCTGGAGTCTGAGAGTAACACAGTGTGGAGCTGGAAGAACACAGCAGGCCAGGCTGCATCAGAGGAGCAAGAAAGCTGACATTTTGGGGCGCGTTTTGGTTTTCTGAAGAAGGATCCTGACCCGAAACGTCAACCTTCCTGCTCCTCTGATGCTGCCTGGCCTGCTGTGTTCCTCCTGCTCCACACCTTGTTATCTCATCTTCAGACTGGACACTTTACAGTCTTCTGGACTTAATATTGAGTTCCTTTCAGATTGTGAACCCACTCCCATTCCTTCCCTTTCTTTTAGCTTTACCTGTTACATTCTCTGTCACCATGTCTTCTGTCCCGTCCCTACACTCCAGTGGAACTGTCCGTTCTTTCCACTTTGGCAGTGAGACACACCCTTGTTGTGTCATTCTCACATTCTGATCACTTAATCTGCACTATCAACACCCTTTCTCCCCAGGCACTCCACCCCCATACTATCGCATAAATCCTGCCCCCTCCACACTTCACATCAGGTCTGATTAAGTCTTCTAGAATTGAAACGTTATCTTCCTCTCTTTCCACGGACGCTGTGATTTCCAGCATTTGTTGTTTTCAGTACAGATTCCAGCATCTGCAGTATTTTACACCTTCAAACCATCTCCATTTCCCCTACCAATTAACAATACTCTCCAGGAGTCTTTAATACTCAACACCAGAATGGAGAGAGAAAGTAATCACTACGACATTAAGAACGGTTATCTTTATTTTTATTAGTTAGTTAAAATAACATTGGAGATGGGAAATCAAAGGCAGGTTGATTGGCAGCAAATAATCATCCAATGGGATAATGTAGAATGTTTTTGCTTACCATTTGGTGTTGGAAGATCATATGTGGTGAAGTGGACATGTGGGCAGCCAGTGAGGTGGAAAGGGGTGGAGTTGGGTGTGGTAACAGGGGATTGGATGCTGTATGTCCGTTAGAGATTGTAAGGACTGGAATAAAACTTGTAGGAGTACATCCAACTAGAGTTGGCAAATTTAGTCCTAGACAAATTGATAGGGTAACTTTGAGTGATCCAACAAAAAGTAGCCCAGAATTCCATAGAGGCTGGCTCTCTAAGTCCAAGAAGAGAATAAGGAGTGGAAAAAGAATGGTGACACTAATCCAATGTGTCCAGCAGACCAATGTTGTGTGGGATCGTGTTCAATAATGATCAAGATCAGTGAGTGGCAAAAATAGCCTCCTTATTGGGCATCCGCAGTAGCACAGTTCGAAGCGGTGATGGAATCCAAAGTACAGTTTTACAGTAGCCTCTTTATACACAGTTTTTACACACATTAAAATTTTAGCATTATGGTGTTACATAGTTGTATCTATTGTACTCAAAACTTTGCGTGACATCTGTCCCGGGGAAGCAGGAAATGATTTAAGTACTTGTTACTCAACAAAACGCTGATGGGATTAGAATGTCTGTCCAGTCTGAGCTTGTATAGTTAAGAAGTGTTAGTCCTTTTGTCTTTAAAGTTAGTAACGTTAGTGTCTACACTAGACCTATATGATCTAAATAAGTGAGAAATTATATGTGTACTATGTAAAAGTATAGAGGATATTAAACTGACCTCCCACAGCTGGGTTGTGAGATTTCATTTACTATTGCCAGTTTGGACAGTTGTTGCACATTCATTCGTGCAGTTTCATGGAAGCATGGTTTTGAAAGTAAGTTTCTTAAAGAGGGCAGCAGCCCTATTTAATATGTATCTAAAAAGTACACACTAGTGGAGAAAACTGTTTGATGTTCTGCAAGTTATTCAGATCCTGAGAGACAGTTGCAAAGGGCTAATTAATATTATAATATTTCCATAGCTTTGAGTGGTTTATGGAGACACGATGGGAGGGATGGCATTGTTCTGAGTAGGTTACAGTATTAACACTTATTCAGGGGTAGCTTTTGACACAGAAACAGGTCTAAATGCTGCTTGCAGCATTGGGCTGATAAGAATTGAAAGGTGGAAAGAAACAGTAATGGGTTAGAAGGGATGTTTAATTTAGTTTATAAAATGTACTGCAAAAATGAGGTTTTATGAATGAGTGAATGGAAACGTGGTACAGTAAACATAGAATGCTTGTGAGTGAGTTGGTAAAGAGAATCATAATACAATATCTCACAGAAGTGTGTGGTAGAGAGTGTTAGCATGCCTCCCGCTTTTTGTGTACTCGTTGACTTCTGACTTTAAGCCATAGCACTGGCTAGCTGCAGTATGTAAAAGAGTCAAATATCCAAGTCTTTCCCTGTCAGTATGCTGATTCTCCACCAGCACGTCATTTGCTGTGTCTCCTTGTGGCAACACACACGCTGGCCCCTTGTCCCAAGCAAACGTTTGAGCAAGTTGGAGGAGATTTGACCTCCACACATGCTCCTTCAGTGAACACACTCTGGGCAGTCACGCCCCAATTTCCCAGGTTTGAGAGAATAGTTCCACTACCTTCTGGGTATCTCAGGAACGTTGAAGGCTAAGGAATTAGACACTGATAAATCTAAATGGAGTCCAAAGGTGGACTGAAGCCTAAATATGTCATCATTCTTACAACTTCTGCAACCAGCCACATTCGTATTAAAGGGTGCAGCAGGCTCGAGGGCTGAATTGCCTATTCTGACTCCTGGTTCTTGGATCCTTATGTTCAAACTAGTGCCACACATTGTGCTTTACATTCCTTTGGATGCAACCACAGAGATTGGTAGGGAGTCCATCACCTTTGGGCAGCCCTTGGCTCCATATATTTTGCTCAGGCTTGCAGCCTAGAAAGGGTGCCAGCAGACCTAGGAAGGGAAATCATGTACCTGTCTTTTATTTGAAAAAATATACTTTATTCATAAAATATCTTTACAGACATACATAGTCACTTAAGCAGTTCGGTTTTGCACAGTAGCAAATGAAGAAACAACAAACACTGGAGTTTGATTCTATCCAACAAACAAACCGAAGGCATTTCTTACTTGTACAAGATTATATTTACACGTATTTGCGGCACCAGGTGGGTCCAATAGCTGAACAGACCCCCATTTACCTTCAGACCTCAGACAGTAGTCTTTCCCTGATGTGCCTTGGCAGCAGCTGTCCCTCAGCACGTAGCCTTGAACCTTGAAATGTGCCAGGCTGCAACACTTGGTCGAGGTCAACTCCTTGCTTCAGAAGACCAACAAGTTTCGGGCAGACCAAAGAGTGTATTTCACTGAGTTGATGGTTCTCCAGACACAGTCAATGTTTGTCTCGGTGTGCATCCCTGGAAACAGACCATAGAGCACAGAATCCTGCATCACACAGCTGTGCAGGACGAATCTTGACAAAAACACTGCATCTCTCTCCAGACTTTCTTTGCAAAGGCACATTCCAGCAGAAGATGTGTGACAGTTTCTACCCCTCTTCAGCTGCTTCAAGCGCAGCATGTGGTGATGCAGAGTCCAGGCATACGTGAAGGATCTCACAGGCAGTACCCTTCTCACCACCAGCCAAGCGATGTCTTGGTGCTTTGTTGGAAAGTTCTGGCAATGAGGCAATCTGTCAAATGACTTTGACAGTCTGCTCAGGGAACAACCCAACAGGATCCACCCTCTCCTTCTCCCGCAGGGTCTCAAAGACGCTTTATGCTGACCACTTCCTGATGGACTTATGGTCAAAGGTGTTTATCCTTGCAAATTTCTCTATGAAGGATAGGTGATTATGGAACAGACCAACTACTTGGAGCATTAACAGAAGCTGCTGGAAAAGCTCAGCAGGATTGGCAGCATCTGTGAAGAAAAAATCAGAGTTAACATTTCGGGTCAGAAATGTTACCTCAGAACTCAGGGTCACCGGACCTGAAATATTAACTCTGATTTTTTTCTTCACAGATGCAGCCAGACCTGCTAAGCTTCTCTGGCAACTTCTGTTTTTGTTCCTGATTTACAGCATCCACAGTTCTTTCAGTTTTTACTTGGAGCATTCCATTGCAACAGGGCCAGTCCCATCCTTCAAAACACCAGAGACACGTCGTACCTCAGTACGTTGTGACACTTGGTGTTTGCATACCGAGGGTCTATGCACAGCTTGATGAAGCCACATTCAAAGGTGGCCATCAGGATGAGGGTGACATTGAGTATGTTCTTCCCCACTTTATCCAGAGTTTTGTACATGGTGTCCCTGCGGATATGGTCCATCTTAGACCTCCAGGTGAAGTGGAAAGTGGCTCAGGTGACTGCAATGGCACAGGTTCTGGAAATGGGCCAGACCTGCGCCATGTACAACAACAGAGGGACTGCCTCACAACTGATGACCAAGTTTTTAACTGGAATGGAGAGGGAGCGTTGCTCCCAAAAGCCCAGCTTCTGCCTCACCTTGGTGATACGCTTTGCTTCTCCTGTTTCTGAGCCCTTATCCCTAATCACCTCTTTAACCCTCCTCCTGACATTGGGTGCCCAGAATGGGGAGCCATAGTTAAAGTGAGGTTGACCATTTTATAAAAGATTAAGAAGACTTCTTAGCTTTTGTACTTTAGGCCTATGTTTATAAAGCCCAACAAAAGCTCAGATTTCAATATGATATACTTTACAACCACAGCTTTGTCAGACAATTACACATGATGTGGTTGTTCATATTACATAACGTTACTAAACTTTGAACCTGATGTTATGCAATATACAGACAGCAAAATCCAAAAGACTTGAACCCTCATAACCGCAACAAATAAAAATCTAAAGTACAACCAAGAATATATTGAACTAACAGTGATGTAATCTATTGGAAAATGGCTCCTAGTTTCATTTCCAAGTTCAAAAATGGCAAAACCTTCAAATAAATTGGCACCAACCTATTCACTTGTGTTATTTCTATCCACTTAAGTGGGCTTTGTTAACAGAAAAAAATCACTTGGAATTCAGTGCTAAATATTCTCATTTTAAATTGAAACAAATCACATCTGCAAATACCCAGCATTACATAGGAGATATCTTGTTTCAGGTGACCTAATGCTTGGTCAACTTGGCTTTCGTCAGCCAGCACAGTCACTAAAACCAACAGGTAGTCTAGCATTTCAAAATGAGCTGGACAATTAAGCAGTTAAGAAAATTTAGGATTTGCATTTTGTGCTAATGGCCCGGGAACTTGACAATGCCACATTACCTTGTTATCCATTAACATGCGCTCAATCAGAGATGAATTCTGTCCTGTGTACAACACTAATTGAACTCTTAACTGCAAACACTGCAGGATATGTACACACTACCCACAGGAAAATACTTTTAGATCAGATAATAAAAATGGTTGGCTCCAAAGGGGCTGACTAAGTTAATGCAGGAATGATAGCTTCTACTGTGCTTTTTTGGCTGTAGTCAGAGACCCATTTTCCTAACATAGTAGTTCATTTGTTAGATGTAGACTTTACTTTTAAAATACTGCAATTGCTGTGAACATTTGATTGTTTAAAAGCTTAGTAATAAAGATTAGAGCTGAGGATGCAGATAGGGGTGAGGGTGGGGGTGACTGTATCCTGGTTTAAGTTGACAACTCTAACTGAATGTATTCACGCAAATTTCATCACATGTCGTCCTCTTCAACTGTAGAACAACCCTGTTAGGGTATGGGTCCCAGGCCGAATCACTCGGTGCAGTCCCCCCTCCCCGAAATAAATCACACTGGGCTCCCACCCCGAACCTTGCTCCTAAGTCCAAAGATGTGCAAGGCAGGTGGATTGGCCATGCTAAATTGTCATAGTGCCCAAGGATGTACATACTGGGTGGTTTAGCCATGGTAAATGTGTGGTCGCAGGGACGGCGTAGGTGGCTGGGTCTGAGTGGGATGCTGTTCAGAGGGTCAGTGCGTACTCACTGGGTTGAATGGCCTCTTTCTGCACTGTAGGAATTCTATGAATCTCTAGCTTTTCCTTCCATTCAACAAATAAAAGTTCTGAAGTCTTAAAGTAACTTTGCTGTGACTTATTGACTTCCTTTGTATTAATGACATCTTGACGCTTTCAAACTAAACTGGAAACTAAACAAAAGGTAACATGGTCCCGGTACAGGGTCCCCCAAAGTGCAAGGCCAGAGGTATTCATCTCAATTTACTCAACTGTAGAAAGAATCCTGCCCAGCAGTCCCATTGTCAGTTTTGAAGATGTAATTTTCTACCAAATCACTCACAGCAATATCGTAGAGATTAGCCTTTTATTCAAGACTTCAGAACAAGTTGGTTGACAATTCTAATCTAGGTAAACCTCGGAATATCTGTTGTGATGTGTTCTGATGTGGGTCACGAAACAGCAGTAAATTTACTTTTTAGCAACGTCCGGTGATAAGTCTTTAAGTTGTCAATTCATTATTAAGAAGATGGCAGTAGATTTTGCAAAAGGGACATTTCTTGGTGCAGCTCAGTGGACAAACTTAACTCAGCAGGGTCATAGCCCTGACACACAGGCAATAGAGCAGTGGGAATAGATTGAGCAATTCATATATAATGAAGTGAGCTGACCAGCTTGGCCTTCATTCTTACTTCCACTCACATGCCGATATGTTCACTGATTAGAAGCAATATTTTGCAATTGGATTATGAATCAGTGGCCTGTTTTATTCCAGAGCAGTTATTTATTATGTATGCATCAATTAATAGGTTGTAGTAAAAAGAAACATCAAAATGTTATTATATTATGAATGAGAGAAAGCTGAATGATGTGGAACAGCAGAGGAATTTGGAAGTTCATTTTCATACAATGTTCTGAGCAGTGCCTCACACAGATAAGATCATAGAAAAGCTAATGAAATATATTTTGGACAAGAGATATAGAATATAATGATTGAGATTTAGTGGCGAATTTATGTAGCAGTAACACCACAGGTAGCGTAATGTATAGCTTTGGATTCCACATTATTATAGAAAGCATGTTGAGGCAATGGACCTACAGTTCAAGAAATAATTTGTAATTATTATGTAATACCTTTTAAGGCATCATACAGCATTTTATAGCCAATGAAATACTTATGTAGTATTGACATATTCATGTAATTTAGGAAACACAGTTTGTGCACTTCTCTGCGGTTTTTCAAATAATGCCTTGAGATCTTTTAGATCCTCCTGAAGGGCAGGATAAACCTCAGTTTAAAGTCTTATCTAAAAGACACCACCTCTGATAACACAACAGTTCAACAATGCTGCATTTGTAGTGTTAGTGAGGATTACATGCTCTGGAATGGGACTTCAGCCCATAACCTCCTAACTCAAAATGAGCTCCCTATCCACTGAGCAATGATTGACATAACTAAAATGTTTTTCATCATATCAAACACAAACTAAAACTCAGAATATTTCTGCAAAATCTAACTTTAGCAGCAGCATCACTAAACACACAGAATACACGGACTTCTCAATGAAATTAAGTGGGACTAGAGATGTATCAAACTGAGAGGATTACGTCACTGATGTCAATGAGAAATAGAAAGTGGCTCTGTCAAGTTACATACGGTAGGGTGAATAACATTAGTGAAATGGTAAAATGGTGTTGGACATGAGCCATTAGATTCTGCAGTGATAAGATCATGCCAAGCTGTACTAGTTTAAAAAACAGACATTGTGAGGAAACTTTTGATATTCCTGTTCTGCTTTCCCATTCCGTTCTGAAATAATGGATTCTGGAATCTACTTTCACAAGCACTGTGCATCCTCTGGTATGTTCCATCTCACTTGACATTACAACAATCGCTTTTTGGCAAGAACCAGAGGAGATAATTAAGATTACAAAGGGCTTCCATCGGGCAGATGCAGAGAAGGTGCTTCCACTTGATGGGGAGATTAAAACTAGGGGCTGTAACTATAAAATAGCTTTAAATAAATCAATTAAGGAATAACATGGGAACTTATTTATCCAGAGAGTGGTGAGAATGTGGCACTTAGAGTCATAGAGTTTCTACAGCATGGAGAAAGGCACATTGGCTCATTGTGTCCTAACCAGTCATCAAGAACCTATCTATTCTGATCCCATTTTCTAGCATTCAGCCCATAGCCTTGTATACTGTGACATTTCAAGTGCTCATCTAAATACTTGCTTTAAGGATTTCCAATTCTACCACCCTCTGAGGCAGTGATTTCCAGAAACCCACCATCCACTGGGTGAAAAATGTTTTCCTCGAATTCTGTCTAAACCTTCCACTCCTTCCCCTAAAACAATGCCCCCGGTCATTAATGGGAAACGTTTCTCCCTATCTATGCACTTCATAATTTTACACACCTCAAACAGATTTCCCCAGCCCCCAGCTTTCTTTGCTGTAAGGAAAACAACTCCAGCCTATCCAGTTTTTCTTCATAGTTGAATCACTCCAGCTTAGGGAACATCCAGATGAATCTCCTCTGCACACTCTCTTAGTGCAAACTTTCTACCACGTGATGTTGTTGAAACAAACAGTGTAGATACATTTAAAGGGAAGCAAGATAAGTTTATGAAGGAGAAAGGAACAGAAGTTTATATCGAAAGGGTAGAGTTATTTAGGGTGAGTGGAAGTTTGTGTAGAGCATAAAAACGCCAGAAGAGACAAATTGCCTACTTATTTGTTGTAAATTCAAGTAAATTCATACTGGACATCAGTAATGCCCAAATCCAAACGATGAAAATTGGCAACTGATCTGACGGGCTGATGAAAGACAAACAAGTGGAAATATCTTTTGTGAAGAGGTCATGATGTTGGTGAATTTAATGGCGATGCTATGTCAGGTTGAACTTGCTCCCTTGTTGATGTTGAAGGAGTAACTGTCCTTACTTTCTGCTTCATGGTGCCCTTTGCTTACATTTATTCAAAAATTCTTTCAGGCACAACCTCTCAGGCCACACCAAGCCCAAAAGTTATATTTATTCTTCCATCCACACATGATATTTACAACTAGCGATGGCTGAATAATCAGGTGTAGAGCTGGATGAACACAGCAGGCCAAGCAGCATCAGAGGAGCAGGAAAGCTGACGTTTGAGGCCTAGACCCTTCTTCAGAAATGGGGGAGGGGAAGGGGGTTCTGAAATAAATAGGGAGAGAGGGGAAGGCGGATAGAAGATGGATAGAGGAGAAGATAGGTGGAGAGGAGACAGACAGGTCAATCTCCCCTCCCCCTACTGCATCCCAAAACCAGCCCAGCTTGTCCCCCCTCCCTAACCTCTCCTTCCTCCCACCTATCCCCTCCTCCCACCTCAAACCCCACCCCCATCTCCTACCTACTAGCCTCATCCCGCCCCCTTGACCTGTCCATCCTCCCTGGACTGACCTATCCCCTCTCTAACTCCCCACCTACACCCACCTTTACTGGCTCCATCCCCACCTCTTTGACAAGCTCTACACCTTGTTATCTCAGATTCTCCAGCATCTGCAGTTCCTACTATGGCTGAATAATCACCCTCTTTTCAGTCCAGGTCAGCAAATGCCTCTAATGTCATCTCAGCTGAGACTGGATGACTCAACAAAGATTAGCAACCCAACAAAGTTAGATAAACAAAGAGAGATCTAAGTATAATTTTTGGTCTGGGCTAAATTAGCTAACCGAAATTAGCACAGCAGTATTAAAGGGCAGGGGAGGGAGAGAACACCGGGAAAGTGCAATTGGTCTAGATGTTCCTACGTTACAGAGGAATCAAAAATATAAATAGCAGCCAAAATTCTCATTCATCCACTGACGCAAGTGCACTTTTGTCAATATTGAGTGATCAGCCTTTTCTGTAAATCTTGTCTAAAAATCTTGTGTATGTTCACAAATAAAAAGGGATGAGTTTTAACAGGATCCTAATAGATTGCAATTCACCAATATACATATAATATTCTTCCCCCTGTATTTCCTATAATCAACTAACCATTTTTATTCAAAGGCCTGTTAATAGCATCACGAGTGACTGTAAATTCACTGCAATAAATAACCAATCATCTAGCCTTCTGCATTTTAAACACAGAAACTGGATCTATAGAAATGTGAAGCTAAGGCAATATCTCATCTCTCACAAGGCTGTTTTTTGGGTGACTCTCACATGAAAGAGTTTCGAGATATCTTTAAACTTTTACAAAGTAACAAAGTATTTACAGACAGTAAAGATTATTGAGTCCAACCTTTCTATGCCAGTGTTTATGAACCAAACAAGCATCTTCCAAAGCACTTTCAGCAAATGACCTCATCAACATGTCCTTCTATTTCTTTCTCCCTCATGTGTTTATCTAACTGCCCACCTCTACTCTTTGGAAGAGGAAGCTCCATTCCAGCCACTCTCTGAGTAAAGATGTTTCTCCGGAATTCCCTGTTTATTAGCAACAGTCTACTTATGGCATCCAGGTCTGGTCTCATTTACAAGGGAATGCATCTTTATATCTGCTGTAGTAAACCCCTTAATAATCTTGAACATTTCTAACAGGATCATGTTATGTTATCGCTGGTGTTCCCCAAGGATATGTTCTTGACTTCATCCCATTTCTCAACTACATGCTGCCCCTCAGTGACATAATCTTAAAACAGAACAGCTGTTCCCACATGTGCTGGGTCCTCATGCTTTTCATCATTTATATAAATGATTTGGATGTGAATAGAGGAGGTATAGGTTGGTAAGTTTGCAGATGACACCAAGTATGTGGTATAGTGTACCGTGAAGAAGATTATCTCAAGAGTGCAATAGGACCTTGATCAGATGGGCCAAAAGGCCAAGGAGTGGCAGATGGAGTTTAATTTAGATAAATGTGAGGTGTAGCATTTCAGTAAGGCAAACCAGCGCAGGACTTATATAGGTAGGGCCCTGGGGAATGTTGCCGAACAGAGAGACCTAAGGGTGCAGGTGCATAGTTCCTTGAAAGTGGAGTCGCAGGTAGACAGGGTAATGAAGAAAGCATTTTGCATGCTTGCTTTCATTGGTTACAACATTGAGTATAGGAGTTGAGATGTCATGTTGCGGCTGTACAGGACATTGGTGAGGCCACTTTTAGAATACTGCATTCAATTCCGGTCACCCTGCTATAGGAAAGATGTTACACTTGAAAGAGTTCAGAAAAGATGTACAAGAATGTTGCCTGGATTAAAGGGTTTGAAGTTATAGGGAGAGGCTGAATAGGCTGGGGCTTTTTTCCCTGGTGTGTCGGAGGCTCGCGGTGACCTTACAGAGGTTTATAAAATCATGAGGGGCATAGATAGGGTGAATAGCTAAGGTCTTTTTCCCAGGATGGGAGAATCTAAAATTAGAGAGCACATGTTTAAGGTGAGAGGGGAAAGATTTACAAAGGACCCAAGCGGCAACTTTTTCACACAGAGAGTGATGCATGTATGGAATTAGCTACCAGAGGAGGCTGGTACAATAACAACATTTAAAAGGCATCTGGATGGGTACATGAATAGGAAGGGTTTAGATGGATATGGACCAAATACTGGCAAATGAGACTAGATCAATTTAAGATATCTGGTTGGGGCAGACAAGTTGGACCAAACGGGCTGTTCCGTGCTGTATAACTCTACAGCTCTATGAATTTGCGATCAAATCTTTGGTCACCTTCCTCATTATGCCCTTAGGTAGCTTGGTGTTGAATTCTATTTATTAACCTGCTTGTGAAATGCCTTGGGATATTTTACTATATTAAAATGTTGGTTTAAATGCATTTTATTGTCATTGAGGATGTTGCAAAAGACCTCGCTCTGCACATGGTCAGCTTCTGTGGCAGCTGAACGTTATTTTGAGTACACACTTTGTGGACATTGACTATATCATCTCAATGGTTGGGGTAGGGAAAAATACAGTCTTCTAGGTATATCTTAATGGGTGTCTTATGAGTGTAGCTGTAAAATATTAACTGCACATGATGCGGAAAAAGCTGATGTGCTCTTTTTAGAAACACAACATGCATGTTGGTGGATTTTGCATTAGATCATTTTGACAAGATAAAACACGCTCCTTTAGTTTTATCTGTGAGACCTGAAACTGTATTGCATTCACAAATAACAACTTGTGTTTAAATAGCACTTCTAATCAGTAAGTCACAAGATTCTAACAACAACGTAATCAAAATTGACAGTGACTAGACAAGAATATCCTAAAAGCTACGTCAAAGAAGTAGTGAGCACAGGGCTGATGGTTGAACATGACTATGTGTGTATCAGGACAGTTTTGAATGACCTCTGGTTTATGGAGATAAATGCTAACATGGTATGTCAGATCAGTTCAGCATAGAAGCAATCTTGGTGGAAATTAAGAGTTTCAGCAAAAGATGAGCTGGGGTGGTGGGTGGAGTTGAAGGATATGATGAGTCTGGAAATTGGTATTCTTAGCAGTGGTATGAATATGCAGTCAAAAGCTTATCTAGGAGTCAAATGTGACACATGTAAACAGTCTGTTTCAGTCTCAAACAATTGCCAAGAAAGGAGTTTGAGTTGGCAGCTCAAGAATGGAGTTTGAGGCAGGGATTGCTGATGGTGGCTTCAGTCTTTCCATTGGATGAAATTTCTACTCATTCAGCACTTGATGTCAGATAATTAGTCTTGAGGTGGAGCTGGGTGTCATAAGCGTACATAGAGTCATAGAGATGTACAGTATGGAAACAGACCCTTCGGTCCAATTCATCCATGCAGACCAGCCATCCCAATCTGACTTAGTCCAATTTGCCAGTATTTGGCCCATATCCCTCTAAATCCTTCCTATTCACATACCCACCCAGATGCCTTTTAAATGTCGTAATTCTACCAGTCTGCATCGGCAGCTCGTTCCATACATGTACTACCCTCTGCGTAAACAAGTTGCCCCTTGGTCCTTTATAAATCTTCCCTCTCTCACCTTGAACATATGCCATCTAGTTTTGGACTCCCCTACCTTGGGAAAAAGGCCTTGGTTATTCACCCGATCCATGCCCCTCATGATTTTACAAACCTCTATAAGGTCACCTCTGAGCCTCTGACATGCCAGGGATAAAAGCCCCAGCCTATTCAGCCTTGCCCTATAATTCAAATCCTCTAACCCAGGCAACATTCTTGTAAATCTTTTCTGAACCCTTTCAAGTTTAACAAATCTATCCTATAGCAGGGAAATCAGAATTGAATGCAGTATTCTAAAAGTGGCCTCACCAATGTCCTATACATGACATGCAGTTTTTGTGGAGAATCTTAAAGGAAGAGAGGAAAGTAGCAGAAGTTTAAGGTTGGATTCCAGAGCTCTACAATTTGACAACTCTTACGATTTTCTGTAGCCCTACGGATAGGGAAGTCACAAAACTAGGCTACATCAACTTTGTGGTTTGGAATGCATAAATAGTTCTCACAATGCTGGATTCACAGGCAGCAGAGCGTTGAAGCTCCTGAATTATTTTACTCGAGACGTTTTGCATCTTGCACCGATCTATGTGTAATTTTATCATATCTGCTGGCTGTTTAAGCTGAGGCTGTAAACCGATAATATATTATGAAAATACAAAGAGTTTGAGGAGAGAACAACACTGCAATTTTACTGCACAAAAAGGAAGAAGAACAGAAACCGTTTGTTAGTTTTGTATGCAACTTGTAAAATCTAACATTCCTTCAGGACATTTCACAGGATTATTCAGTGTTTTCAAATCTATACTATTGGAGGGAAAATGTCAGTGCACACTTGATTTAATTTTACTGGTATGCTGATGTCACATCCACTTCAAATCGACTTTATGGTTGCTTATACTCCAACTGGCAAAGCAGAGTAAAGCAGTGGTTACCTCACCATCCTTCATTAGATTGATGAAAAGTTGGGGTATTCAGTCCAGTTTTGTACTCAGTTAAAAGTAAAATTGGGTTTTATCATCTGTAAGGTTTGCAGTTCTTTTATCAAGCTTTCACTGTTTGTCTCAATAATACCTTATAAGGCTCAGTGTCAAATTTTGTCTGATGCCGTGCAAGTTTTCAATGCTATATAAATGCAAATCATTCTATCTATTGGTACAGTATACTGCAAAAGAGCCATTTTATTTTATACACACTTTTTGTCAACAGTTTCATAACAACAGGGCAAATTCTGAATTGTAGCACAGTCATGAAGCAGGCTAATATTTCTTGCCAGTAGTTATTAACATGCAGGAGAGAAGAATTCTAAAAACTGGCTGAATGAATAATTGTAATAATAATGATGATAACAACAACAATCCTGAGCTAGTAATCTAGAGATGGAGTGTAGAAAAACAGCATATTATAAAAACCCAATATCTCGCCAAGTGAACCTGCTACCCCTCCCCAGTCTAGCCCACATGTGACTCCAGTTCCATACAGTGGACTCAGATGCGTTTTAGAAATATCTTACAAGCCAAATATTCACCAACAAGCCTTTTGTTGAAAAAGGTAATTGAAAAAGAGCAATGAGCAATGGGCAATAAAATCCACATTGCCTGCACCTCATGGGGGAATATAATAGGTGTTTTTACACTGTTCTCTGCGGCAAGGACCCCCCAGTCCAGTTCACTGTGTTGCCTGTCCAGTGCCAAGATTCAGGATAACTACTTTGACCTTGAGAAAAACTCAGAATAGGAAGCATTTAGTGGTCATGCTCCACTCTGGCGCCAATAATCAAGATGCAACTAGAAAAGACCTTCTGGTGAGGCAGTATCAGAAGCTACGCACTAAATTGAAAGGCTCAAAGAACCTAAATTTAGGAACCTCAGAGATAATAATCTTTGTATTACAACCTGGGCTGCATGCAAACTAGCATATGGTGAATAAGGTTGGAGATATTCATGTGTGAAGCAAAGTTTTGGGGCAGAACAGAATTAGGTGTGGGTGTCAAAACCCAATAAGCTTTCAGTCTATGAGTAACTGTATTTCAATTCTAGCTCTGGTGAGGGACAACTTCTTGAAGTTATGTATTCTAGGACATGGGTGTTAGATGGATGAAATCTGAAGGAAGTCAAAGTAAAGCAAATATTTTACTGTAAGCTTTCCATTAGGTCCTATCACTGAGGAAGAATTTGAATTGTTTAATAGTAGAGTGTAACAAAATACAGGTTTGGATTTCTGTGGCAGCATTTCACAATCTATGGATATACCAAAACCCTTTACAGCCAATGAAGTATTTTTAAAGTGGTGCCACTATTGCAACAGAGGAACTGCAACAAATAATCTGAACACAGCAAAATTCCACAAATAGCACTGCAATAATACTAGATAGCCTCTCTTTAGGTGTTGATTGTGGGATAAACATTGGTCAGGCCACAATTTTTATCTCCACCTGACCAGGCAGACTGAAAGATAGTACCTGAAACATCGTGGCTTCTGTCAGTATGAGTGGAGATGTGGACCTGCATTTTGTGTTCGACTCTGTAAAATGGAACTCAAACCCTCAAGCCTCCCACTCATGAGGCCAGAATTCTGACATCAATGAGAAGCAGAAAGAATGATTTACAAACTTCACCAGATTGATATGAAGTTTGTTACATTTGTGGTGAAGAAGATAGATAGAATCCCTACAGTGTGGAAACAGGCTCTTCGGCCCAACAAGTCCACAGTGAACCTCAGAGCATCCCACCCAGACTCGTCCCCCTACAACCCACTTAAATCTACACATCCCCGGACACTACAAGCAATTTAGTATGGCCAATCCACCTAACCTGCACATCTTTGGACTGTGGGAGGAAACTGGAGCACCTGGAGGAAACCCACGCAGATATGGGCAGAATGTGCAAACTCCACACAGACAGTTACCCAAGGGTGGAATCGAACCCAGGTCCCTGGCGCTGTGAGGCAGCAGTGCTAACCACTGTGCCACCGCGCTGCCCTGGTGTTGCCGTGAAGCTGATGCAATCTCATTATACCAGACTTAGTGTGTGGTATCTTAGTTGGTGCATGTACAAAACATAAATAACTGTGAATGTTTACATGGCTCAGGAAAATAATTGTACTTCTTAAACAACTGATGGGAATTGAAGAGTCACACACTACACAGTGATTGTTAGCTTGACCCAATTATCATATACTAGGTCACATGCTATGCTGAACTTTAAAATGGGCATGCTACATAATGCTTGGGTAAGCTTAAACTTGGACTGGGTCTTTTTTTGGAGCTAGCTTGGCTACATTTTGAAGATTTCAGCAGCCGAGTAAACTAAAATGGTTAACACTAGTAGTATTTACATCTACATTCCATCCCTTCAATCAAGAGCACAAAATTGGACAATTATAAATCATCCTTCTAGTCTCCCTGCCTATAAACAGATCACCCAAAATTACTTTTAACAGTGACTAGTTTTTGTAACTAATTAGTTGGCAATTTTAAATATACATTACAAAACATAACTTTCTTAACTGGTTTTTAGAGCTTTAAATAGTCCTGGGATTTGACTGCCAGAATGGGTTAGTTCTACTTGATAGACTTACAGCATGCACGTTAGTGAGGGAAAGACTAAAGGACTTCATGAAGGGTATTGATAGGATAAAGGTAGAATCTAAATAAAGACAGGGTCAGTAACTAGAGGACAAAGATATAAGGTCAGTGGCAAAAGAACCAGAGGGGAAGTTAAGTATAAATGTTCTAACATAGCGAGCACTGTACAGCCTGAAAGATGGTGAAAGCAGATATCTACTTGAAGGCTTTTCAAATAGAGATATAGGGTAGCACTCTGCAGACTTTTTTTTAATGGCAGACAGAGCCCAGAAGCAGAAGTCCCACCCCATTTCTGACAAATACAGTTTTTAGCAGCAGGGGGATTGTGTAGTGTGTGATATACACAGGAGGGAAACCCGAACTCGGAGTGCCATTTGAACTTAGTGCTGAATTCGGTTATGCTTTTGCAAGTGCCTTAATCCATAGTGTGGGTGTCATGAATTTATGGAATAGATGTAAACACTCTTGATAGGTGAATAAGGTCTTATAACTGTCAAGATCTGATTTTTAAAAAATCTTTTGCTTTAAAAAAATCTTGTATCTGTCATGAGTTTTTATGAAACACTCTGCAGCACACTGATTTGATAGACAAATTAGGATAAAGTTTGCAGCCTGCTGCTCACTCAGTTTCAATGGAATTCTTCTTACACTTTTTAAAATCAACATTTGTGGCCATTACATTCTGAGGGTGGGACTTGAACTTGGATTTTCTGGTCCAGAGGGAGGAATGCTACCACTTTGCTACAAGTGCTCTGGCGACCTCTCCTTAAGGGCTACTTGCTATATTATTCTGAATGGTAAGCTAAATTTCAAAAATTACAATTACTTCAGCAGGAGATTCTGAATTCACAGTCTGATTGCTTAAAGAGACTATTAAAAACAAGCGTGTCTTCTTTTATATTCATTTGTGGGATGTGGGCATCGCTGGCTGGCCAGCATTTATTATCCATCCCTAGTTGCCCTTGAGAAGGTGGTGGTGAGTTGCCTTCTTGAACTGCTGCAGTCCACCTGCTGTGGGTTTACCCACAAAGCTGTTAGGGAGGGAATTTTGGCATAGCAACAGTGAAGGAACGATGATATATTTCCAAGTTAGGATGTCGAGTGGCTTGGAGGGGAAACTGAAGGTGGTGGTGTTCCCAATGCTGGTGTCTAAATGGAAATTTGTTTCTATAAGAGATTAACTACTTTAGGAAAGTTGAAAACTTTGAATAAATTTTTGATTGGGAGATTTTTCACTAACAAGTGTGAATGAGTGATAACTATACTAGGTTGTTACATGGGGAACATGGTGGACACCAAGTTGGCACTGAAGGGTATGCGAGGCCATGGTGATAGTTAGGACATGGGGTGTGAGGGCTAGAGAGCAAACTAGATTCTGAAGCAACTGAGACAACATCACAATGAATCATGTGTGGTAGAAACAGATTCATTTGAGGCTTTTGAAAAGTTTGGATGACTGTCTTAAAAGAAGTTTACAGGACTACTGGTGTATAAATTGTGTCAAAAGCTACAGACAAGTTCAGAAAGGACAAAGAGGGCAAGTTGCAGTTACACACTCACTTGGATCTCATTGGTAACTTTGATAAGAGCCATTTAAGTAATGAGGCAAAAGAAAATTAATTGGAGAGATTCACACTTGGAGTTACAGGAAAGATGTGGATGGATTTAGGAGGTGACTACATGTTCAATGTCTTTGGAGAATAAAAGGAGTCCGGAACTGAGCCAGAAGATTACAAGGGTGATGAGATGAAGAGTTTTACTTTAAGGAACTGGGCAACGACAGTAAATTTAAAGATCCAGCTGAACTACACTGCCAGGCTGAAACTTGAAGGGCCGAATGGCCTCCTTCCATGTTGTCACCATTCTCTGACTCCACTCTATTGAATTGCTGCAAGGTGGCTTCTACTTCAGTGGCAAAAAGTGACAGCATTGTTCCAGTTGGATCTAATATAATTATGAGAGGTAGTCTACTGTCTTTTACTTCTGTGCAACTTCAAAGTGACTAATTGTGTATCTTTGGAAAGTCTGCTTTACTAGAAGACAGCTTTGGACGAGCCAAAGAAGAGTTCTTGGCTTTAACTCTGCCAATCAGCTGGTGTGCTGAACTCGATTGAAGTGAAATATGAAGAAAACTTCTGTTGTTAGTTTGAGAGAAAAAAGGTGTCAGTTTTATTACTGAATGTTAACAAGGGGGAAAGAGGAGTAATTTTACTTGCGTATTTATACTTACCTGGTTTACAGAAATCAACTAGCAGTTTTTTAGACCTTGATTTTCAATAAGGAACACATTCAGAAAAATGAAGCACTAGCATATGCAACATTCCTGTAGCTGCCACAAAGAGCAAAGATTCTTAGTTACAATCCTTGGATCTTGTTGTGATTTACCTAGGGTGGGTTTAGTGTGCTCTTAATCTGTAAATTAATTCTGAGCCTCAGAAAACAACAAGTGAAGTGAAAGGATTATAAGGATAAACACAGCAATTGCTACACAGTTCAACAATGCTTTGAGGTGGAAAAGTGAAAAAAATATTTAGAATGCTTCCCTGAACCTAGCTGTAACATTCTAGCCTTTCAAGTTAGAAAGTTGTAGGATCAACCATGAGTATCTAGTCTCATTCACATAATAACATGAATAACTGAGAGAGTACTGTTAGAGACACCATCTGCCAGATTGTATGCAAAACCCAGGTCCTATCTGGTCTCTGAGATGGGCCCACAAGATCCTACTTTGAAAAAGGGAGGGAAGTTGGCCAACACTTACCCCTTAACAAGTACTCACAAAAGGACTATTTAATCATCACTTTATTGCTGTTTGTAGGAGCTTGCTACGCACAAACTGACAGATACTTTTCTGCAACATCTACTATAATTCAAAAGTATTTATTTTGTTGTAAAGCAATTTGGCATGTCCCAAGATTATGAAAGGCCACAAACATAAATATAAGTGCAAGCCTATCTTTATTTCAATAATACCACATTGTATTGTTATATGTATATATTTTCAATTCAACAATTTCACAGTAATTCAGTATACAGTGATGACAATATCAGAAATAGCAACCACATCCCAAAAATACTGAGGATAGGCAACTGTGTCAACTCTGTGGCAAAGAACAAAACAATGGAATCATTCATTCCAGCATAATGAAACATAACACTCAGAAATACTTCTTTCCCAATTCCCACCCCCAGGAATTCTTTGGCCACAGAACTAAAAGTTGTTTTGTGGTTAAACCATTTGGGGACTTTTAATTCTCAAAATAACTGTTTTGCACACAGTAAGAGTTCAACAATTTTTAAAAATAAACGCTCAAAAAGTCAATTCCATTTAACTCTGGAAATCAAACTCTTCAAGTAAGCACTTTGGTCAACTGTCTTTCATCTCCTTGTATGACTCACTGTCAAAATTTGGTCCAACTACTCTCCAATAAAATGTTTTACGGCATCTGCTATACTAATGCACTATGTAAGTGCAAGGTGTGTTGACATGTGTACATCCATTTATACAGTATAAACTCTTCAGCAAAAGCATGCCTCTAAAATTAAATTGAACAGCTTATAACTCTTTTCAAATCATAAAGACAAAATTATTATTCACTGCCCAGTACAGCACATCCTGGTTGTGAGATATATGCACAGTGCATATAATTTAGGGAAAAACATCTAGAAGCATAATACAGTCTCTTTATGTTAATAACCCAGCATACTTGTAGGATTAACGTTGAACTTTCCTTAATTGTCTCACATTAAACACTTGCTTTATGGTGTAGTTTGAGGTCACATTAATAGCAGTTTGAAAGATCAGATGGTACGATTAACAAAACAATTAAATCCACTCACTTGTCCAACCCGTCATCACATGGGAATACCATACAAATCTGCACAGAGTCAATCACTCTCTCCTCAGTCACAAAGCAATGGGTCCAAGGTCCCATTGTAGGGCTCAGCGCATAGTCTAGTCTGACACTGAAGGAACTCAAGAATAGTAGTGGGCCTGTTCAGCTCCTTGAGATTGTTCCACCATCCAGTGCAGTCTGTAATGGTAACTCCATGCTTTGGTTACATATTTAATAATGCCTTTGGACAGCAAGAATGTATAAGAATTCCAGATTTAAAATTATTAATCGAAGAATGGTTCTGCAACCACGGATACAGCTGCACTGGTATCAACCTCCATTATAAATGGTTTAACCAGACGTTTATTTTGTTTGTTTCCAATTTGGATGTTGCTAAGCAATTTAACAGTTCTAAGCTGCACGTTGGTGGACTTTCCAGGATGTGCACTCTCCTGGATATTGGCCTCTGACTCAAGTCAGGCCTCAATGGCCCACTTTGCTGTCTCAAGTCCACATACCGGCAGAAACTATATTGGCTTGCCAGCCCAGATCCCATAGAAAATTATAGCCAATTGGCTGAGGCTTGGCTTTGTTTTGAAGTTTTGTTGTGGGCTGACCTGGGTCCCTCTGCACAGGAAATGCCCTGTGAGAGGCTCTGCGATTGCCTACACTCAAGTGGTGTTCCCCAAGCTCAGTTGGACAGGTGAGGATTGCCCTGTAAAGGGATGCCCTGTCGCTCCATTGCTCCACTTGCCACAATTTCTAATGACAAAGCCAGCTGTACTGCCTGTTTGAAGTCCATTGGGCTTCAGCTAGTAGCGCTTTTGCATGGTTACATCATTAATCCTAGATACCAAATGGTTTCTCAGCATCTCATTCAGAGTTAACCCAAAATCTCATGCCTCCGCCAGCTGACTTAACCTTGTGAAAAAAATCCCGATGTGGATTCCCTTGGTTCTTGAACTGCCAAATAAAACCAATAGCATCTCAGAATTAAGAGAAGGCTTGGAGTCAAAATATTCTTTAACTAAATCTGTAAACTCTTCAAAGGTTTTACTGTCTGATGCCTCAGGGAAAGTTAGGCTCCTAATAACTGAAAACGCTGCAGGTACGCAAGCAGTCAGAAGTATTACTCATTGCTTTCCAACTGCCCCATGTCATTTGGCCTGGAAGAAATAAAACATTCTTTCTACATACTGGGTCCAGTCTTCGCCAGCAGGATCAATTGAGTCATGCTTCCTAAATAAAGACACGATGCCAGAAATGCTTACCCCAACTCAAAGATGACTGTTCCGAGTCAATTTTCTTCAGGACCGTACAGTTTCCACTCATCACCACTGAAATAACTCGATGAACGTCTGTATCCTGTTACCAAGTCACCCTTTATTTCCTCATTCACAGTACAAGGACTGTGACCAGCTGGCTCAGAGCCAGTCCATAGAGTGATGAGAATCCCTGAGACTCCCATTTCTATCTGTCAGCCGCTAATCCCTGATGGACCCAGGTTAACAGCCCCAATCACGGAACTCATACTCAATGACAGCTACCCGGCCAACCTTGTTCTAATCACTACATATATCTTTCAGGTTAGATGAAGAAAGGCGAGGAGTGGCTTGTGTGGAATTGCATAGATTGGTGGGTATTGGTGGCCCTTTTTGATGCTGTAGATTGAATGCAACTCAAAGTAAATTCACTGTGTCTGAGATTTAAAAGCATGTTTCATCAGGAGATAAATGAGCAAATATTGGTGTGGTTGTTGGTATTTCTATATACTGTGCTCTTTAAGTATAAATTAATTAAAAACAAAGAAAAACTGAATCCAGCAAATTTGAAATAAATCTGGGGTAAAACATTTACATTAATCTTTCATATGGGATCCTTCATTGCAACTTGGTGCAAAGGCCCCACATTAAATATTGACCTCGCTCTAATTCCCAAGCTCTAACTGACTTGTTGTACATTCTTTTCACGTACTCACATTCTAAAACGTGAAAAGAGTTGAAGAAACATCACAGATGAATGAACAGACCAAACTATTTAATAAATGTTGTGCCTGCATTCGTTTCTGAGTTCATTGCTGAAAACAAAACACATTGTTCTAAAGCATTATCACAATGACTGCAATATAGACGTTCAGCCACAACCCAATGAATGCCAGATCAGCAGATGATTGGCCCATTTTAAATCTAGGCATCATTCACTTTAAGAACATTGCTCAATCACATTCTCATAGTTAAATGGTCTAAATAACTAAATTCTGACTTTTCCTTTCTCATCTTCCACATGGTCAAGGTCACGACAGTGGAAACAATGATATCTTATTGGGAGGAGGAAAAATAGTCAAGGCAAATTGCAAACTAACTTAAATGTAAGGAGATGTTTGGTGGCAGAATTAGTAAACCCATAACATTGAGTAAGACAAACTTTATTCCAGCAAAGACAAGGCTGGAAGAACACAGAAAGCCAGACAGGATCTGGGGGAAAGGAGCAGTCAATGTTTCGGGTATTACCCTTTTTCAGGACTGTGTATATATGTGTGTGTGTGTGTGTGTGTGTGTGTGTGTGTGTGTGTGAGAGAGAGAGAGAGAGAGAGAGAGAATGTGTGTGAGAGGGAGAGTGAGGTGTGTGAGAGAGGGAGAGTGTATGCCTGCGTGCGTGCGTGTGTGTGAGAGAGACACACACACACACAGGCACACATAAATTAATGGGGTAAATTTGCAGATTTGTATCTTTTATTTTATTTTGTTCAAAAAGCACACAATTTGTAGACAGACAATGTGGCATTTTATAAATTCTTGCTTTGGGAATAAAACCAGTCTGACTCTAAGTTAATACACAGCCACTTTCTAAATAAGGCCTCACACCTAAAATGCATTGTCTGACCTGAGATGTCACCTCTGGTATACAGATAAAATCTTTAGTTATCTCAGGGCAGTAACTTGAAAGAAATTCAGGGATTTGCATATTAATCCTTTCTAACTGATTAAAGATTTAACAGCCATCTTAAGCTTGTTCACACAAGCATGCTTTTCTGAATATCAGCTTAATTTTAAAGATTCCTTCAGCACCAGAAGAGTTAACTTCTCCTGCTGAAAAGTCAGCTATGTTAAAAAAAAAGTTTATTTTGAACCAGTGGAGTCAAAGTACACTTCAATCCCATAATCATTTCCTTCAACTGCATTTTTATGCTCATCTGACACAAAATGGGAAGGGTTTGTTCGTAATTTGCCAAGCCAACCTTAAAACATTTATGACTCATTAACAGGAAAAACACACACACAAACACGGTTCCAAGTGCATCACACCACGTTGTGCTAGCTGATAGCAAAACTGAAGAGTGAAGAAAACCAGCACTGACAGGAAAACGCCTTCAGTGCAACTCACTTCCGATCAGTGTCAAGTTCACTGTCGTCTATGTTAACTGTTGAGAAGTGAAGACTGATGACACGTTTTTAAGGCACAGCAACTGTAGCACACTCAGAGGTGTTGGAATTTTTCTTGGGATTAAAGTGATCAAACTGGATATACCTCATGGACAGGTACTAAACATTTGCCACACTATTACTTTTGTTTGTAGTTTAAATTTGGAGCAGCAAATTTTGTTAGAAGCACAACATGAGGATTGGGAAGTTAATATTTTCCATGGATGCTTTAAAGCGGGTTCAATTTATAAATTTGACAAGCTATTTATTACAAATTCTAATATTTGATGGTGACCAGTGACCACTGGATAAAGTTAAACTAATTTCTAAATGGCGAACAAACTAACTGCCTAAACTGTTGTGGTAATATACTGATATTCCAACAAGTATGGTCTTAGAAATAAAATCAGAGTGACAGCAGATGGGGAATTGAAATGAAGTCTTTGTTGTATGTCGCACTAGATCAGCATTGAACAATTGTGCACATTCCATGTATTATTTGTTATCATAAAGTGTACTAACTTTGCTTTGTTTAACATGTTTTCGACACATCTAAAAATACATGCCTCCTCTAGTGATTAAACAGTATTCTACAGTTCTGAGTGTTTGTATGGAAAAAATGACACCTTACATTCACCACTATGATATTATATGCTGATCCTTACACCCATCTCTCCATCTCAGCCTAACACTTCTAATTTAGCAGTTGGATTCATTATTTGTGCTATTTTAAATATGGCATATACCACAGTTTTTGGACAAGTCACAAAACAAAAATTCTGTTTATTTTCACGCACCAAGTAATAAACAGTAATCTTGAGGAGAAAACAGTTGTTCAGGAATTGAATTTTAAGAAATTACACCCAAAGAACCAAAGAAGTTAGACTTGGTCTGATTATCAGTTGGAAATATGACCAAATTTACAGATTGATTAAAAGGCTCCGCTGCTAAAAAGAGAGCCAGTGCACTGGGATCTTTGGAAGAGCCAATCTGCAATCACATTCAAAGTTTCCACAAGGATTGCACTCACTTAGGTGAAGGATGAAAGACTGCTTGGTCTAGCACTTCAGCAGGTCCTCACCTTTACAATTCAAGAAGCGGGGATAGACTTACAGTTAGAACATCCACATTTACCCCTTTACATCTCATTCCTATAAGACACTCCTTAAAACTACCTCTGTGGAGAGATAGCAGAGTTAACGTCTCGGGCTCCACAGATGCCGGAGATCTGTTAAGTTTCTATAGCATTTTCTGTTTTTTCAGACTTCCAGCATGCAGTGTTCTTTGTTTTACCTTAAAACTACCTCTTTAACAAGAACCTGTCTTAACATCGCTTTATGAGCTGTGTCAAATGCTGTCTGGCAACAGTCTTATGGAGTACTTTGGGGTGATTAAGTACGTTAAAAATGTGCTTTATAAATGAAAGTTTTGTTCAGTAAATAAAGTTGTCTTCTTTTAAAATACTTCAGCGGCAATCTGTCATAGAGTTATTTATATCTGCCTGTCTAGTGGGAGCAATCAAAGGTTTATTAAAAGTGCATCAATATCTTGTGGGAAACAACTGTTGTTTTACTTAGCATTTCAGATCTATGTCAGTGGGATTTGTGGTGTGAGGCTTGTGCTAATTGAAGTGGGTGTTTTCATAATGGCAAAACGATTCCTACTTTAAGAATTTCATAAGAAATTATGAAAGTAGAATTGGCAATTCTGATAGCGTGAATGTACCTTATTTGATTTTGAGCACCAGAAGTGCAAATAAAAGCTCTCAGTTCAGTCCTTCATTTGATCTGAGCCCTTTAAGAAGTTGTACAATGCTGCTGTATGATCTCAAATACGCAAGTACGAGGAAGGAGCACCCCCATACCAGCCGATCAGATGCCTCCATTTTAATCATCATAAATACCCAAAACTGTTGTACATAAGTCTTGTTGAGGCAATTTTATATTAATACTTAATTTACATTTCTTTTGTTTGTTAGAAAATTACTTTGCCTCTTTCCCATCTGTTTTCCAATATTCTTACAATAGGTAGAAAGCCTTATCTTCAACTCCTCAGGTGCCTGTCTGAAATCAGAGGGACAAACTACAGACTCGCTTCCCAAACTGCTTTTACATAGTACGTCATTGCAACCAGGCACCACAGAATGTTGACAACAACCTTATGCCGTTATGTAAAATTTTAAGCTCCGCAGTGAACATATGACATTCTCATTACCATTAAGACACTGGGATCCTCTTGTTTTCTATACCAGTCCTATAACAACTACAATGAGGGACCCCCGCAGTGTGGTCACTGAGATGAATGAATAGAATGGAATGTTCATCAGGCAGTAGTCTAAGCAATGTGCATTTATATGATGCCTTATCACAACAAGCCATCTTGAAGTATTTCACACAATGAATTTCTGCTAAAATGCAAGTGGACATTGCTGTTCTCCAGCATAACAATGAGATAATTGCTTTTGGAGGTGGTGACTAGGAGAAAACAGTGCCCCATGAGATGTGTAATATCCAACAGAACTGCTGAAACAAGCAGACGATATCTAAGTGTACATTCAAATTATTTGAATCTTCTCCAAATTCTTTTCTTTTAAATTCATGCCCACCACAAAAGCCTGTTTGCACAGTAAAGTCCTCACATTCAATGAACTGAAATGTGACCTTATGCAAATGCTATATTTGGCTAGTATGCTCAGGGTCAGCGACAAATCCTTTCACTGTTTACACAATCACAGGAAATGCCATATGCTGCCCAGGGTCTCCAAAATTAATATAGTGTTAAACACCACCAGTCAGGTTGAAAAGTACTCATTTAATTTTTATTGAGACATAGAAGCAAAATGATCAGCAGAATGAGTCCTGTAATTCATTCTCTGATGAACTCTGGACCATTTATTCGTAATGAAAAGCTTTATGTTGCTGATAAACACAAAAACGTCATTCCAGCTTCCGGCTCATGAAGTGGTGCAATTAAAGAACATTAGCCATGCAGTGAGTTTATCACCTCATTCTTTCTTCCTGTTTCAGTGTCAAACCGATACAGAAAGATAGAATGTATCATCATGATTTTAAAAAAATTGTCCGAGAAATTCAGTCTCCTTCAACATAAAGCACAACTGCCAGGGGTTTGACCAGACAATTGAAAAGGCCATAGATTATAACAAAAGTGACGTATTACTTATTTCAGTGTGGTAAGAGTTGATATCTGCTAACCATTGTTGGATAAATATGACCAGTTCTGTCCTAAACAAACATACACATCTGTTAAAGTGATTTTGCAAGCCTAAAAATTATCAGAGAGGATGAATTAATTCTCTTACAAGGATTTGTCCAAGGAACACCCTCTCTGGCAAACATTCACCACAGTTTTTTTTCAAATGTTGCCAAAACTTTCATAAATATTGAATTTCGTTGTTATGAAGCATTGGTCTAAACCAAATAATATCGCTTCCATGAATGCAGCACTCCCTCCACACTTCACTAAACACTGGTATAGGCAATTCTGATTTTAAGCCTATCTAGTGATTTAAAATTAGCCCATAACCCTGCAATTTTTACCTAATGTCTGTCTAAAAATCTGACCTAATATGTCCAATATAACTTGGTGTCAATTTGTTTTCTGATAAGATGCGTCACAGAGTCATTGAGCTGTACAGCATGGAAACAGACCCTTCGGTCCAACTCGTCCATGCTGACCAGGTATCCTAAATTAATCTAGTCCCATTTGCCAGCATTTAGCCCACATCCCTGTAAACCCTTCCTATTCATATACCCATCCAGATGCCTTTCAAATGTTGTAATTGTACCAGCCTCCACCACTTCCTGGTGGCAGCTCATCCATACACACCACCCTCTGCATGAAAAAGTTGTCCCTTAGGTCCCTTTTAAATCTTTCCCCTTTCACCTTAAACCTATGCCCTCTAGTTTTGGACTCCACTACCTAGGGGGTGTTTAGCTTTTGATGGCCCAAATGAAACATTTCTAATTACTAATTCATTTCTGGTATGTTCATATGGATCTATTTGGATTGAATTGTTGAATACACTTACATCAGTGGCTGCAAATTCTTGGCAACCCAATGGGACCCTCTGGAATGATATCAGTGCTGCAGGCATGCTGTTGTTATTCAAAGGTTTAATTTGCGGCCCTCTGCTATGCTCTCAACTAAGAGGTTGGTAGATTCAAATTGGTACGTAAGCATATGTAACAGAATGTAATCTGCACCACAAGCAGCAAGAGGACATAATGAGTCTGCAAAAGGCTCTAGATTGGTTAAGTGAGTGGGTAAAAATTTGGCAGGTAGAGTACAACGTGTAAAAATGCAAATTTGTCCATTTTGGCAGGAATCAAAGAAAAGCAGCAAACTATTTAAATGGAGAGACTGCAAAACTCTAAGGTAAGGAGGGATCTGGATGTCCTTGCGCAAGACTTTAAAAAGGATATTATCCAGGTACAATTAGAATGATACAGCATCAAAGTATGGGTGTTTTGCTATAGTTACACAGAACTTTGGTGAGACCACATCAGGAGTCTTGCATACAGTTTTGGTCACCCTATTTATGAACGAACACAATTGCATTAGAAGCTGTACAGAAAAGATTCACTTGATGTGATGGTTGGGATAAGTGGGGAGTATCTTTTGAGGAAAAGTGCGGAAGGCCAGGTCTGTATTTATTGTAATTTAGAAGATAGAGTGATCTTACTGAAACCTACAAGTTCCTCAGAAGAGTTGGCAATGTGCATCTTGAAAGTATCCTTCACCTTGTGGGAGAGACTAGAACCAGAGGAAACCATTTAAAAATAAGGGCTGTCTCATTTAAAAATGAGAAAAGGAGAACTTCTTTTCATAGAAGGTTGAGAGTCTGTGAAAAATCTGTCCCTTAGAGATCAGTGGAGGCAGCATCATTTAATATTTTTAAGGCAGATCGAGATTAATTACCTGCTACTCAAGAATCTGAAGGCTTTGGGAGTAGACAGGAAAGTGCTAGAATCATATCAAGAGGTGGAAGTAGGCTGAGGGGCTGAGTGGCCTATTCCTGCCCCCAATTTCTACATACATACCTAAATTTAACTTTTCATGGCTCAACTGAAACATTCCCAAATTCTAACTTAATTCTAGAATGTTTGTATGGAGCTGTTTGGGTTGATTTGTTGCAATAGACAGTGAAATCTGCTTGCAAGAGTGGCTAAAAATTCTTTGAAGCAAAAGATTTCATCTAAACTAAAAGTCACTTCATAGATAAAAGGTACTGCAGATGCTGGAGAATCCGAGATAACAAGCATGGGGCTGGATGAACACAGCAGGTCAAGCAGCATCATAGGAGCAGGAAAACTTGACGTTTCGGGCCTAAACCCTTCATCAGAAATCATTTCTAAATCATTAGAAATCACCTAAACCCTTTCTGATGAAGGGTTTAGGCCCGAAACGTCAAGTTTTCCTGCTCCTATGATGCTGCTTGACCTGCTGTGTTCATCCAGCCCCATGCTTGTTATCTAAAAGTCACTTCATGTTCTTTTAGGCAACCCATCTCTACCTATAATAACAGAACTTATAGTAATAGTCAGTCTATTACTAGAAGGTCCTTTTTTGTTAAAGATGATGGATGCTGCGTCTGCTTGGGGTAGGATAAGAGTCAGTGAGCAATTAGTGCTACAATGAGATTGGACTGAGGCAAGCCCTTAACCTCCTTATGAACTGTATCACTTAACTTGAACTCGCGAGATTAATTGATCTAATTTTTATTGCTGTCTGACCCATCTCTTCGACTGATGAAAAAAGATGTACTTTTGGCATAGTGCCATTTTGTTGTGGTGGGGTAATGGTAGTGGAGGTGGGGTTGGGGGAAAAGAGAGAGAGAGAGAGAATGAGAAAAAGATGTGGGATCTTATTACTCATCAACCATACAGGGCAGACAGGGCCTCAGTTTAAAGTCTCATTTGAAAGACACTTTCAATAGATTGTTAATATAGATTTGGTCTTATGACCTTCTGACTCAGATGCAAGATGCCATCACAGGGCCAGAAATCTGTGAGCTGTCCTCTTAATTGGGGCACACTGATGAGACCACTGGAGAAAAGAGGGAAAGCTTTGTAATGTAACAATATTACAACATTAACAGTAGATTAGTCTAACAATGCAGAGCATCCAGAATTAGCAAGTTAGCAAAAATGCTCCCATCTCACATATGGGTTCCACTGTTAAACAAACAGCAATGTAATGCTAATACATTAGCCAGTCCATCTTTGCATCAGCTTACTACTTGCCTAATTAGGAATCAAATTATTGACAGAAACACATCATAATGTGCTGCCCTGTAAGGTTAGCTGGGTGCTGTACATCAAATGTTTTAGAAACAGAGAGTGCTGGAAGGATAGGAGCAGACGGTATGGGAAAGTATTTAATTGGTGAGAGGGGGAATTACAATGCTATTAGGCAAGAACTACAGAGCACCAATAGGCATCAGATGTTCTCAGGGAAGTGCACAGCAGAAATGCGGAGGTTGTTTAGGGAGCAGTTGCTACAGGTACTGGATAGGTTTTTCCCACTGAGGCAAGGAAAGGATGGAAAGGTGAAGGAACCTCGGATGACAAGACATGTGGAACATCTAGTCAAGAGGAGGAAGGAAGCTTATTTAAGGTTGAGGAAGCAAAGATCAGACAGAGCTGTAGAGGTCTACAAGGTAGCCAGGAAGGAACTGAAGAATGGACTTCGGAGAGCTAGAAGGGGGTATGAGAAAACCTTGGTGGGTAGGTTCAAGAAAAACCCGAAGGCTTTCTATACTTATGCGAGGAACAAGTGGATGGTCAGAGTGAGGGTAGAGCCGATCAGGGATAGTAGAGGGAACTTGTGTGTGGAGTCAGAGGAGGTAGGGGAGGTCCTTAATGAATACTTTGCTTCAGTATTCACCAGTGAGAGGGACCCTAACATTTGTGAGGACAGCATGGAACAGGCAGATATGCTCAAACAGGTTGTTGTTAGGAAGGAGGATGTGCTAGAAATTTTGAAAAACATGAGGATAGATAAGTCAGAGATAAAAGGTACTGCAGATGCTGGAGAATCCGAGATAACAAGTTGTGGGGCTGGATGAACACAGCAGGCCAAGCAGCATCATAGGAGTAGGAAAGCTTGACGTTTCGGGCCTAGACCCTTCATCAGAAAAATCACTGATAGATAGATAAGTCCCCTGGGCCAGATGGGATATACCCAAGGTTTCTACGGGACGTAAGGGAAGAGACTGCTGCCCCTTTGGCAATGATCTTTGCATCCTCACTGTCCACTGGAGCAGTACCAGAAGATTGGAGGGTGGCAAGTGTCATTCCCTTGTTCAAGAAAGCGAATAGGGATAATCCTGGAAATTACAGACCGGTCAGTCTTACTTCTGTGGTAGGCAAATTATTGGAGAGGATTCTGAGAGATACTATTCATGATTATTTGGAAAAGCACAGTTTGATTAGAAATAGTCAGCATGGCTTTGTGAAGGGCAGGTCATTCCTCACAAGCCTTATTGAATTCTTTGAGGATGTGACAAAACACAATGACGAAGGTAGAGAAGTGGATGTGGTGTATATGGATTTTAGCAAGGCATTTGATAAGGTTCCCCACGGTAGGCTCATTCAGAAAGTAAGGAGGCATGGGATTCAGGGAAGTTTGGCTGTCTGGATACAAAACTGGCTGTCCAATAGAACACAGAGGGTGGTAGTAGATGGAAAGTATTCAGCCTGGAGCTCGGTGACCAGTGGTGTTCTGCAGGGATCTGTTCTGGGACCTCTGCTCTTTGTGATCTTTATAAATGACTTGGATGAGGAAGTGGAAGGGTGGGTTAGTAGGTTTGCCGATGACACGAAGGTTGGTGGAGTTGTGGACAGCGTGGAGGGATGTTGTAGGTTGCAACAGGACATTGACAGGAAGCAGAGTTGGGCAAAGAAGTGGCAGATGAAATTCAATCCAGAAAAGTGTGAAGTGATTCATTTTGGAAGGTGGAATTTGAATGCAGAATGGGTTAATGGTAGGATTCTCGGCAGTGTGGAGGAACAGAGGGATCTTGGGGTCCACGTCCAAAGATCCCTCAAAGTTGCTACCCAGGTTGATAGAGTTGTAAAGAAGGCGTATGGTGTGTTGTCTTTCATTGGCAGGGGAATTGAGTTTAAGAGCCGTGAGGTTATGCCTGAGCTCTATAAAACACTCGTTAGACCACACTTGGAATATTGTGTTCAATTCTGGTCACCTCATTATAGGAAAGATGTGCAAGCTTCAGAGAGGGTGCAGAGGAGATTTACCAGGATGCTGCCTGGACTGGAGGGTAGGTCTTAACGAGGAAAGGTTGAGGGAGCTAGGGCTTTTTGATTTGGAGCAAAGATGGATGAGAGGTGACTTGGTAGAGGTGTACAAGATGATGAGGCATAGATAGAGTGGATAGTCAGAGACTTTTTCCCAGGGCGGAAATGACTATTATGAGGGGGCATAATTTTAAGGTGATTGGAGGAAGGTATAGGGGAGATGTCAGAGGTAGGTTCTTCACACCGAGAATGGTGGGCGTGTGGAATGCACTGCTGGTGGTGGTAGTGGAGTCAGATACTTTAGAGACTTCTAAGCAACTCTTGGATAGGCACATGGAGGATAGCAAAATGTAGGGTATGCAGGGTAGATTGATCTTAGTCGGATAATAGGTCGGCACAACATTGTGGGCCGAAGGGCCTGTACTGTACTGTTCTATGTTCTAATCTCAGCTGGTCTGGCAGAATCACAGAGAAACAAAGTTAACATTTCAAGTCCAATAGGATTCTTCTTCTGAACTGCTTTTCTTGTTTTATCCCCTCTACTTTTAACACAATAAAATAAAAATACAACAGACTAGAAATCAGTGTAATGGTAGTTTTGATAGTGAATTGCATTAATGGGATATCTCCATTCACTGTTCATATTGCCTACATTTCTGCTGCAAACTGCTGGAATATCAATTCAATAAAAGAACAGCAATGTCAATGTAACATGTGGGCTCATCATTCCCAATGGCTTAACTCCCTCAACAACAACAATGGGATAATGGGAAAAGAAAATAGACTGAATGACAGAGTAGAAAATATGACATGAGTCAAATTAGAGACAGAAATGATAAGAATTATGACACAGAAAGAAAAAGATAAGACAAAAATTAAAAGCAATTATAACCCATTGTTGACTACACCATTACAGGAATTGTTAGATGAAGAGATAAATCAGCGAACAACATCAATAAAATAATCGGAAAGCAAGTTGATTAGATGGGAATTGCCAGACTAAAACAGGCCACAGTCTGTCTAGCCTACCTTCTCTTACCCTTGTAGGTGACTGATACAGCAATAATGGATCTTTTTATTAGACATAGCAATCAGTCTATCAGTAGATCAGCAACAAATCCAGATACAGCATGAAGAAAAGCCCAGTGGTGAAGTGTTTAGGGAAACAAGGACCCAAAATTAACTGTTTCCAGAAAGGGTAGGAGTATAAGTGGAAATATGAATGTCTATGTACACAATCAACAAAGAATCAGAATAAATCCTGTCCAAAATAGACTGCAGGGATAACAAGCATGGGGCTGGATGAACACAGCAGGTCAAGCAGCATCATAGGAGCAGGAAAACTTGACGTTTCGGGCCTAAACCCTTCATCAGAAATGGGGGAGGGGAAGAGGGTCCTGAAATAAATAGGGAGAGAGGGGGAGGTGGATAGAGGATGGATAGAGGAGAGGATAGGTGGAGAGGAGGCAGACAAGTCGAAGAGGCAGGGATGGAGCCAGCAAAGGTTATCCAACGTTATCCAACGCATCATCCTCCGACACTTCCGCCATCTGCAATCAGACCCCACCACCAAAGACATTTTTCCCTCCCCACCCTTATCTGCCTTCCAGAGGGACCACTCCCTCCGCGACTCCCTTGTCTGCTCCACACTCCCCTCCAGCCCCACCACACCCAGCACTTTTCCTTGTAACCGCAGAAAGTGCTACACCTCCTCCCTCACCCCAATCCCAGGCCCCAAGAAGACTTTCCACATCAGGCAGAGGTTCACCTGCACATCTGCCAATGTGGTATACGGCATCCGCTGTACCCGTTGTGGCTTCCTCTACATCGGGGAAACCAAGCGGAGGCTTGGGGACCGCTTTGCAGAACACCTGCGCTCAGTTCGCAACAAACAACTGCACCTCCCAGTTGCGAACCATTTCAACTCCCCCTCCCATTCCTCAGATGACATGTCCATCCTTGGCCTCCTGCAATGCCACAGTGATGCCACCCGAAGGCTGCAGGAACAGCAAATCATATTCAGCCTGGGAACCCTGCAGCCCAATGGCATCAATGTGGATTTCACAAGCTTCAAAATCTCCCCTCCCCCAACTGCATCCCAAAACCAGCCCAGCTCATCTCCACCTCTCTAACCTGGTTTTCCTCTCACCTCAAGCCACACCCCCATCTCCTATCTACTAACATCATCCCGCCCCCTTGACCTGTCCGTCCTCCCTGGACTGACCTATCTCCTCCCTACCCCCTACCTACACTCACCTTTACTGGCTCCATTCCCGCCTCTTCGACTTGTCTGCCTCCACTCCACCTATCCTCTCCTCTATCCACCTCCCCCTCTCTCCCTATTTATTTCATAACCCTCTTCCCCTCCGTCATTTCTGATGAAGGGTTTAGGCCCGAAACGTCAAGTTTTCCTGCTCCTATGATGCTGCTTGACCTGCTGTGTTCATCCAGCCCCATGCTTGTTATCTCGGATTCTCCAGCATCTGCAGTACCTTTTATCTCTGATGCAAAATAGACTGCAAACAGGTAACACGTTTCCCTCTTTCTGTTCATTGTCAATTAATGGTTGCAGAACATGAACTGTATATTTCTGAGCATTTGAACAAAATATAGTGATTCTTGGCCATATTTACAATGTATTTGATGATGTCAAAAGTTCTGATTGCTTATGAAGACATCTTATTAAGCATAAATGATTAGTGAGGATTGAAAAAAGAGCTACATTCCTCAGAAAACAGAGTGCCACCTTAGGCAATCTTTAGTGATTCACTGTTTTTTTAACATAGGCCAATGTTCACCTTCACAGAATAATTGTTCACATGACCTAGGCAAAACTAGAAACTCGTTGTGAAGGAAGCGAGAAATAATATTATCGATCCATCACCATACTTGTACCCACTTCTGATCTGATGCACCTAGTTAATTCTTAGGACTGTTATTATTTTACAAAACAGCCCCTCAGCCCAAAAGATAGGTATCATTTCTAATTGTAATTTATTTTTGTCTCCACAGCCAAGTTAGCAATCTGCTGAAAGAGGTTGAGTGACGTCACTATGTGGAGTTGCGTAGGTTCTAATGGAACAGTAAACAGTGTGGACCAGCAGTTCTGCTACGACCTTGAACTGGTCTTTTCCATCCTCTCCATCATTTACCTCATCATCTGCTTCCCTTTCAGCATCTGCTACAATTCCTTGCTGGTCCTTGTCAACCTCTACAACAAGCCGGCAATGACTATGCCTGATGTATATTTTGTCAACATAGCGATCGCAGGCCTCATCCTCAGTCTTGTGGCCTTGATACAGCTGCTGGGGCCAGACAATCCACAGTGGGCCGTATGGACATTCAATAGGGAAGTTTACATCACCTTGCTAATATTGTTTAACATCTCAGCATTGGTGACCATGTACTCTACCACGTTGCTCAGCTTGGATTACTACATTGAGCAAGCTTTGCCAAGAACTTACATGTCCAGTGTCTACAATACCAAGCACGTCTGTGGGTTCATCTGGGGAGGGGCTGTCCTCACCAGCTTTTCATCTCTTCTACTGTATGTGTGCAGCCATGCTCCCAAGATAATCGAGTGTTCAAAAATACAGAATAAAGAAGTGGCGGATACCATCATGGTGTTTATCGGATTCTTTGTGCCTGCAATAGCAGTGCTGTACGCCTTAATACTGATTCTCAGAATACGGAACCAGTCCACTCCTCTTGATCAAGATTCTGCAAGGCTGGATCCTTCTACACACAAGTTGCTGGTGGCTACGGTCTGCATTCAGTTTATACTGTGGACCCCTTATTACATGACTCTGTTAGTTCATATCACATTTAACCCTAAAGGATCAGACTTGATAACGCAGTATCACATTTACTATTTTGTTAAGGGCTTATCCAAGCTGCTGGCTTATTCATGCAGCTTTGTTATACCACTGCTCTACACTTACATGCACAAAAACTTTACCAACAAACTGAGGCAGCTTGTCAGAAAACTGGACTGTCGGACTGAAGGATGCTGTCACCAACACTCAGAGTTGCAGCAACAAGTCTTTCTGAGCTAGAGCTAAGGTTCCTTCAAAAGGTGTGCATCTTCACAAATCAAGGTGAAATAAAAAATATTGCAGTACTGGTCCTAACAGCAACAGCCCTGCGGCACCTGATATTAACTACAGCATATGTTGAATGATTCCGTCACAATGGGAGTTCTGTAGATTAAAGAGATCCAATACCATTTCATCATGCAACATTACTCTGGCCTGTATTAACCAATTCCCTAAGCTCAATACTCAGTCCAGCAATGGAATATATTTTTCGGTGTTTGTGATGATTCTTTGCATCCAAAGCTGTGTCAACAGTTAGTGGAATGGGCAAGCTAGCAAAAATGGTGAAACCAAACAATCAAAAGGCTTGTCTGCATCAGGCCCAAAGAAAGTGTTTTGTTTGGCTGAGTAACAAACAAAAAAAACCTGTCAATCAGGCCTTGAATCAGGGTCTACCATCTGTATGTCTTGAAGCAACAGGAACAGCTGATGAGAGTCCTAAGGGGTGAAGAATGCTTCCGGTTGTGATAAGCTGCTCAGACAGGGTGACCAATGAACTCTGCCCACCATTTGGAATACTACTCAACTAAAGTCGACCAACTGAATGATTTGTTTGTGTGTTTGGAAGGCTGTCTTGCTGAAAGTCTCATCAAAGTGAAAAAGTCAGAAGGCAATATATGTTCAATGATGGGATATCTTAAACCATTGTGATAAAAGCAGAAGTCATTTTTGACAGCAAATTTCAATGAAGATCTCCACAACTGAGCCTATTCAGACACATCAAAATTGTCAATGACCCAATGGACTGTGGTCACCTTCACAAACAGACAAAGGCATAATTTATCATTGTTACCATTCCATCTGTTAAATGTGTGGTATCATTGTTTACTAATTTGTGAATGATAACTTTGCATTTGTAGATACATAACTGTTGATCACAGTTCCTAGACAAAGCACGAAGTATGAAATAGTCCAATGCTATTTATTATCATTGCATTTTAAATAAAGAGAGATATATTCAAGTCTGGATTTGCTTCAGATATACACTTTAAATTACAACCTGCAGTGATACAGCCACACCAGCTAAAACAAAAGGCAGTATGTAATTAGAGTTTTCAGTAGAAATGAGTGTAACTGAGTAATGCAGGAGTTATACCTTTATCCCCTTCTTTCAAGGCCTGAGATTAATACCGAAAGTGGTGATGGAATGAAAGTATAGCATGGACCGCAAATAACAACTTTAATCCACTTCTCAATCAATATGTAACTCACAAGGGCCTTACTCACAAAGATGGCTGGTCAAGGGCTGAGAAATTTCATACCAGCCCGCTTGACTGGAGAGTGTAATGCCCTTTGGTGTTGGGATGAAAACTATTTCATTCTATCGTACACACCTAACGTGAAAATATCACCATTTTTATCAGTATTAGTATCAGATCTGTGGGATTGACTTTACCAGCCCTCTTAGGGGACAGGATGGTCGGTGGGGGATGACATAAAATGGTATGGGAGGACAAAGGTTAGCATGCCAGTCATCACTGCCTTCTGGCACACCATCTTACTAGCAGGAAAAAAGTGGCAAACAGCTTTCCTGCCTGAGGACAGCTCTTAAAAATTCTTTCATGGGATGTAAGCATCCCATACTTGCATCACCGGCAAAGACGGATTTTGTTACACTATGAAGTGTCCAATTCAAACACTCTATCTGCTGCCGCTAGTGGGAACACTATGCCATGTGAGCATATCATGAGATAAATCATGGCAGATTACTAGCAGGCTCAAGGTGATTTATTCATTCACAGGATGAGGGAGTCACTGAACAGGCCAGCATTTATTGCCCATCCCTAATTACCCAGAGGACAGTTAAGATTCAACTACATTGTCATGGCTCTGGAGGCATGTGTAAGGATGGCAGTTTCCCTCCCTAAAGAGCATTAGTGAATCAGATGGGTCTTTTGACAATTGACAGTGGATGCATGGTCATCATTAGACTCCTAATTCCAGATTCTTATTGAATTCAAATTCTACCATCTGCCATGGTGGGATTCTAACCTGGGTTCCCAAAACACTACCTGGATCTCTGGATTAGAAACCAAACAATAATACCACTGGGCCATCGCCTCCCCAGATGTCATCCTAATCAGGCATCTTTTGCTGCATCAGAGAGCTCTACCCCCTCCAATGACAATGGCCACGTCCATGGCAGTATCACCATCTTTGCTCACCAACAGGCACCTCGCCCCATAACCCATAACTGCCTGATAGGTCCCAGCACCCAAAGACCCCGTCTCCCTGTTTGGTAAGCCAGCATCCTTCCTTGCTGCCAACTTCTTTCAAGTGCAGTTGCAAAATGGCCACCATTTCAGGTGGCACTGCTATATTGCCAGTCGCTCACTTCACCAGCAATTCTTGCAGTGGGCAGCTCATTGGTAGAAATGGCAGCCATGACTGCCAACAGTTAACTGGATGCCACTTGTAAAATGCGTCTCAAATCCTGCAGACTACCAAAGTGGGAATGCCACTCCCCAACTGTCTGAACAATCTTTAGACTGTGGCTAGCTTCCTTCAGGGCACAGCTAACCATTTCATATGTGCTGTTACAACTTCACTGAAATCCCACTGACTGCACAACCATAACTACAAAATTATTACTCGTGACAGGACCCAAATTACTCAAATTTAGAAAAGTTTAAGATAAAGCAGTACTCGCAGTTGTTACAGCCCTATAATCTAGGCCTATGATATTTGAGATAAATGCCATTCTCACACTGTGAATTAGATTTCAAATGGTCACGATAAGAATGGGGGATTTCGCAGTCAGCACGTGTATGATCTTCGGTCATCTTAAAGAACTTGAAAATTGCTGATAAGAGACATATTGCTTAAACTTTTCATTCTGCACCTGTCAGGATAATTGGAAGGAAGCCAAATTTCAAATGATTACAACAATTTATACCGGAGGAGAAAAGGGTATTGATTGATTGGCATGTCAACTCAGTTTGGCTGAGGCAGAGTCATGGAGAAAGCAGCAGGAGGCTTCCTAAGCTTCTGGGTAATTCAAAAAGTGTAAGAATTGAACATATTCCTTTTATTTGCAGTGAATGGGTCCCTACATACAAACACAAATTGCTTCTTGCAAACTTATATGAGCTATGGTACATTTTTGACTAATTATCTTAAATTGGTTATTAATGGAGCTATTTGTGCACTTCAGAGTGTTCAGCAAGTGCTCATCAAAAACCGGATCACATCACGAGGTATTTTACTTTGAAGCATGAGCTGGTTCGGTATGTGTACTCTTCCTACTGTGAAGAGCCAAACAAATGTCCTGTTTGATTCAATCAGCCAAAAATTGGGACATACAGCCTATCTATGTGCAATTGCATTGGTACTGAAATTCACACACATTGCTCAAATGTGCAGTAGGCAGGAAATTTTTCTAAGGCAACATTCTGTTGGTAGAAAGAATCTTTTGTGCAGCCAAGCATAGTAGAGCATGAAATGGGTGCTTAAACAGTTGAAATCTCAGATTTTGCAGCCACTGTCCCACCAAATAACTATGATGTGCTCTGTTTCTGCATAGAGCTTGTAAAATGAGCAAATGACTCAGACTTTATTTACAGGCCTGTGGATAAGGCCAATCATATAACACTGTAGAACTAAAAGCATAAATCTTAAATCATGAAGGTAGGCTTGTATCCATTAGCAGACTTCTCAACTAACATGTTGAGGAAAGGGAGCATTTCCATTTCCATCTCAAAAATGAATGGTGGAGCAAAATGGACCGTACTAAGATGTGTAAGGAAATTCTTACATATGGCAGATTCAAAGATTGCAAACATGTCATTTGCCAAGATACTGAGGAAGGGTAAATTATCATTATGTTATTCACCTTCTTTCCTTGTAAAAGGTTCAGAGGTAATTGAAATTAGAAATCCAGGCTCAATGACATCCTTTTAATAACTCCCTTGAAAGTTTCAAATACTAGGATCCCTAATCAAAATGAAAATCACAACTGTTTTGCTCCATATTCATGCCTTGCATAAAGGCTTAAGGGACCCTATCAGCCAATAACTTTGCCAGATTATTTTGCCCGTAATAATGTGGAATTTAAGGAAAAGGACACAGAAATTTCAGTGCCTTAGATCACAATTCCTCTCAGCAGCATTGCCAATGCCTTAAATCAGCATGAATTAAGAGGAATCATCTCCAAGTTCCTTCCAATACATCTGTCAGCTATTCACAAATATTTGCAAATTATTCAACAGTTAACTACCATTAACATACAGACAAGAGTTTATTATTCTGAAAGGTGCCATATAAATGCAAGTATTATTTTCTGTGTTATAACTGCTAAAGCTATTATGTCTGGTCCTGCCCTGTTGACCAGAGCGATTTATTAGTAAAGTCCAGTAGAAAAGTCATTCTCTCAACATGATAATAGCGGAATGCCATTCCCAACACCACTATTTGCTGGAATAAAAGAAAAATGCTGCAGATTCTGGAAATCCCAAACAAACACAGAATGCTGGAGAAACACAGTTCTGGCCTCATCTGTGAAGAGCGAAACAGAGTTAATGTTTTGAGTCTGGTATGACATTCTTCAGAACTGGCTCCAACTGTATACCGATCTTTACTCCAGAAAAAAACTGCCTTAAAAATGTTATTACATCTGTTCACCAGTAGGCAGATCTATAAAATGACAAAGTGGGGACGAGTGTGTCGATTGACAATACAATTTCCCTGACAATGAGCCAGGGAAAAGATTCTGCATTCAAGACTGCTTCATAACAACAAATTGCATTTTTACAGCACCTACAACATTCAAGAACTTACAAAGACATTTCAGATATAACAACTGCCAGTCAGCCAGAGGAGGAGAAAATAAGGACTAGATCTTGAGTTCCTACGGCCAACAAGATGGAAGGCAGTTGTGAAGTAAAAACAACCACATCGTCTGGCATATCAGTTTCCGAAACTTCATCTGCCATCAGGCTATATTCATGGATGAAGGTTCTGGCCTACCTACCCGTACACTGCCTGCAGTGGATCAGGCACACTAAAGCTCACAAGGCCAATTAATGTTGGATTTTCCCGGAAGCCTCCATGTTCTCACATGTGGCAGGGATCCGTTTAGGTGTCGTCCTGGCAGTAAGCCAGGGGGACACCTCCCCTCCGAGGCCACACTGCCTGCCCAGGCGCAGAAGCAACCACAGGCCCATACTGTAAAAGGGATCTCTCTACCCTTCCCCCACAGGAGTTGGCTGCAAAACTCACAGATTATTATTTCAAAAAGGTGGAAGGAAAATCGCCTCCATTCTGAAACATCCTTTGACTTCTTTAGCTACTGCTGCAGCCTACTGTTATTTTGAGTTTAAGGCTTCTGACTGGCCCTTTGGTTCTGACAGTGCACTCTGTCTCCAAGTTAAAGAGCGCCACCATAAAAATCTCAATTGACCATTTCTTCACACGCCCTCCTCTCCGTGGTGGGCACATTTGAAGCCACAAACAGTCCCAGCTTCTGTTCTCTCTCTCTCTCTCTCTCTCTCTCACTCTCTCACACACACACACACACACACACACACTCTCTCTCTCTCTCTCTCTCTCTGTCACTCTCTTTCTCCCTCCCCCAATGTCCCCATGGAAGGAAAATACAGCCCTGCAAGAAGTAACCAGAACAGTCGTCAAAATAAGTCCACAAAGGTCAGTATCCCGTCACCAAGTCACCTTTTATTTACACGTGCATAGTACATGACATTAATCCAGATCGCTCAGAGGCAGCTCCTAGAGTGAGCAGAACTGCTGACACTCCAGGACTCCCTGGTTAGACCAGGTTAACAGCTCCAATCAGGGAACTCATATTCTAAAAGATCCACTAGCTGACCTCGTTCCAAACACTACATCAGCCAAAGAGGGAGGTTCTAAGGTGGGTCTGAACAGGAGAGAGAAATTTAGGAGGGATCCTGAGCTTTGAAGGCTCGGTTGCTGAAGGCGTGACCAACAATGGTGGAGCAAAGGAATTCAGGGTTTGCTTGTGTCCGAAACTGGAGGAGCATTGAGATCTCAGAGATCTCAATGGCTGGCTGTGATGTTGACATTACAAATAGTAATTTGCAAGCACATCACATCATTCAAAAATCAGGAATCTTCAAGTCCAAGTTAAACCAAACAAAAGCAGTTTATCTCTGCGCTAAATGCAGCAAGTTGGCCTCTCTGTAATTAGTCCAGAATTTCTTTCAAAATCTGTTATTCAAACAAATTAAGGAGTTGATCCCTTGATTCAGCTAGTTCTGTCTCCCTATCTATGGCCTCAATTGTCTGACTGACGCAATACTGAGCCATTGCAGCAGTTGCCATGGGAAACAATTACATTGCAATCTGTTCACCAGGGTCACATATAAAGGACGATTTGTCCACCGACAATATGACAGACCTATACTTAGCAAGCTGTAAAATGTCAGTATTAATAACCATTGCCATCATTGTCACCATGGTATTTTGTATAGAAATTGACATCATAATCTTCCTGTCAGTAACAAAACTGGTACAGGCCAGCACACTCTTAAGTAGCACACTTAAGTAGACATGGTTCTCTCACTGTGATTTGGGCTTATTTAACGGTTTGTAGCCTCCTTTTTCTCAAGGGAAAACAAAGCAAGTATTAAAAATTAAAAACCATAACATGAATCTGAAACCATCACAGAAAAAAAATGCTGATAGGCAATATTAGTAGATGCCATTTGTGGAGATTAAACACTGGCATATACCATTGGGCTGCATGCAATATATACGAGTAAATGGATGCTATAGATCTGAGCTTCATTAGCAAACTTGAAGACATCGGAGTTTTCAACAGCAATCTTACAACATGTTCCAGCTTAACGGTTACTCGGGATACAAGAGGAATTGAAGTGGTTGTATGGCAAGATAGCGGTTTCTCCTTCTCTGGGTAGAAGGCCCGCATCCATTCCCACCTATTTCAGAGGTGTGTCATAACGTGTTTGAATACATTGCTTAAAAGTATCAACAAGAAGAATTGAGTATGTGACAGCAAATCCAGAAACCTAAGCACATTGAGCTCAGGGATTTCTCAAGTCTTCACATGCAGAAATCAACTAGTGTGCAAACCCACAGTGACAGGGCTTGGTGAGTATGCAAACCTCTACTCATAGGGTTTGAAAAGTGTGTAAGTCTGCAATTAGAGAGACAGTGAACATCAAGTTTAAACCAAAGTTCAAAATCCTGCTTGGCTTTGTTGCTAAATCACTGCACATACAGACATTATTTTAGTAAACAGAGTATTGAATGGTTACTTCTAAGCTTTGAAGTGAGTGAGATAACACAAGCCTGTGTGCATCTGTCGCATAGGCACTCAGCAGTCTTGACCACCCTTGGTTGCAATAAATCATTTTCTTCCAAATACAACCCGTCTGCCTTCACTTTTTGTTGGTTTAACGCCTAATACAGTAGCTCTTATAAACTTGTTAACCCAACTCACAACTTCACACTCCGGAAATCTGGGGGTCTAGGCCAAGGGCTGACACTCCCACATGATTTCCCAACCATTAATTCTAATCTTTTGGATGAGCCATTAACAAGGGCAAAGTACAGGACTGGGGGGGAGGTGCAGTGGTGTCTGAAGGCAACAGATAATGGCATACTTGGAGGGCTGGCAGGGGAAAGTGCGGGGGTTGGTGTTTTGACTGCGGCCTGTACAGAGGACATACCTAGCAGTAGGATGGAGCTGTCTGTAATCTAGTCCCTTTGCAGATTCAAAGCTTTGATTCTGGAGAAGTTGGTGGTGGGGTGAAAGTGTTTTGAGTCCTTGCACTATTCTTCAGAATATACAATCAATTAAAAGCACACGGATTGCATTTTGGCCTTGTGCAAAATCTTGATTAGGCTTCAAGTAGAATACTTGGACAAGTTTTAGTCAACACACATGAAGAAGAATTCTGTGTCTCTGTAAAAGGTACAGAGAATGGACTTTTTGAAAAAAAACATCTGTAGTTGCCAAAGTGGTCTCAAAATAGTATTTCAATGTCTGATAAATGATGGAGGTTTATTTTTAAAATCTGACAGGACTAGCTTAAATATATGTAGACCAATAGGGAGCACTAAGAGTCGTGGTTACAAGTTATGACAGGTCAGTTGGTACCTCTTTAGTCTGACTTTGGAGGTTGTGGGCTCAAATCCAACTTTAGACACCTGAACACAAACATGTAGCCCAAGACCCCAGTGCAATATTCAGAGACTGCTGCACTGTAAGAGTTGCCATCTTTCAGGTGAGATGTTAAATAAAACCCATTATTCCTTCTCAGAGGGAGTGTGAAAGATTCCTTGGTACTGTTTGAACAAGAACAAGTTAGTTATCACTGGTGTCCTGGCCAATATTTATCTCTCAATCAACATTACTAAAGCAGGTTATCTGGTCATTGCATTACATTATGATGTAAAGATAAGCTGCATTCACTTAAAGTGAAATTAATTCTTATGAAGAGTATTTTGACTTTTGGTGGGCTACAAGGATGAAATTGCAAAAATGTTGATTAAAGTTAGGGTGAAGTGAAAATATCAAAACTGAGAACGAAAGAATTTTGTTAAGTAAGGGATTAAGGGGAATGGAAAAAGGTGGATTAATAGAATTGAGATATAGATCATCTATTCTCTAAATGAATAACAGAGTAAGTACAAGGAGCTCAATGATCCACCGCTGTTCTTATATTTTGTTTGAATTTAAAGCATATTTAAAACAAAATAGCTCAACATTTCATCTTGAACCTTGTTTCCTTGTGTCTTTGTCTGCTTGCCTTTGACAGATTGAAAACACACAGAAAATTTCACAGAAAATAAAGGAACAAACCAGTTGGTCAATATTTGATGCTCCACACAAGCCTACGTATGTGAAGGACACAAATATCCAGTCGAGATGACAAAGGCACACTTCTGTTACATGCCACAGACATGATACAGTTGAGTCAACTTTATTCAAAGTTAGACCCTGAAACCTTATAACAAAGCAAAACGTGCCACTAAACTAGAGAGGGTATCTGTAGTGGGCCAGAATTAGTGGCACTACAGTCTTTTCAGTTTGCACTTAAAGCAACATAACTCAAAAGTTGTGCAGATTGCTTTTTATTGCTAAAAAACAAAACGAGATATACTGCTGAAACTTTTGTCTTCCACTCATCAGGACAGGTGCACAAATGCCAAATTTATCAAGTCCAAGATGATACACACTCAGTAGCAACAGTACGTATACTTCCAAGGTGCACTGTTGAATTTCACCAAGCCTTCGTTGACAGCACCTTTCAAATCCACATCCATTATCATCTAGAAGGACAAATGCATTGGATCACCAGCAGCTGCAAGTTCCCCTATAAGTTACTCACCATCCTGACAGGGAAATATATTGTCGTTCCTTCACTGCTACTGGGTCAAAATCCTGGAATTCCCTCCCTAACAGCACTTTAAAAGCAGCTAATCATACCCCTCCACCTTCCTGCCATTTCTCCATAGCCTGACAAGTTTTGTGTTCAAATATTTACCCAATTCCATTTGAAAGTCATTATTCCATCAGATTCCACTGTTATTTCTGGCAGTTCATTCCATTTTACAATTGCTCCAAGTAAAAAAAAATTCTCCTGCTTCTTTGGCCAATTCTTTTCAACATGAATCTTTTACTTTGTAATCTTCACCAATGAAAATCAATTTACTGCAAAGAAAAGTCTGAGCCACAGTGTAAATGAAATATTGCAATATAGGTACATGTATATTTGGAAATGAAAGCTGGTGTAAAGTTTGGACAGCTTTGAAGTTAGGATTATAACAAAATTTATCACAGAATTAAACATATTTCGGAATAGGAATTCAATTCCCTTTGAAGCGTGTGAAGAGTTGAATTAGCTTTAAAGTGTGAAACAGGCCAAGAAAACAGATCCAAAAATTAAAGTGAAAATTCAACTTCAAAGACAGTGAATTAGAACGAAGGTCAGAGATACCAATGTTTTAAAGAGGATTATCACATCAACAATGTTAAAAAAGATCCTGTCTAATGAAGGAACTAAATGGTTACTTCAGATGTAAGCAAAGTGCACAGAAATTGAAAAGAAAAATGTTGGAACCCAAACTACAATTTATGCCAGCTACAAAGAAAATCAGAAATTAAATGGTAATCTATCATAACCATGAACCAGTGTCAATTGTTGTTAAAAACCCAGTGACTCATTAATGTTCTTTAGGGAGAGAAATCTGACATCATTACCTGGTTTCATCTACAAATGGCTCCAGATCCACAGCAATGTAGTTCACTCTTAACTAGCCTCTGGGCAATTAGGGATGGGCAATAAGTACTAACCTAGTTGGTGGCTCCAACATTCCATGAATGAATAAATAAATAAAACATGTAGTCTGAACAACCTTAATGCTCTCTATATGGTACCTAAACTTAACTCTCTATCACTACTTAAGATTCTGCAATGGTTATCATCTCATTAAACTGCAATATTCAGTTGGTTTGACCAGCAATATGCCACACGATATAACAAGCATGGGGCTGGATGAACACAGCAGGTCAAGCAGCATCATAGGAGCAGGAAAACTTGACGTTTCGGGCCTAAACCCTTCATCAGAAATGGGGGGAGGGGAAGAGGGTTCTGAAATAAATAGGGAGAGAGGGGGAGGCGGATAGAGGATGGATAGAGGAGAGGATAGGTGGAGAGGAGGCAGACAAGTCGAAGAGGCGGGGATGGAGCCAGTAAAGGTGATTGTAGGTAGGGGGGTAGGGAGGAGATAGGTCAGTCCAGGGAGGACGGACAGGTCAAGGGGGCGGGATGATGTTAGTAGATAGGAGATGGGGGTGTGGCTTGAGGTGAGAGGAAAAACAGGTTAGGGAGGTGGAGATGAGCTGCGCTGGTTTTGGGATGCGGTTGGGGGAGGGGAGATTTTGAAGCTTGTGAAATCCACATTGATGCCATTGGGCTGCAGGGTTCCCAGGCTGAATATGATTTGCTGTTCCTGCAGCCTTCGGGTGGCATCACTGTGGCATTGTAGGAGGCCAAGGATGGACATGTCATCTGAGGAATGGGAGGGGGAGTTGAAATGGTTCGCGACGGGGAGGTGCAGTTGTTTGTTGCGAACTGAGCGCAGGTGTTCTGCAAAGCGGTCCCCAAGCCTCCGCTTGGTTTCCCCGATGTAGAGGAAGCCACAACGGGTACAGCGGATGCAGTATACCACATTGGCAGATGTGCAGGTGAACCTCTGCCTGATGTGGAATGTCTTCTTGGGGCCTGGGATTGGGGTGAGGGAGGAGGTGTGGGGGCAGGTGTAGAACTTCCTGCGGTTACAAGGAAAAGTGCCGGGTGTGGTGGGGCTGGAGGGGAGTGTGGCACGGACAAGGGAGTCGCGGAGGGAGTGGTCCCTCCGGAAGGCAGATAAGGGTGGGGAGGGAAAGATGTCTTTGGTGGTGGGGTCTGACTGTAGATGGCGGAAGTGTCGGAGGATGATGCGTTGGACCACCCACGCCCTCCACCTCCTCCAGAACTTCCAATTCCCAGGTCCCCAACACCTCATTTTCACTATGGACGTCCAGTCCCTATATACCTGTATTCCCCATGCTGATGGCCTAAAGGCCCTCCGCTTCTTCCTCTCCCGCAGAACGGACCAATCCCCCTCCACCGACACCCTCATCCGCCTAGCCGAACTCGTCCTCACCCTCAACAACTTTTCTTTCAATTCCTCCCACTTCCTACAAACAAAGGGTGTGGCCATGGGTACCCGCATGGGTCCAAGCTATGCCTGCCTCTTTGTAGGTTATGTGGAACAATCCCTCTTCCGTACCTACACTGGCCCTAAACCCCACCTCTTCCTCCGTTACATTGATGACTGCATCGGCGCCGCCTCGTGCTCCCACGAGGAGCTCGAACAGTTCATCCAATTCACCAACACTTTCCACCCCAACCTGAAGTTCACCTGGACCATCTCTAACACTTCTCTCTCCTTCCTGGACCTCTCTGTCTCCATCTCGGGCAACCACCTAGAGACAGATGTCCATTTCAAGCCCACTGACTCCCACAGCTACCTGGAATACACCTCCTCCCACCCACCCTCCTGCAAAAATGCCATCCCCTATTCCCAATTCCTTCGCCTCCGCCGCATCTGTTCCCAGGATGAGACTTTCCAATCCCGCACATCTCAAATGTCCTCATTCTTCAAGGACCGCAACCTCCCCCCCCACAGTGGTCGAGAACGCCCTCGACCGTGTCTCCCGCATTTCCCGGAACACATCCCTCACGCCCCGTCCCCGCAACAATAATCAAAAAAGAATCCCCCTCGTCCTCACATACCACCCCACCAACCTCCGGATCCAACGCATCATCCTCCGACACTTCCGCCATCTACAGTCAGACCCCACCACCAAAGACATCTTTCCCTCCCCACCCTTATCTGCCTTCCGGAGGGACCACTCCCTCCGCGACTCCCTTGTCCGCTCCACACTCCCCTCCAGCCCCACCACACCCGGCACTTTTCCTTGTAACCGCAGGAAGTGCTACACCTGCCCCCACACCTCCTCCCTCACCCCAATCCCAGGCCCCAAGAAGACATTCCACATCAGGCAGAGGTTCACCTGCACATCTGCCAATGTGGTATACTGCATCCGCTGCACCCGTTGTGGCTTCCTCTACATCGGGGAAACCAAGCGGAGGCTTGGGGACCGCTTTGCAGAACACCTGCGCTCAGTTCGCAACAAACAACTGCACCTCCCAGTCGCGAACCATTTCAACTCCCCCTCCCATTCCTCAGATGACATGTCCATCCTTGGCCTCCTACAATGCCACAGTGATGCCACCCGAAGGCTGCAGGAACAGCAAATCATATTCAGCCTGGGAACCCTGCAGCCTTTACTCACCTTTACTGGCTCCATCCCCGCCTCTTCGACTTGTCTGCCTCCTCTCCACCTATCCTCTCCTCTATCCATCCTCTATCCGCCTCCCCCTCTCTCCCTATTTATTTCAGAACCCTCTTCCCCTCCCCCATTTCTGATGAAGGGTTTAGGCCCGAAACGTCAAGTTTTCCTGCTCCTATGATGCTGCTTGACCTGCTGTGTTCATCCAGCCCCATGCTTGTTATCTCGGATTCTCCAGCATCTGCAGTACCTTTTATCTCTATGCCACACGATATTGTCTTGTGATCTGAACTAACTGACAATAATTATCTATATCTTTGCAACTGATAAACGTCATGACAAATATCAGTGTAGATTAGTGGGGAAGAATATGCCTAACACGAAGTGACATTAAACCTATGCTTGTCTGTCCTCGATACTACTCAAAGTACAGCAGAAGAGTTCTGGTGGTATCATGGATAATGTTTATCCCTCAAATAATCATCACTCAGTGAATCTAATCATACATATAATAGTTGTGCATGGGATTTTGCTGTGTGTGACTCTGTAGCATTACAATTTGACTACAGTAGAAAAGTACATCATAGTATTTTAGGACACCACGACAGTTAAAGCCACTTCAGAAATCCATCTTTTTCTCTTAAATAGAATTTAAGATTTATTCCATCACAGACATGCACAATCAATTCATGCAACATTTGTTACTGCTGAATGTCTAACTAGTGGTTAAAATCCTATCGGATTTAATACCTCTATTGCTAGCTATCTATACATATACAGTATCTATTCCTAAAACACCCAGAGTAAATTTCATCCTGACATGAGTTTGAAGCCAACACCAAGAACAGTTTCTTTCCCCCTCATTTTCTGGCCCTACTTTGTTTCTTCTCTGCAAGTTATTTCATGTTCTAATCCAATCTAGATTTTAGATGTTATAAAGAGATTTATTTTGAATCTATACTGACAAGTGTAATGGAGAAAGAAATCAGGAAACAACATTTATTAGCTACTGCAAAAAACAACACACAGGAAATGACTGCAACGTGCATTTTACTTTGAAACTTTTATAATTGAAACACAACAACTTTGATGTTGGGAACAAAATGGACGCTAACTCATAACAGGAAGGCAATTAATTGGCTTTGAAGAGTGCGAAAAGTTGAATTAACTTCAAAAGATGTAAAACTTGCCAAGGAAACACATCCACTAGCATTGTTCGGGCTAAATTAAACTAGAATCTCAACTTCAACAACGCAACTGACTTGTATATTAACTGACCGTTAATATAAATGAAACGTACCAAACTGTTTCACTTTACCATTTTTAATGATTAAATAATTAAGCATTTTTAACTAAACAATGTGACACTGAGCCACAATAGGATATGGAAGGTCGGGTGACCAAAAGCTTTGTTAAAGGGATAGGTTTTATGGAGAATCTTAATAGAGGAAAGTGAGGTAGAGAGGTATAGGGAGGATATTCCAGACCTTGAGGGCAAGGCAACTGGAGGCATGAATGAATTGAAGGCAAATATGAATGAGGAGTAAATAGCGCATGCACAAGACCATAAACCATAAGATATAGGAGTTTGGGCCATTCAGCCCATCAGGTCTGCTCCACCATTTCAACATGGCTGATATGTTTCTCAAGCCCACTCTCCTACCTTCTGGTCATAATCACTTAGCAATCAAGAAACTATCTATCTCTGTTTTAAAGACACCCAATGACTTGGCCCCTACAGCCTTCTGCAGCAATGAGTTAGAGTCATAGAGCTGCACAGCATGCCTTCGGTCCAACTCATCCATGCCAACCAGGTATCCTAAATTAATCTAGTCCCATTTGCCAGCACTTGGCGCACATCCCTCTAAATCCTTCTTATTCATATACCCATCCAGATGCCTTTTAAATGTTGTTATTGTACCAGCCTCTACCACTTCCTCTGGCAGCTCATTCCACACATGCACCACCCTCTGCGTGAAAAAGTTACCCCTTAGGTGCCTTTTAAATCCTTCCTCTCTCACCTCAAACCTCTGCTCTGTACTTTTGGACTCCCCTACCCTGGGTAAAGACTTAGGGTGAATAGCCAGTCCATGCCCCTCATGATTTTATAAACCACTGTAAGGTCACCTCAGCCTCTGACGCTCCAGGGAAAATAGCCCCAGTCTATTCAGCCTCCACCTATACCTCAAACCCTCAAAACCTGGCAATATCCTTATAAATCTTTTCTGAACCCTTTCAAGTTTCGCAACATCCTTCCAATAGCAGGGAGACCAGCACTGCACAGTATTCCAAAAGTGGCCTAACCAATGTCCTGTACAGCCTCAACATGACCTCCCATCTCCTATCCTCAATGCACTGACCAATAAGGGCAAGGATACCAAACACCTTCTTCACTACCCTGTCTACCTGGGACTCTTCTTGCCAGGAACTGTGAACCTGCACTCCAAGGAGTTTCATGGATTCACCACTTTCTGGCTGAAGCAATTCCTCCTCATTTCAGTTCATGCCTTCACTGTCAGGCTGGCCCTCAGGTCCTAGTCTCTCCTACAGTCTTCTTTACATCCTCTCTATCTAGGTCTCTCACCATTCTGTAAGTTTCAATGAGAACCCCCCTCATCGTGCTAAACTCCATTGAATACAGACCCTGGCTCATCAACTACTCCTCATATTTCAAACCCTTCATTCCCAAGATCTTCCTTGAGAACCCCTTCTTGACCCCGTCTGACATTCGCACATCCTTCCTCAGATACAGGGCCCAAAGCTACTTACAATATTCCAAATGCAGTATGAACAGAGTCTTACACAACCTCAGCATCGCATCTCTTGTATTCTAGCCCTCTTGAAATGAATGCTAACATTGTATTTGCCTTCCTAACTGCCAACTGAACCTGCATGTTAACCTTAAGAGAATCCTGAATCCTTAGGACGCCTGGTAGGAGCAAATTACTGCAGACACTGGAATCTATACTGAAAACAGAAAGTACTGGAGATCATAGCAGGTCAGGCAACATCCATGAAGAAAAAGCAAACTAACATTTTGAGTCTAGATGACTCTTCATCAAAGCTGACGTGAAGTGTAGAGGGGACAACATTTATGCAATAGTGGGGGGCAGGCGGGAGAGGGGTGTGCTGGGGGAGAAAGGATGTTGATAGCTCAGATTAAGTGATTGGAATGTGAGAATGGCAGAACAATGGTGTGTCTAACTGCAAGACTGAAGAACAGTCAGTCCCACTGAAGTGGGGGGACATGAGAAGTCATGGTGACAGAGAATGTAACAAGAAAGTATAAAAGAAAGGGAAGAAATGGGAGGGCATTCACAATCTGACAGTGTTGAACTCAACATTGAACCCAGAAAGTTGTGAAGTGCCTAGTCTGAAGATGATATGTTGCTCCTCCCGTTTTCACTGTGATTTGCTGGAGCATTGCAAGTGACAAGTGAACCACTCCCCCTACCAACCCCCAGCCCCCACCCCCTCCCCCTCCACCCTCCACCCTCCACCCTCACCCCCAAACCCCTGTTAGCATGCTTCCTCTCCATGAATGCTGCCCGACCTGCTGTGATTTCTAGCCTTAGGACTCCTAAGTCCCTTTGTGTTTCAGATTTCTAAAGCCCTTCCTCATTTAGAAAATAGTCTATGCCTCTATTCTTCCTAACAAAGTATATAACTACACACTTTCCTACATTGTATTCCAACTGCCACGTCTTTGCACGTTCTTCCAGCTTGCCCAAGTCCTTCTGCAGCTTCCCATTTCCTCAACATTACCTAACCGTTCAGCTATCTTTTGTTATCTGCAAATGCCTTCAGTTCTTTTGCCCCAATCATTAACATATTACATGAATAGCTGTGGTCCCAACACTGACCCCAACGGGACTGCAGTAGTCACTGGCTGCCATCCTGAAAAAGACCCCTTTCTCCCCACTATCTGCATTCTGCCAGTTAGCCAATCTTCTATCCATGCCAGAACTTTACCCCTAACACCCTGGAATGCTGAGCTGTTTTATCTGATGACAGCCCAATCTTGCAGTAGGCAGTCAAACCAGTTGTCCACCATGTGCATCTCTTGGACTTGTGAGCAGAAATAAGAGACGTACCACAGGACATGACCAAAGTCAGAGAACAACGGTTTTACTGGGAACTAGGATATTCTATCTAAATGTTAAATGCTTAAAAAGTAATCTAATTTGTATTTAAATGACTCCATACTCGATTTACGCACTTGTCCTATTGATAGACCACAAGCTCAAAGAAATAGGTTTCTGCAGGTTTGATGTGAATTTGCCCCTGTTAAATGCAAACCACATTCTCAGCTCCTACTATTTCGGAGGATGTATTATCTTGTTCTGGTCAAAATTTTCCAGCTAGTACTTACCAAGCTTTTTCCCGGTGACCCCATTTAGAAGGGAATCATGGAGGTGGGAGGTTTGTTGTCAGTTAGAGCATAAACATGGTTGTTGTAACCATGTCAGTCAGAACTCTACAGTAGCCATTGGTGCCTAAGAGTTCATGACCCCAAAGGTTCAGCTCACAATTACACTTGGGGTCCTAAGTCCACTTTGGGAAGACTTGGCCTAATTCCTTCAGAATCTTCACAACAGTGAGCAATTCAGACCTTGTTTTAAAACAGCTGTTGGAAAATTACCAGCTAAAGAAAATTCATTATAATTTTAATTCATTCACAGGGCATGGCCATTTATTACCCATCCCTAATTGCCCAGACAGATGGTAAGAGTCAAGCATATTGCTGTGGGTCTGGAGTCACATGTAGACCAGACCAGGTGAGGATGGCAGTTTCCATCTCTGGAGGACATTAATGAACCAGATGGGTTTTTCCTGGTCATGGTTTCACAGTCATCATAAGTCTTAATTCCAGATTTTTACTGATTTCAGATTTCACTAGGTCCCCAGATTACCTGAGTCTCTTGATTAATAGGCTAGCGATAGTACCATTAGGCCAACACTCCCCTCATAAAAAGCATTCATCAGAAAATGAATAGTGATTATTAGTTATCACAGCCTGCTTCTCTCCAGATTAGTCTACAAGTGAGGCTTACACTTTAATACCATTCAAATTAAATTTATGTTCAAATAAATTCAGAATTATTGTGCTATAAATGCAAGTGGTTTCAGTCAGGTGAACACCCCTACTTTCCAGAGATTCTCTTTTTAAAAATGCAGCCAGTTTAACTTGCAGCTTGAACAACTTCAAATACAGGACTTCAATAACCCTGAAATGCAATCAAATTTTATAAATGATAGTGTCCTGTGATTTGCTGAGCCTCAGATATTAATCACATCACTTTCAAAATTAGTTAGTATGTCAGTCAAATAGAAATATGGATATGATATCACACAATTGCACAACCTTGCAGGAGATCCAGCAATAATATAAGTTACAATCTTGTCCAATAAAACTGCTTGTGACACTTAAGTTTGCTATTATTATCAAACAAAAGGTGCCAGCAGGGCTCTGTTGGCAGTGCTCTTGCCTCCAAGTCAGAAGGTTGTGAGTTCAAGTCTTAATCCAGGACTTGAGGAAAAAAAATCAAACCTGACACTTCAGTGTAATACTGAGGGAGTATTACAATGTGGGAGATGACATCTGTTGATTGAGATGATTCAGATGGATGAAAAAAAACCCAGTCAAAGACACTGTTACAAAGAGCACGGGAGGTACTCTGCATCTCCTAGCAACAATTTATCTCTCAAATCAACGTCACTAATACAGATTATCTGGCCATTGTCATGTTGCTGTTTGTGTGAGCTTCTTGTGTACAAACTACTGCACCTGACGAAGGGGCTGGGCTCCGAAAGCTTGTGTGATTCGAAATAAACTTGTTGGACTATGGCCTAGTGTCATGTGACTTCTGACTTTGTACAAACTACTGCCATGCTTTCTACATTACAATGCCTTTCCAAAGCACATAATTTGAAATAGAACACGTTGGAACTGCTGTGCTCTGGTAAGGAAATCTATAAATTCAAGTCTATTCTTATTTTAAAATTCAACACTGAGCCACATGAGGAGATATTAGGACAGGCAACCAAAAGCATAGGCTGAGAGATAGGTTTTGAAGCATCTTCAACTGATCAAAGATCAAGGGTAAAGTATGAAAAAAATTCAGACACTGAATATGATCTAGCTTCAGTAGGTAGATTCTCCAGAGCAGTTGTATTTGACAGATCATGCATCTGAAACAAAGACCTTGACTATAAAATTTTGATTCACAAACAGATAAGTCAAAGCACTACATTTCTAACATGGAGACAGACTGTCTTAATTTATCATTACATTTCAAAGGAAAAATAACTTCCATTCATATAGCGCCTTTCACGCCTTTAGAAGAATCCAAAGCATTTCATAGCCAATGCATTACTTTTGACGTGTGGCCACTGCTGTTTCGTAGACAAGTGTAGGAGCTAATTTCTGTACTAACAGCAGTGAAATCAACAAATTAATTAGGTAATTCAATTGTGTGGAAAAATGGTCTACAGCATGTTTCACACAAGGGAAATAAACACTACAAACCAAAGGATGCAGGATTGGGAAGAGGAGTGACCAAATATTTACCAAAGCAGCAGATGTTAAGTAAGAGACAACAAGGTGTAGAGCTGGATGAACACAGCAGGCCAAGCAGCATCAGAGGAGCAGGAAAGCTGACGTTTCGGGTCTAGACCCTTCTTCAGAAATGGGGGAGGGGAAGGGGCTTCTGAAATAAATAGGGAGAAAGGGGGAGGCAGATAAAAGATGGATAAAGGAGAAGATAGGTGGAGAGGAGACAGACAGGTCGAGGAGGCGGGGTTGGAGCCAGTAAAGGTGAGTATAGGTGAGGAGTTAGGGAGGGGATAGGTCGGTCCAAGGGGCAGGATGAGGTTAGTAGGTGGAAGATGGGGGTGGGGCTTGAGGTGGGAGGAGGGGATAGGTGGGAGGAAGGACAGGTTAGGGAGGCGGGTACAAGCTGGGCTGGTTTTGGGATGCAGTCGGGGGAGGGGAGATTTTCCTCCTTGACCTGTCCGTCCTCCCTGGACCGACCTATCCCCTCCCTAACTCCCCACCTACACTCACCTTTACTGGCTCCAACCCGGCCTCCTTGACCTGTCTGTCTCCTCTCTACCTATCTTCTCCTTTATCCATCTTCTATCTGCCTCCCCCTCTCTCCCTATTTATTTCAGAATCCCCTTCCCCTCCCCCATTTCTGATGAAGGGTCTAGACCTGAAACGTCAGCTTTCCTGCTCCTTTGATGCTGCTTGGCCTGCTGTGTTCATCCAGCTCTACACCTTGTTGCCTCAGATTCTCCAGCATCGGCAGTTCCTACTATCTCTGCAACAAAATGTTAAGTAAGGTTTTATTAGAGAAAGGAGGGGAAATATAATGAGTGAAATGTACCAGTTTGCAGATCATTAAAACCAGATGTATTATCCAAAGTACACAAGAAAGCCCCTAGAATTCTTAATGGACTGATCTCCATGGGAAGTGAGTAGGTACTCTGAACTTCTGATGGGCAATTCCCTTGCTCCAGAGGACCTCCAAGAAATCTAATTCTTAGCTAGAATCACAGACTTTGGACAGCTCTCTGGAACTAACCTGAGCAGGAATAATGGCAATGCATTAAATGGATTAAAACCTTTTGAAACCCCGGTACAACTACAGAATTGATTCCCCAATAACTCACAATAAAACATCTATTGACTCACTTCCCCCCCTCAATCCTCCTGACAACAAGACTCCCCCATAAGTGTCTATCTATTTTCCAGCTCTACTACCTGAATTTGACCCAATTACCTGTCTCACCCTCCCTAACTTCTGACCTAAATAAACCCTCCAATCTGACCTGACTATCTCTCGTCACCCGAATAACCTCTCTGACTTAAGGACAGTCACTCTCCCAACCCAGCTAGCAGTCCAAATACATTACCCACATACCCCTGCTCGGACCCTACTCATTCACAGACATTCACGTTAAACCTTTGCGCCTACTTTATTGTAGCTAGTGCGTAAAAGTGAGGTCTGTGTCCACTCCTCCATTCCACACTGTAGTACTGCAATCGAGTTCTTCAGTGGATTCTGCACTCTGCATTTCTGGAGAAACCAGGCTCAGCAGACCCAGCGAGGAAATGCAGAGCAGCGTTTGGTGGGGACAGGTTCAAGTCGGACAACAACCCAACAGTGAGTTCCAATTCCTTGGAAGATTCGGGCCAAAGTGATTGAGACTCCCAAATGGAGTGGATGTGACTGAAAGCATGTCTTGATGTGGAGGTGCTGGTGTTGGACTGGGGTGGACAAGGTGAAAAATCACACGACACCAGGTTATAGTCCAACCAGTTTATTTGAAAACATAAGCTTTTAGAGCCTCGTTCCTTCTTCAGATGTTAGTGAGAGAAGTTGTATCAGACACAGAATTTATAAGTAAAAGATCAAAACACCAATCATGAGGATGTTAAACAACATGTTCACTGAAGCAGGAAAGGGCAAGGCCATGTAGAGATTCAAAACAAAAATTGGATAAGGACCTGGGAACCAACATTGTCAAGTAAATGTATATTTTAAAACAGGGAGTGCTAAATGAGTTAGTAACCTGGTCACAGGGATGAGGCAGGGGAGAGGTTGCAATATGCAAGGGGGCAATATCATTCTTCTGATTGGATCGGAAATAAAACAGCTTTCAACCCACACAGATCTATCTCTGGCTGCGTACTTCAAATTCTTGACAAATTGAAAATGAAAGACACACAACAAAAGGTTGTTTGGGTCACAGTAGCAACAGAGAGAGAGGGACAATAGCTACCACTGTTGTGCAGCTTCATTCTAATTGTTCAGTACGGGTTTACTGTAACACGTTTAGCCTGTGATTTTACTCTCAAATTGCTGGTTTTTAACATCACATTCCATAAATTGTTCAAGTCTTTTCACTTTTCATTTAAAAGGCATTATTTAAATACAATACATTATTATTGTTTAGCCTATATACAAGACAGAAGCATATTTTTCAAATTTCACATAACAAATTCAAACCAACTTTATAGAACAAAGTATTTGCTGTTCCACTTCCCAGGATTAAGTGCCAGAATATCTTCTGAAATACAATTGGCCTTTTGTATAATATCAGGATCTATTTAATATTAAAATTTATTACATGGAGCACGCAAATAATTTAAGCTGGAATCATCAAAAATCATGTGCATTGGTCACATAAAATATTGTAAAAAGTTTTGAAATATAATTGCAGGAATATGCCATTGTATTAGATTTTACAGTAATATTTTCACTCAACTGAAAAGAACTTGCGCACTTTCCTTGCTTCTTAGTCTCATAACACAGAGACAGAAAAAGAGAAATCAAAGTAACAAAAGCAACCACAATAAAAAAACAGGGTAAAGAGAGGGGGAAGGGGGACAGAGAAGAGAAAGAAGGAGAAGGGTAAGTGGGGAGAGGGAGGTCAAAGTTGTGAGAGAGTGTTGGGCAATTGGGTAGGAGAGGAGCAAGGGATGGGGGAGAGAGAGGGAAAGGGGGTGGGACAGAGAGGGAGAGAGGGTGCAGAATGGAAGGGGGTAAGGGGTGGGAGAGAGGGGAAGGGGCAGATAGAAGGGAAGTTATGGGAGAGGGATAGTGAGAGTGCAATAGAGAAAAAGTCAAGGAGGTGGGTTCAGGGAAGGAATGTGGCAGAGAGTCAAGGGATGATGTGAGACAGAGAGGGAGAGAAAGAAGTGAAAGTGGGGAGAAATCCAGGGCATGCACGTGAGAGAAGAGACTGAAGTCAGGGAGAGTGCAAGGGGGCAGAGGGTGTAAGGGGGTGGAGGGTGCGGTGGGGGGTGCAAGGGGCTGGGAGGTGCAGGGGGGCAGGAGGTTCAGTGGGGGGTTGCAAGGGGGATAGAGAGGGGAAGGGGAGAGGGAGGGAAAGACAAAAAGCAGAGGGAGATGGTGCGAGAGGACAGGATTGAGGGACAGAAGGGATGGGAGAGGAAGCAGCAAGACAGATGGGGAGCAAATATGGAGACAGATTGGGAGCAGCAGCAAGAGCGTGTGTAATGCTGAGTTGAATAAAATGATCAAGCTTCAATCTTGGTTATAAACAGTTCATTGCTTTGCAAACTGGTGATTTAATCTAGCATCTGTAACTTTATGGTTCAGCACAAACTCAATGGGGTAATATCGTCATATTTTTCAACTGGTCTTTGGCCATCCCACAGAAGGATCTGCCGTCTTACCATTTAAATCCCTCTTAGTGGGCTGTAGCTATGGCAGAAAGTGGCTGTAACATGCAGGGCAAAGTAGGGTGTGGGCACAGACATGTGTGTATTCAATTAGTGGACAGGCTAGCAACAAAGGAACTCACCACAGTGTGCTGTGGCAACTGCGGAAAGCATTAGTTACCTGGCTGACAGACCACACAGGTGGTATGAGGTATAGTAAATCATTCAGCAAATGGGTGGAAATCAACAAGCCCAAACTATAAAACAAGATGAATGAAGGCTTCTTCTCAGTTTCACCCTGGGACATAAAATTGTCAATCGAAACAGTATATTTTGTTTCTAACATTACTGAGGCCACTTCTTCCATTGGAAAAGCAGAGGTCTAGCAATGCTGGAGGTATAATTAATCCGACACTAATACATGGTGCTTAGCTTGAAAGCGAGATGACGCAAGTTTGAAACAGGTACAGATTTTTTTCACTGCCACCCAAATTTGAGAATACAACAGGCTCATCCATCTGTAATTATCTTTGTGATGCCCTGCAGGTGCTGTATACTGATTGTCCCACAGCTTGGCTCACAATGGACTAATATTTCAGGTCCTGGCCTTATATCGGAACTGGGAAATGTTAGAGAATATAATAGATCACAGCAAAATGAATGCTGGGAGGTTTGTAAAGAGAAAAAATTTGGGAAGGTCAGTAATCAGAACGCAGAACAGATCAAATGCCAGTACGGTTGGTGGTGCAGGGTTAAAGGAAAGGGTAATGGAACAAGTAAAGAAACAAATGATATGCCCAGAGGAGGTGTGAATGGTAGAAGAGCAAAGAGCTGCTGTCCAAATGATTAAAAAAAGGAAAAAATTAAAACGGTGAAAACATGTAAAGACATGGTGCCCAAGACCACAACCTTCCAATTTTATTGCTACCAACTAAGATATCGTTTACCATGACTTGGTTAACCTTTACTAGGACAAGGGAAAGTTGATCTTTTGGTGAGGATGGATCCTGCAGATATTAGCTAAGATTTTGAGGGGGAGGCGATGGCCTAGTGGTATTATTGTTGGATTGTTAATTCAGAGACCCAGATAATGTTTGGGGACCTGGGCTCAAATTCCCACCTGCTGTGGCAGGAAGTGAATTCAACAAAAATCAGGAATTAAGAGTATAATGATGGCCACGACTTGATTGTCGGAAAAAACCCATCCGGTTCCCTAATATCCTTGAGGGGAGGAAACTACTATGTGGAAACAGACAAGTGGTGGCTCTTAACAGTCCACTGGGCCATTAGGATGGGTGATAAATTCTGGCCCAGCCAATGACGCCGTCTTCCCATGGATGGATAAAAATGCAGTCAGCAGCAAAGTAAAGGTGCTCACTGATAACATGGTAGAAAGCTGCCCACAAAGATCCAGCAATCCCAGGATTTTCCACTTTTCAAACAGCAGTTCAAATCTGGCATCAAATCAAGGAATCACTTGGCATGTGGCATCAGCGATGTCAATGAGCAAGCAAGGGGTCAATCGCAGTAAAGTATCCAAATGAAGCAAACCAGGAAGTTAAAAGCAGTTAAATTAACATTTACATCTTCAGTAGAAAAATTAATACGTAACTGTATTATAACAATAGCTGAAATTGCTGCACTCCACTGTCTTTAATTGCTTCTTCAATGACATTTCTTCCATCTTAAAGTTAGAGGTGAGGATGTTCACCAATAGTTACGCAAAGTTCAGCAACATTCACCACATCTCAGATACTAAGGTAGTGCATGTCCGTTGGCAACAAGACCTGGACATTATTCAGGCTTGGCTAAGAAGTAGCAAGTAAGCTTCGGGCCACACAAGTGCCAGGCAATGACCATTTTCAAAAGAGAAAATCTAAATATATCGCCTTGATGTTCGATATCATTACTTTGCTGAAACCCCACTATCAATATCCTGGAGGTTACCATTGACCAAAAACTAAATTGACCGTATAAACACTGAGGCCACAACAGCAGGTCAGAGGCAGGGAATTTTAGAGCAAGTAACTCACTTCCTGAATCTCCAAATACTGTTCACTATCAAATCAAAAGTGTAATGCAATATTTTTTATTTGCCTGCATCACTGTATCTCCAACAACATTTAAGAAGCTCAACGCCATTCAGGCAAAGCAGCCCACCTGATTAGGACCCCATTCATCAATCCAACATTCACTCTCTTCACCACCATTGCACACTGGTAGTAATGTGTACCACGTATGAGATACGCTGCAATAATTCACAGAGACTCCTTTAACAGCAGCTTCCAAACTTACAACCTCCACCACCTCGAAGGACAAGGCCACAACGTGCATGAGAATACCACCACCTGGATGTTCCCTTCCAAGACACACACCATTGGAAATATACCATAATTCCTTCACTTACACAGGATCAAAATCCTGCAACTGCTTCCCTAACAACACTTGTGGCATACCTCCACCACACACTGCAGTGGCTCAAGAATCTAGGTCACCAGCATTTTCCCAAGGTTGATTAAGAGTGGGCAATAAAAGCAATGCCTATATTGTAAAAGATATTTTTTAAACAAACTCAAAGTTGGCCCTGACCTCACCTAATATCCTCTCTAACTGAGACCAAAGAAGCAACACTAAGTTCAAACCTGTGACTTCTCTAGCTAAACCCAAGCACATAAGAAACAACAGCAGAGGTTTGCCCTTCAGTCTTTTGAACATTATCTACCATTCAATGGTTTAATGATATAATGTAATTATAGCTACAGAGATCCACAGAATTAACCCTGATTCAGTGGGAAGCACTCCCAGCACCAAGGCAGTGGCTTGAGCACAAAGGTCAGACTTCAGTGCACTGTGAAAGGAATGCTGCACTGTCAAAGGTGTCGCTTTTCAGATAAGACCTTAATCCTGAAGTTCTGTCTGCCCTCTCAGGCAGATGCAATCGCTTGTATGTCACTTTATCAAAAAAGCAAACTAAGTAAATAGTATTTCTGCCTCAGCAAAAATCTTGAAAAGCACACTGTTTGGTAACACAGGGGAGGCAATAGCCTAGTGGTATTATCGCTGGACTGTTAATCCTGAGACCCAGGTAACGTTCTGGGAACCTGGGTTTGAATCTCACTATGGCAGATGGTGGAATTTGATTTCAATTAAAAAAATCTGGAATTAAGAATCTAATGATGATCATGAATCCATTGTTGATTGTCAGAAAAAACCACCTGGTTCACCAATGTCCTTTAGGGAAGGAAACTGTCATTCTTACCTGGTCTGGCCTACATGTGACTCCAGACCCACAGCAATGTGGTTGACATTGAACTGCCCTCTGGGCAATTAGGGATGGGCAATAAATGCTCCCTAGCCAGCAACACCCTCATCCCGTTAATGAATAAAGAAAAGAAATTGTCATTATTGTTGAAAGGATGTATCCATGGATACATCCTATGTATCAATAACAGTCATATTTTCTACTTACAGCAGTGACCACCGAAGAAGAGTTATATTGGACTTGAAACTGCCAGACCTGTTGAGTTTCTCCGGCACATTCTGTGCTTACTACAATTCACTAATTCACTGGACAGCACTTTGGGATCTCCTTAGGTTGTGAAAGGTGCTATCTACCGACAGGTCTTTCATTTTTTTCATCGTCTTTTCTTCTCTTCACTGCCACACACCATCCCTGATTTGACACTATATCACCAATTCTTCGCCGCTTTTGGGTCAAAATCCTGGAACTCTCTCCCTAACAGGACTGTGGTGTTCCTACACCATAAGGACTACAATAGTTAGGAAGGCAGCTCACCACCGTCTTCTCAAGTGCAATTAGGGATGGCCAATAAATGCTGGTCCAGTTAGCAACACCCATGTCCCATGAATGAATAAAATGATAGTGTGGACAATCTGTAGAGCCAAGAGCTTATAATGCTCCATCTAGTGGTGGAATTGCAAATCTGCAGTCGGTCACAAAATGACTGAGCTGCATATACAGAGAGCGAGAAATGCATATAAATGTCTTAGAAAGTGTTCCTAGTGTTCATCCTTATTGCCCAAGCTCAGTTTTGGATGGTGCAGATAATTGTAAAATCTTTGTGAAAATATTTATTAACCTGATTCATTAAGAGTTTCTTTAATTGTTTTACAATAGTGAATGATAGATGACAAGCCATCAGATTTTACTCACTGCTCTTTCAATGTGCAATTCAACAACGGAACATGGAGGATTTCCAGTAGGAGCCTTGTTCTGAACTGATCTAATGTGGCTCAGTCCATAGATAGTGCTGTACATTGGTTAAATCAACTCAGGAACAGGAGTAGTCCAACCAGCCGCTAGGACTGTTCTGCAATTCAATTAGGTCATGGTAGATCTGTATCTTACCTATTTACTGCCTTGGTTTCATAACCCTCAGTGTCTTTGAGTTCTGACTCTGGCTTCCTAGAAGTTAGAAATACTCATACTTTAGATTCAAAATGCTGCAGCTTGATTGATAGCACATGTTTCTTGCTGCTGTCCATGTGGTGAGTAGACTGATAGTCTGACAAGTTGTTACGCAGCTCACGACCAAGTACAGAAATAAAATGTGATTTCCCAAAATATATATTCAGAGGACAGTTAGCTCCTAGCTCTTTCTTAGTAATACATTACAGCACCTTGCCTAACAAAAAATCCAGCTTAAGAGTTTCCAATTCACCATCAGCTCTTCAACTGGATTTCCACTGTACCTTGTGTTCAGCATTGCTTCCTGGCTTTACTCTTCAAAAGTTCTAAACATCATTAGGCCCCTTTGCTCTACACCTCTTGATCCGAGGAATTAATTTCTCTCCAACTACACTTTCAAAGTTTTGTCGTCTGAACACCTCCATTAATCCTTCTAAATATTCTATTCTAAAGGAAAACAGGCCTCACAATTTAATTCTTCCGATCTAAGCAGAGAGGAATAAGATCATTTACTCAGAGGGAGTAAGGAAAATGAATTCCAACTAAATAAGAGTATTTTCACTGCAGGCACCAGTTGATTATTGTAAATTCTATGAAAAAACCAAATGGACATTCACTTTTACAACTGAATGAAACTTCAGTATTCAGTCCAATTTGGAAAAGGTAACGAACAATGCAAAACATTACTTTAAGCAAAAGCTGACTTGTCTCACCCTACACTTCTCCAATACAACCCAGTTGTAATTGGGATGGGGATTTCTGGAACGGGGTGGGGGTGGGAGGGAGCAACAGACTTCAAACATATTAAAAGACAAAAGTATATCTACAACAATGAGAGAATGTTTCAGTCTGACACCTCTGAAAATTCGAAATTCTTGGAAAGATTAATGGCAGCGTTTCAGTCCAAACCACAGGTATTTTAAATGACTTTCTATTCTAAAATACAGTTCACCTTTCATCAGGTTTACTAACAGTAACACACTGAAGCAAATATCTGTGCCAATGTTATCTCTGAGGTGTACAAAACAGGACCTGTTCACAACAGAGTTCTTACTAAACCTTGAGCTTGCCAAAACCAATTTCAGAGCCAAACGCCTGATCCCACAATAAACATTCTAGCTAAACCACAGAATAGTATTGACTTTAATGACAGAGAGAAATTAGTTCCTTCATATACAGCATAGTATTACCTCCAACCCTTTTCCTCAGAAGCAACTCTCATACGGGGACAGTTCCACAGGAAACAGTTACCCTTAGGTACAATATTCAAATAGCTATTATTGAGGACTAGCACTCAGGAGTCTACTGCACTATGGCTAACACCAGAACCAAATTTAATCCTAATAGCGTGTACTTCCATGTGGCTACAATGTATCAAGACAAGGAGTGGAAGGTATGGTTGATTTTCATGCTTCCTATAGCTCCAGACTGGTAGCATTCCTGTCATTTCTCCAAGTGAAAACAGCTAACTGAGGATCAATCCCGAAACCATCCTGGTCTGCAAGTCTTTGCCAAGCACTGATTTAAACTGCTGAGTCATTAGGGGAACCAAGTAGACATTTAGCGGATAAAGAGGTCTTAGTTACTGAATGTTTTTGTGAATTTCTAGTCTCCTGACATGAAAACTGTTGTACCACACTGTAATTGAATAAACCCAGACGAACATCACCTGAAGACATGGAATCATTTTCCACATGTTTTTGGTTTAAACCACCTCTACCTCTGTGCTGGATAATTATTTAACATCAGGTAAATGAAGGAGATCATGTGATTCAGTGGATGGCATCCTGTGTCAGCCAGAAGTTTGGGTTTTTTTTTCTCATTAGGACTTGTGATCAAGGAAAGTGCATTCATTATGTATCAAACTGCAAATTCTTCCAACACAGACCAATGATAGGCAATAAAAACACAAGATTACTCACCAGTCACATGATGGAACAAAATTACAGCCTCTGCCATCACCATCTATAGTTTCAGGTGACAACATGCAACATGGATTCCATGGGCTGCCAGTTGACTGGATACCCAATGCAATCAGATTGCTGCTAATAGTATGGGATTTGATCTTCATTCCAGCTGAGGTGGATATGGGACTCACCTCCTAGCCTTACATGTGATGGAAACTGTAATGCTGCAGGTCAGACCTGCCTTCGGGCAGAGAACTGAAGACCAAGAAGTTGTTCTGAATGAGCTGAAAAGACTTCCAGCTAAACACAGCCTTTTGATTTTTGGCTATTACTATTCTGTTCCCCTCCCCAAACAGTCTTAAGTTCAACCATGCTTTTCACAACCTCAGAGTTTAGTTCAAGCCCAACCTAAGCTTCCAGTTTCATATCTTGTCCCACATACAGACTATCTGCTTCTGACTCTGTAATGTGACTTCTAAACAGTTATTTTGCCTCCAGACACTGCTAAGCCAAGATTCTCCTGAGTGCCAACTATTTAAATCTCAAATTCACACTCCAGAATTCCAATCTGTTCATTTCCTCCATTCTTTATCACTTTCTCCAGAAATACAACTCGCTGTTCCTCAAACCAAGCTCAGCAATAGGAAACCAGTGTGGGAAACCAATTCCTGGTCATATGACACTTACTTTAACTGTGAGGTTAAAAGCTTTTGCCACTATTCCACGACACCCTAGTTTCTTAACCAAGTTCCAACTGTAACAATAAGGGTGTGCATATTAAATTACAAACTAAGAGCAGGTCTGCATTCTTGCCTCCATTGCTCACTGTGGAGTGAATATGCCATTTGATGCCAGCTATAGTTCAGTTAGTAGCACACTTAACTGAGTCAGAAAGTTGGGGGTTCAAGTCCAACCCCAGAGATTTGAGAGTACAATCACAGTTGACATTCCAATGCAGTAACGAGGGGGTCCTGCACTGTTGGAGATTCAGGACATGTTAACACTATCTACAGACTCAGATGGACAATAAATACTATAGATTATTGGGAGAAGAGCAAAACTGGATTACCTTACATATTTACAACAAAAAAAAATACAACAAATTACTGCAGATGCTGGAATCTGAACTGAAAACAAAAAGTGCTGGAAATCACAGCAGGTCAGGCAGGTCTTGGAGATACAGCAAGCTAACATTTCGAGTCTAGATTACTCTTCGTCACAGATCTGATGATTAGTCATCTAGGCTTGAAACGTTAGCTTGCTCTCTTTTTTTCCTTTATTCATTAACGGATGAGGGCACCGCCGGCTAGGCAGCATTTATTGTCCATCCCTAAATGCCTAGAGGGTAGATAAGAGTCAACCACATTGGTCTGGGTCTGGGTCTGGGTCTGGAGTCACATGTAGGCCAGACCAGGTAAGACCTGACCAGGCAGTTTCCTTCCCTAAAGGACATTAGTGAATCTAATGGGTTTTTCTGACAATTGGCAATGGATTCACGGTCATCATTAGATCTTAATTCCAGATATTTTACTGAATTCAAATTCCATCATCTGCTGTGGTAGGATTCAAACCCAGGTCCCCAGGATGTTATCTGGGTCTCTGGATTAACAGTCTAGCGATAATACCACTAGGTCATCGCCTCCAGTAAGATCATCCTTTTGAACTGAAAGCAAAAAAAATGCTGGAAATTAGAAACGGTCAGGCAGCAGCCATGGAGAGTTTTCAGTTCAAAAGGATGACGTTACTGGAGAGAAAAACACACTTCAAAGGCTGAGATTATTTTTCATTAAACAAGCTAGCAAACACATCATGCGAAGATGAGGTGTGAGGTGGAATCTGCAGTGGAGCAATAGTTCTCAAACTCAGGCCAGGTTTCCTCCAGCCTAGAAGAACAGCTGTCCACCACCCGATGTTCTAAAGTGATTTACAGTGAATACAGTAGTTTTGAAGAGCAGTCATTGTTGCCATGTAGGAAATGCAAGAGCAAATTTGCACACAACAGACTCCCACAAACAGTAATGTGGTAACGAACAGATTATTTGCTTTTTGTGATATTGTTTGAGGAACAAATATTTCCCAAGATTATCTTCTAAACAGTCGCATGGGATCATTAATGCCCCCTGACAAGGCAGATGGGGTCTCAATTTAATGTCGCATGCAAAGGACAGCAAATCTGACTGCACTGCAGCACTCCCTTGGTCCTACACTGGTCTCTCAGCCTGGGCTATATGCTCAAGCGCTGAATAGGTATTAAATCACACCTCCTCGCTCAGAGTTGAGGGAGTTGTGCATTGAATCACAATACATAGTGTCAGGGACTCTAGTTGGTTATCATCCTGGAGGTTTCTTAATTTCATCTCCCACTACTAATCACACAGCATGGTCAAACATCCTTTCTCCTGCATCACAAATATTTTTATGAAAAAAAATGAAAACATTTAAAGGAAACGCAAACAACAAAAGAAATTGCATCTATAACATGCTGGCAGATTAATCTTAATTCCTGGCATTCACTAGTTTGTCCCCTCCTCTAGCAACTGAACAAGAATGACATCAAATTTGGTGTTGTATTTGACCCAAGACATTCTTCCAACAACGTCTACACCAGCACAAAGATCATTTATTTCCACTTGCGAAACCTTGCTTGGCTCCACCCCTGCCTCAATTCATCCACTACTGAAACCTTCATCCATGCCTTTGTTATCGTTGAACCTGACAATTCCAACACTCTCCTGTTGTTTCCAATGTTTCACTGTTTGTAAAAGTTTGAATTCATTTAATACTCTGCTGCCATGTCCTTTATTGCACCAAGTCTTGTTCATCCATCAACCCTCTGCTCAATCACCTATATTGGATATTTATAGGCAACACCTCTGATTTTAAAATTTTCCAAGTTTTCAATACCTTCCATGGCCTCTCCTTCCCTATTTGTAAACTTCTTCAGTCCCACAGCCTCAGAAATATTCGTGCTGTTCTACTAGTACCTTAAGCACTCCTGAATTTACTCACTGCACCATTAGCAGCCATGCGTTCATTTGCTAGAATTCCCTACTGATATCTTTCTTTACTTCTTTAATACGCTTTTTGAAACCTACCTTTCTGACCAAGCTTTTGCCCTACTTTCTTTTTATTTGGTTTGGTGTCAAATTTTGTTCTGACTTTGAACAACTTGTCTTTTAACTCCTCTCACTTTCTTCAGATCAAAGCTGTGGCTGTGCATTGGTCCCAGTTATGCCTGTCTCTTTGTACGGTGTGTAGAACATTCCTTACTGCAATGTTACTCTGACCCTCTTCCTGCACTTCTTTCTCCGGTGCATCAAATGACATTACTGGTGCTGCTCCCTTCTTTTGTTCTGAAATGGAAAAACGTATCAATTTCACTTCCAATTTCCACCCTGCTCTCATCTTCACCCTGATCCATCTCTGACTCCTCCCTTCCCATCCTTTCTGTTTCCATTTGTGGGGAAAAGCTGACCATCGATATCCATTAGAAACCCACTGACTCCACAGTTACCTTGACAATACATCTTCTCACCCTGCTTCCTGTAAGGACTCCATCCCATTCTCCCAGTTTCTCCGCCTCTGTCATATCTGTTCTGATATTGCCACCTTCTGCAAGGGGAGCGTCAGAAATGTCCACCTTTTTCCTCAACTAAGGTTTCCCCACTACCATGGTCAATAGGGCCTTAGCCTTATCCAACACATCTCCCGCACTTCTGCTCTCGCCCCTTCCCTTTCTCTCACTCAGGGAGGGTATAATAGGGTACCCCTCACTTATCACCCCACCAACCTCCACATCCAAAGGATTGTAAGCAGCCTTTCCTTCAACTCTAATGGGATGCCCCAACAAGACACGTATTCCCTTCCACTCCCTTGTCAGCATTCCTCAGGGACCATTACCTCTGAGACACTGGACCACTCCCACTCCATTCCCAACACCTCCTCACGCCCCCGTGGCACCTTCTCATGCAATTGCAGGAGGTGTAACACCTGACCATTTACCTCCTTCCTCCTCACCATCCAAGGGTCCAAATATAATTTTCAGGTGAAGCAGTGATTTACCCGTATTCATTCAATCTAGTCTGCTGTACTTGTTGTTCATAATGTGGTCTGCTCTACGCTGGGGAGAAGAAACGCAGGCTGGATGACAGCTTTGCAGAATGCCTATGTTCTGTCCGCAAGAAATAATACCAAGCTTCCAGTTGCTTGTCAGTGTAACATACCACCATGTTCCCACACCAACATTTCTGTCACAGGCCTGCTGCAGTGTTCCAGCCATCCTCAGCCTAAGTGCAAAGAACAACATCTCATTTTCTACTTATGCCCCCTGCAGCCTCTAGGAATAAACATCAAGTTCACTAAGCCTGATTCTGTTCTTTTTTTGTAACCCACTCCCCACACTCGGTCCTGTTATAACCTGGGTTGCTTTTAGCGCAGTCACCCATTCTATTCTAATTTTAGTTCTTATTATCACTTATTCTTCTGTCCTGGCTTGCCACCTAGAATCTCCTTGTTTACCTACCCCTTTTGTATCTCCCTGTACTCCAGATCACTTCTCCCCTTCCTGTGCCAGCCCCCACAATTTTGTCATCAGCATAACTACTATTTTTTCCACGATGCTAATAGTTCTGATGAAGAATAATCAGACTTGAAACGTTAACTCTGCTTTCTTCCCATAGATGCTCCCAGACCTGCTGAGCTTCTCCAGCCATTCATGTTTTTGTCTCAGATCTCCAGCTTCTGAAGTCTTAGATTTATTTTAAATTGTCATTTTTCAAATTCTTCCACAGCTTTGACCCTCACCATCTCTATAATCTCCTCCAGCTCCACAACTTTCCAAGCTATCTGCACCCCTCTAATTCTGGCCTCTTGCACATTCCCAGTTACAAATGTTCTACCATTGGTGGCCATACCTTCAGTTGTCTCTAGGTCTCAAGCTCTGGAATATCCCAAGCCTCTCCATCTCAGTACTCACATTTGTCTTTTGAGACACTCCATAAAGCCTCTCCCTTTGACCAAGCTTTTGATCATCTGACCTAGTTCCTTCTTCTGTGGCTTGGCGTTTTACAATGCTGCCATAAAGCACCCTCTAATATTTTATAATTTTAAAGAGGACAAATCCTCAATTGGGAACTTCTGTACTATTCCAATGTTGACTGCATTTTGGACTCTCTTGCAATGCTGTCAAGTCAAGAGTATTTTATTTTGAAACAATGACTGATAATTTTTACATGTGAACCTAAATAATGGTGCAGGAGTTCCTGTAGGGATTACTGGTTCGCAACTTTATTAGGAATCGAGCCCCAGGTATATCACATGAAGTGGTGAACATAAACCTCAAACAACAAGCACTTTCATTAATTTTAACTGACAGCATTTCTTTATTCACAAGACAAGCTGGTTCACTATCATATTTGTTCCTGTGTCACACTCCAAGGATGCCCAGAGGGAGGCAGGCAATTAATTGGATCAAAGAAAGGTTTGCTGATTTAATCGCTACCAGATTCAATAAAACTTTGATTATTTTAGCAATTTCTAGATAATAAAGGATTCCTCAGGTTTTCAGGATCTACAGTAAGCTCAGCGAGTTCTACACCACTGCCAACTTTACAATAATATTCCAGCCAGTTGCATTTTTATATAGTAACTAACCATTAATGCATGGAATACACGGTACCAACTTCAAGAAAACAGCATGGCATCTTCTGGAATAAGGGGAGGGAAAGTCTTCCTAGAAAGTTCTTCTTTTTCGACAATACTTCTCTTCCAACCAACAACATTAGATTATTTGTAGACAAACAGGAGGCTGGAAGAACACAGCAGGCCAGGCAGCATCTGGAAGAAAGGAGCAGTCAACGTTTCGGGTGTTACCCTTCTTCAGAACTGGATGTGGGGCTAAGGGAGCTACAGATAAAAGGAGAGGGGGAGGGGAGTGGAGTAGCAGAATGGTGGTGATAGGTGGGCACCGGTAGTAGGTACGACCTGGTTGGTCGATGGGAAGGATGAATCCGGTTGGTAGCTGGAAGGGAGGAGGTGGTGGTGCTCGAAAGGGAACCGGGAGATGGGTGGGAAGGTTACGTGAAATTACAGAACGCAATGTAGAGTCCTCTGGGCTGTAGGGTGCCCAAGTGGAAGATAAGGTGTTGTTCCTCAAATTTGCATTCTGATTCACTGCGACAATAGAGGAGGCTGAGGACAGAGATGTTGGAGGTGGGGGGGGGGGGGGGGTAGTTGAAATGGGCAGTGACCGGGAGGTTCGCCTGGCCCATAACGGCCAGCCTAAGATTCTTGGTGAAATGGTCTACATTTGGTCGCCCCGATGTAGAGAAGACCACATCGGGAGCACCAGATGCAATAGACTAGGTTGGAAGAGATGCAGGTGAAGCTCTGTCTCACCTGGAAGGACTGTTTAGGGGCCTAGATGGAGGTGAAGGTGGTGATGTGTGGGCAGGTGTTAGATCTTTTATGGTTACGGGGAAGGTACTGGGTGGGGGGGGAGAAGGCGGGGTTGGAGTGGTTGGTGGGGAGTGTGGCGCAAACTGAGGAGTGGCGAAGGGAATGATCCTTGCAGAAGGCAGAGAGGGGTGGGGAGTGGAAGATGTTCCGGGTGGTGGGATCTAATTAGAGTTGGTGGAAGTGTTTGAGGATGATACGTTGGATGCAGAGGCTGGTGGGGTAGAAAGTAAGGACAAGGTGGAACCTATCTTTATTATGTTTGGGGGGGATGTGCTTTAGAGCTGTGGAGCAGGGAATGAAGGATGCGCAGTGTTGCGGGGGGATGCTGTCTCGAATACAGACGGGTGAAAAGAACATTGTTTGAAAAAGGAGGTCACCACGATGCTTGGGAGTGGAACGTCTCCTCGTCACAGCATATGCAACAGACGGAGGAATTGAAACGATCACATTATGTATCTGATCTCGGTTTGTGGGAATTTGCGGTGCGCAAATTGGCTATCATGTTTCCTTACATTACAACAGCAACTACACTTCAACCCCTGTTAGAACGTAGTTGGAGTATTGTGTACAATTCTGGGCACCCCATTATAGAAAGGGTGTAAATGCATTGGAAAGAGTGCATAAGCAGTTTATAAGAATAGTTCTGAGGATGAGGAGCTTCAGTTATGAGGATAGATTGAGAAGTTGGCACTGTTCTCCTTAGCGAGAAGAAGTCTACGAGGAGATCTGATGGAGGTTTTCAAAATCATGAATGGGCTGGATACAGTAGATAGGGAGAAACTATTCCTGATCATAAAAGGAACAAGAATGAGCAGGCATAGATTGAAATTGCTTTGCAAAAGAAGCAAGGGAGAAGTGAGGAAAAACATTTTCACTCAGCAAGTAGTTAGGGTATGGAATGCACCTCCTGAAAAAGAAATGGGGCAGGTTCAATTGAGGCATTCAAGATTGGATAATTATTTGAATAAAAATTATGTGCAAGTGTATGGAGAAAAAAGCAGGAGACTGTCAGAGATAATAATGCTCCTTTAATGAGCCGAATCACTGTTTCTGTGATTCTGTGAAGTGCGAGTTCTTTATTTTCTGTAACCTGAGCAAGAATGGACTTCAAAATGAAAATAAAATTTTGCATGGGAAATAACAACAGCGCAGGCACTTGGCTTGTTTGTGCTCTAACAATTAGTGTTTCGGTACCTTATGGGTTTGAACCTGCAATTTCTTACACATCAAGTTTCTATTTCAATCATCTCCAGGGCAACTTTGACGTCCCCATGATAAACTCACTAACTTGATTCATTGAGTTTTTTGAAGAAGTAATGAAGAGGATTCATGAGGCAGAGCGGTGGACGTGAATTCTATGGACTTCACTAAGGCATTCGACAAGGTTCCTCATGGTAGACTGGTTAGCAAGGTTAAATCATGTGGAATACAGGCAGAACCAGCCATTTGGATACAGACTGGCTCGAAGGTGGAAAACAGACGGTGGTGGTGGAGGGTTGCTTTACAGACTGGATGCCTGTGACCAGCAGCGTGCCACAAGGATTGGTGCTGGGTCCACTGTTTTGCGTCATTTATATAAATGACTTGATTGTGAACATACGAGGTACGGCTAGTAAGTTTGCAGATGACACCAAAATTGGAGGTGTAGTGGACAGCAAAGGAGGTTACCTCAGAGTACAACAGGATATTTATCAGATGGGCTAATGGGCCAAGGAGTGGCAGATGGAACTTAATTTAGATAAATGTGAGGTGCTGCGTTTTTGAAAGGCAAATCACGTAGTGGAAAGGTCCCGGGGAATGTTGCTAAACAAAGAGACCTAAGGGTACAGGTGCACAGTTTCTTGAAAGTGAAGTCACAGGTAGATAGGCTGGTGAGGATGGCGTTTGGCATTCTTGCCTTTATTGGTCAGTGCATTGAGTGTAGGAGTTGCAACGTCATGTTGTGGCTGTACAGGACATTGGTTAGGCCACTTTTGGAACACTGCATGCAGTTCTGGTCTCATCCTAAAGGAAAGATGTTGTGAAACTTGAAAGGGTTCAGAAAAGATTTACAAGAATGTTGCCAGGATTGGAAGGTTTGAGCTACAGGGAAAGGCTGAATAGGCTGAGGCCACTTTCGCTGGAGCGTCAGAGGCAGAGGGGTGACCTTATAGAAGTTTATAAAATCATGACGGGCATGGATAGGAAAAATAGGCAAGGTCATTTCCCTTTGGTGGGGGATTCTAAAACTAGAAGGCATAGGTATGAGGTGAGAGGGGAAAGATTTAAAAGGGACCTAGAGAGCAATTTTTTCACACAGATGGTGGTGCCTGTATAGAATGAGCTGCCAGAGGAAGTGGTGGAGGCTGGTACAATTACAACATTTAAAAGGCATCTGGATGGGTATATGAATAAGAAGTGATTAGAGAGATATGGGCCAAATGTTGGCAAATAGGACTAGATTAATTTAGGATATCTGGTCAGCATGGATGAGTTAGACCGAAGGGTCTGTTTCCATGCTGTACATCTCAATGACTTGATGACTCTATGATCGAGCATCTCAATTGCATCTGAATGTATTATTCACACTTAAGATGGAGGATCATTTAAAAGCTTCATTAGCACAAATTTTATGAAAGCAAAAGAATTGAGCTCATCACTAAATCAGAACATTCGTCATTATAGATTCTGAATATAATATTTGTGAACCAGGAAAATCAATTCCTGTTACATCTCAAACGCAGACATCTCCAGGATAAACACACAATCTGAATCCACGTGCATCCTAATCAATACACACCCATTGCACTGCTACATCTGACCTATCCATCGGGTGCGGTGCTTCCTAAATTTGTTCCCACCGTGATCCCAGTCCAAGTTTTCAAAAGTGTCACAACCCCTCAATGAGAACTGAGCTTGGGGACTGAGGGTGGGGTCAGGGGTGGAGCCGGGCAGAGAGACCTGTCAGTGGATGTTGGGGGGAGGGGAAGGACAGAAAGAGAGATCTAAGGGTGCAGGATGGAGGTCAGTGGGATTGGAGGATGTGGGTGTGACAGCAGGTTCCTGCTAGAGTAGGAGTGCAGCTGTTGTAACACAATCAGAGATCCATGACAGCCATTGCTGCCTCAGAGCTTAAAAGCCCAAAGCTTTAGCTTGCGACTTCACACGAAATCCCCATCCCCACCCTGGGAAGCACTGATCCAGTGCATCTCTGCACATATCATATGCTAATTATGTATGAATAAAAACTATTGCTCACTTTTTTCTCTTAAACTAATTGTGAAACTAAACACAGCTATTTGAGAGTGTCAAGCCCAGCAGTTAAAAGAGTTGTTGATATTATTCCTGCTTTATCTTAAAAATAGTTCATTATCTTTAAAATACTTGACAAGTACATAATTTTTACATTTTTGAAGAGGGTATAGATTAGTTACATTCGCACTTAGCCACTGCAGTTTCTCTCTGAAGAGGTGAAGGCAACAGTAACTCTATTGTTTTGTGCCGATGAGTACCGTGCTTTACTCAATGTCACAGAACTGTACAGTGCAGGAATGGGCCCTTCGGCCCACAATGTTGTGCCAAACATGACGCCAAATTAAACTAAACCCTTCTGCCTTCCTTTGGTTCACATCCCTCCATTTCCTGCATATTCATCTGCTTACCTATTGTATCTGCCTCCACCACTGCCCCTGGCAGCATGTACCCAAACTCCTACTACTGTGTAAAAAACATACCCCTTACATCTCCTTTGAACTTTTCCCCTCTCACCTTAAATGCACACCCCCTAGTTTTCAACATTTCAACTCTGGGAAAAAGATTCTGACCTATCTGTGCATCTCATGATTTTTTAGACTTCTATCAAGTCCCCCCTCAGCCTCTGCTGCTCCAGAGAAAGCATCCTGAATTTTTCTAGCCTTCCCTTATGGCTCATCCCCTCTAATCCAGGCAACATCCTCAAAGTTCTTCAGCATCCTTTCTAAAGCCTCCCACATCCTCCCTGTAATGTGGTGACCAGCATTGAACGCAATACTCTTAAGTGTGGCCTAAGCAAGGTCTTATAAAGCTGCAACATAATATCCTGACTCTTGTACTCAATTCCCTGACCAATAAAGGCAAGCATGTCATACGCCTTCTTCACCACCCTATCTACTTGTGTGGCTACTTTCAGGAAGCTATGGACTTGAACCCCAAGATCCCTCTGTACATCAATGCTGTTCAGGGTCCTGACATTAGCTGTATATTTTGCATTAACCTTTGATCTCTCAATGAGCAGCACCTCACAGGCCACTGCACAGTCCTTGTGGAGACAAAGTCCCACCTTCACACTGAGAATAATCTCCATCGTGATGTATGGCATTATCACCATTGTAAATGGGACAGACTTTGAACAGATCTAGCAAATCAAGGCTGGGTATCCATGAAGCGCTGTAGGCCATCAACATCAGCAGAATTGTACACCAGCACAATCTGTATCCTCATGGCCCAGCATATCCCCCACTCAACCATTACCATCAAGCCAGGGGATCAACCCTGGTTCAATGGAAAGTGCAGGAGGGCATGCCAGAAGCAGTACCAGGCATATCTGAAGATGAGGTATCAACCTGGTGAAGCCATCAAACAGGACTACTTACGTGCCAAACAGCATAAGCAGTAAGGGGTAGAAAGAGCAAAGCAATTCCACAACCATCAGATCAGATCTAAGCTCTGCAGTCCTGCCACATCCAGTCATGAATGGTGGTGGACGATTAAATAACTCACTGGAGGAGGCGGCTCCACAAATATCCCCATCCTCAATGATGGAAGAGCCCAGCACATCAGTGCAAATGATAAAGCTGAAGCATTCGCAGCAATCTTCAGCCAGAAGTGCCAAGTGGACGATCCATCTCAGCTTCCTCCAGTGGTCCCCAGCATTACAGATGCCAGTCTTCAGCAAATTTGATTCACTCCACGTGATATCAAGAAATAGCTGGAGATACTGGATATTGCAAAGGCTACGGGCCATGACAACAGTCCGCAGTAGTACTGAAGACTTATGCTCCAGAACTTGCCGCTCCCCTAGCCAAGCTGTTCCAGTACAGCTACACATTGGTATCTACTCGACAATGTGGAAAACTATCAAGGACAAATCCAAACCGGCCAATTACTGCCCCAACAATCTCCTCTTGATCATCAGTTAAGTAATGGAAAGTGTCATCAACAGTGCTATCAAGCAGCACCTGCTCAGCAATAACCTGCTCAGTGACACCCAGTTTGGGTTCCGCCAGGGCCACTCAGCTCCTGATCTCATCACAGCCTTGGTCCAAACATAGACAAAAGAATTGAATTTCAGAGGGGGGGGTGACAGCGACAGCCCTTGATATCAAGGCTGCATTTGACCGAGTGTGGCATCAAGGAGGCCTAGCAAAACTGGAATCAATGGGTATCAGGGGGCAAGCTCTCCGGTGGTTGGAGTCATACCTGACACATAGGAAGATGGTTGTGGTTGTCGGAGGTCAATCATCTCAGCTCCAGGACATCTCTGCAGGAGTTCCTCAGGTAGTGTCCTTGGCCCAACCATCTTCAGCTGCTTCATCAATGACCTTCCCTCCATCATAAGGTCAGAAGTGGGACTGTTCATCAATAATTGCACGATGTTCAGCACTATTCGCGACTCCTCAGATACTAAAGCAGTCCATGTTCAAAAGCAACAAGATCTGGACAATATCCAGGCCTGAGCTGACAAGTGGCAAGTGACAGTCGCGCCACACTAATGTCAAGCTAAGACCATCACCAATAAGAGACAATCTAACTATCACCCCCTGGGATTGAACAGTGTTACCATCACTGAATTCTCCACTATCAACATCCTGGGGTTATCATTGACCAGAAACTCAACTGGACCCACCACATAAACACAGTGGCTATAAGAGCAGGCCAGAATCTATGAATACTACAGCGAGTAGCTCACCTCCTGACTCCTCAAAGCCTTTCACCATCTACAAGGCACAAGTCAGGAGTGTGATGGAATACTCCCCACTTGCCTGGATGAGTGCAGCCCCAACAACACTCAAGCTTGACACCATCCAAGACAAAGCAGCTGCTTCACTGACAACACATCCATCAGCATCCACTCCCTCCAAAACTGATGCTCAGTACACACTGCTGCTACTAGCTACAAGATGCACTGCAGAAATTCACCAAAGATCCTCAGACAGCACCTTCCAAACCCATGAACACTTACATCTAGAAGCACAAGAGCAGCAGACATATGGAATGACACCACCTTCACGATCCCCTCCAAGCCACTCCCCATCCTGGCTTAGAAATATACTGCTGTTCCTTCACTATCGCTGGGTCAAAATCCTGGAATTCTCTCCCTAATTGCATTGTGGGTCAACTCACAGCAGGTAGACTGCAGTGATTCAAGGCAGTTCACCACCACATTCTCAAGGGCAATAAATGCTGGCCCAGTCAGAGATGCCAACAATCCCACAAATGAATAAATAAAAACTCACACTTACCTGGAATCAAACTCTACCTGCCATTTCTCCGCTCATATCTGCAATCGATCTATATCCTGCTATATCTTTTGAAAACTTTCTACACTATCCACAACTCCACTGATCTTTGTATCATCTGCAAACTGACTAACTCACCCATCTACATTTTTATCCAGAGATAATAGGAACTGCAGATGCTGGAGAATCCGAGATAACAAGGTGTGGAGCTGGATGAACGCAGCAAGCCAAGCAGCATCATAGGAGCAGGAAAGCGGGTGCTTGGCCTGCTGTGTTCATCCAGCTCCACACCTTGTTATCTTACATTTTTATCCAAGTCATTTCTATATATCACAAATATTAGATGTCCCAGTACGGATCCCTGTGGGACATCACTAGTCACAGACCTCCAGCCTGAAAAAACAACCTTCCACCATGACCTGCTGCCTTCTATGGGCAAGTCAATTCTGAATTCATGCTGCCAAGTCACCGTGGATCCCATGCATCATAATCTTCTGGATGTGCCTACCATGAGGGACCTTGTTGAAAGCCTCACTAAAATACCTATAGACAACATCCACTGCTCTACCCTCAATGATCACCTTCCTCACCTCCTCGAAAAATTCGATGAAGTTAGTAAGACATGATCTGGCCTGCACAAAGCCGTGCTGACTGTCCCTAATTAGACAATGTTTTTTCCAAATGCATGTACAGTATTTCTATTATAACACAATAGTTTAATTCTTGTGTGACCTCACTCTATAGAAAGTCATGCTATAGAAAAGCATGCTATAGAAAATCGTGTTATAGGGAAATTGCTATATCTGCACAGCAGAAAGATCGCATTATCCAAACAGCATCCCCTATTCATCAATCGTGTTACATCCAATTCGCGTTAACGAAACACACATTATAGCAGAAAAACCAATCCCTAAAATCTTCTCCAAAGCTTCCCAACCACTGATGAGAGACTCACCAGTCGTTAGTTTCCTGGGTTGTCCCTATTTCCCTTCCTGAACAGAGGGACACAGCATTAGCCACTTGTCTGTCCTCCGGGACCTCTTCAGTGGCTAATGAGGATCCAAAATCCTTGGTCAAGACCCCCGCAATCTCCTCTCTTGCCCCTTTCAAAAATTTGGGGTAGATATCACTGGGCCCTGGGGATATATCCACCTTAATGCCCTTCAAGAGACCCAATATCACTTCTTTCTTGATCTCGTGCCCTTGCATATTAGCATACTCCACAATAAGCTCACTACCCACCATATCCTTCTCCTGGGTGAGTACTGATGCAAAGTACTCATTTAGGATTTCACCCACATCCTCTGCCTCCAAGCACAAGTTTCCTCCTTTATCTTTGAGTGGTCTACCCTTCTCCCTAGTTATCCTCTTGTTTTTACTGTTATGTATTGAATGCCTTGGATTCTCTTTAATCCTACTTAACAAGGCCATTTCATGGCCCCATCCTGCTCTCCTAATTCGCTGCTTGAGTTATTTTCCTGCTTTCTTTATAATCCTTACGGGCCCTGTTAGATTTTAGCTTCCTAAAACTTACATATGCATCTTTTTTCCTTTTGACTAAATTCAGAGCCTGCCTTGTTATCCAAGGGTCCTTTACCTTGCCTTCCTTATCTTTACTCCTTAAATGGACCATACTGGTCCTGAATTTTCATCACCAGGTCTTTAAACAATTCCCACAATTCCAACAATTTCCATGTGGACCTGCCTAATAACAGCTCCTACCAGTTAACACGCCCCAGCTCCAGCCTAATACTGACATAATTTGCCCTCCCCCAATTTAATACCTTGCCACAAAGTCCTGACTTACTTAGTACAGTGTCACAAGATCCTGATTCATACAGCACAGAAATAGACTCTTCAATCCAACTTGTCCACGCTGACCAATTTTCCCTAACTAAACAAGTCCCATTTGCCTGTGTTTGGCCCATATCCTCTAAACCTTTCCCATTTATGTAACTACCTAAATGTCTTTTAAGTGTTTTAACTGTAACAGTGTCTATCATTTCCTCTGGCGGTTCATGAACCACTGTCTGTGTGAAAAGGTCACCCCTCCGGTCTCTTTTAAGTTTTTCTCTTCTCACCTTAAAAATATGCCCTCTAGTTTTGAACCCCCCTACCCTGGGAAAAAGACCTTTGCTATTCACCTTATCTATACAATTCCATAAGGTCACCTCTCAACTTCCTACACTTCAATGAAAAAATGTCCCAACCTATCCTGCCTCTACTTATAACTCAAACCCTCCAGGCCCGGCAACATCCTTGTAACCCTCTCCAATTTAATAATAACCTTCCTACAGCAGCGCGACAAGAACTGTACACAGTACTCCAAAAATGGCCTCACCAACGTCCTGTACAACCACAACATGATGGACTAACTCCTATACCAAAGGTCTGAGCAATGAAGGCGAACGTGCTAAACGCCTTTTCAAACATGCTGTCTACCTGTGACCCAACCTTCAAAGAATTATGTACCTGAACCCCCAGGTCTCTAATCAACAACACTCCCAGGGCCCTACCATTAACTGTTTAAGACCTGCCCTTGTTCGGTTTACCAAAGTGCAACATCTTGCATGATGTGTTTAACGTTTTACTTTTGTTCCAAGAGAAAAGCTTTTGTCCCTACCTTGTGTTACTTTTCAGGATTTTTCATATTATGTTCTAATTGCAGCTTCTCACTAAATGAGAGATGGCGGTGGAAGAGAACACTTCAGCTGGAGCTCGTCGGCTCCACCCATTTACTTCTCGCTTCTTTCTCTTTTTCTTTACTCTTTGCTTTCTCTCTTCACGTTTCTTTTCTTCTTTTCTTCACTCCCAGCCTCAGCACGGACCTGGACAGGCATCCTCGCAGCCCGGCCCAGCCCATGGTGGTCTCTCAGCCCAGCTTGTGGTGTTTTGGCCCAGCCTCTCAGACCGGCATGGTGGTACCTCGGCATGTGAGTGGACCCTGCCTGGGCATTTTCAGTAGGCAGCAGGAGGAGATCGGAGAGATGGTAGCTCCATCAGCAGCAGCAGCAATGACAGCATCCTAACAATGGTCTTTTGAGATAACATTCCCAATTGAATAGATAGGTATAGCCATGCACCTACGGTGTGTGCGTTATAATTTCTGGCCACTATACAGAAGCTCCAGTGAAAGCAGGCATGGTTAAATGATGGAAGGAGGTGACAAATAGGTTCAGATCTGATGTCTTCCACAACTGGACTGTATCCCAATATTCGGTCATGGATGACACATGAATAATTGTCGTGGGGCAAGATACTGGAAGTGACCCAGAGCTCATGGAACCGTACCTCTGATAGGATTAATGGCTTCAGACGAATATTGGCAAAAGTAGTAAAAAAGATTGAACAAAAAGCAATTCCTTATCCATTTAAGAATATTTTGGATTTTTTCAAAAAAGAAACACATTATATTTTCACGTCATAGTTTGAGAAGAAAAAAAAAAACAAGCATAGCCATCATCCTAATTCGCGAGTGCCCACATTCACAATGAGCTGGTTTTGGCCTCACAGTGCAGGCTCGATGCTGGGAATGGGGATACCAAACAGGAGGAAACAAACTAACCCAGGCACTCTGCACTTCACTAGCAGCAGCAGCAAAGATGGAGAATGCTGTTGCTGCTGTGAGATAGACATGGTGGAGAATGCAAAGAGGGATTCAAGAAGGTAGCGCCAGTAACTTAATAAAACATTGAAACTAGCTTCACAGGAATGAAAGACCGACACCAAGCCTAAAGTGGTTACCAAACTCGTAGTCAAAGAGATTAAATTAATAGGGGAGAGAAAGAGGGAGTGAAAGAAAAAGAGAAAAAGGCAGAAAAAGAGAAAGAGAAATGGAGAGTCCAGGAGAGAATTCCAGAGGTTGAGGCCACCTCAGTTGAAAGCACGATAGTCAACTGCAGAACTGTTGCAAACAAAATGATGGGTACACCCAAGGCCAGAGACAGAGGAGCACAGAAATCTGAAGTTTGTAGGGTTGGAGTTAAGGATAAAGACTGGGACAGGAAAGGCCACAGAGGGATCTGAAGATAAGGATTGAGGCTCCACTCTTGTCGTTCATTATCCTCCAGGTTGTATTAAACAAAACCATCACAGCTTTATCCAAACATACCCATAGACACTGTCTTCACCCACTTCAGCAAGAATCACTGAATCAATTAAGAAAGGAACCCTAGGTGAATTCCCACTTCCACCTTAGACCAGGGGAGCTTTGTGGTTCAAAGTCTAACCCTTCACTGGGGGGGTCCAACCCTGCTTCCAAGCTTGGTGGTGGATGTTTGCTAGGCCTTCACATAAATACAGGCTTCCCATTTGAAATCAAAGAGATTTGACTAAGGTCATGTCTTTTATGAAAGCTTTCTCATTTCTTATATTGCCTGTAACGTCTCTGAACAGGCTAATTTGAAAATATCTGTAACCTTGTACAGAAGATCCCTGTCCAACACTGTGATAATATGCATGGTGCCTTGTCCCTTGAAAAGAACTCAGAAGTATAACCACAAATTTAAGTACCTCCAACCTTGTAAAGTTTTAACAAGCCTTCCACCATATGTGCAGTGATGTTAATGGTTAATGATTTGTTATCATGCTTTAGTTGAGTAACACTTTCTCAGATGTCACTGCTACAATTTCCTCAACACATCATAAAAAAAGCATTAAACACATTTGGTGTCTGAATGGTGTAATTGAAGCAAGTCAATTTGCAATAAATAGAATGCCTTCAATTCAGCTGACCTAAAGCTCTTATTTGAGCTTGCCTACTCGGTTTCAAAGAGGGTTTGGAGAGATACAGATTAATCATGGGACGGTCATTATGGATTTGTCAAGAAAAGGTCATGTTTGACAAATTTTATTGGATTTTTGAGGAGATAACCTGGAGAGTTGATGAGGGTAATGCATTAGATATGGTCTATTTAGGCTTTAAAAGCCTTTGATAAGGCATGGCAGACAGGTCAAGAAGGTAAGAACCCATGGGGTCCAAGGCAAAGTGGCATGTTGAATCTAAAATTGACTGACAGACAGGAGGCAGAGGGTAATGGCAGAATGACATTTCTATGATTGAAAGTCTATTCTCAGTAGATTCCACAAGGCCCTGTGCTGGGGGCCTTGTAGGTCAATAACTGGATGCATAGATTTAAGGTAAGAGATAAATGGCTCACAGGAGGGTCGAGAAGGAATAATTTCACTTAGAGGATGGTGGGAGTCTGGAACTCATTGCCTGAAAGGGTGGCTGAAACTCTTGTAATAGTTAAGCAGTATTTAGATATTCACTTGTGCCGCCATCACCTCCAGGGACTAGTGTAGTCAGATCTTTGTTGAATGAATTACCTTGTTCAGTTCTGTAAATGGCTATGAGTCTATGAGGCAGATCACTCACTTCATAACTGCAAATTAGTTCAGATCTCTTATTAGTGCTTTCACTCCAGGACCTCCTTAGCAACTGAAGTGATGGAATTTTGGCATGGATGGTCCACTCATAGACTAGGTAAATTTCAGAGATGAGCACATACCAATCATGCCTTCAGAGAGCGCTGTGGCCTAACAATCTCACCCGGAACAAGTAAAAAGTGGAGGTGATCCAGTTAACCGTGTGCACCATTATTGCCTATATTGAACTTCTTTAGTCTATTACTACAAAGCCTTAAACATTGATAAGTGGTAGATCCCAAATGTCCACAGCCTATTATCAAGAAAGGTTACAATGAGGAGAATTGGCTTTTGGTACCTAAGAATCCATAGCATCATTGCTTTTTGATAAGAAGTGCCAATTTGAAGGATCGAGAGGCAGAAATTTAAGTATCAAGTTGTTTATCAACTAAGAAAGAACCTGAACTGGGTTTCGACCTTTATGATGCATGTTTGTTTTACCTTGCGGTTGTGTTCTTGCAATAGAAAATTTATTCCATATAAAATAAATATTTACACGAAATTTAAAAAAGGCCTTTTGCTGTGATACATCCAGTCAGGAAATCATTTTCTCAGGTGTGGAAGTTGCTTGAAAACCATGGTTCAGTTGATAGTACCCTTGCCTCACAGCCAAGGCAGTAGATTCAAAGTCCCACTCCAGAGACTTTAGCACAGAATTCAGGCTGGCAATTCAATGCATCACTGAGGGAGCACTGCACTGTCAGGAGTGCCATTTTTGACAGAAAAATTAAATTGAGGCCCTATCTGGTCTCTCAAATGCAAATCATATAATCCATGACATCAAAGGTGATCAGAGGAGTTCTCCCGGATGTTTTAGCCAAAGCTTATTCCTCAACTAAAATTACTCTAAACTAATAATTTTGTCATCATCACCAATGTTTCTTGTGGAAGTTTGTTGTTGCACCAATAGGCTGCAGCCTTTCCTACAACATTGAAGTGACAACACTCCCAACAGACTGTATAGACTCTGAAGCACTCTGGAATATCCTTTTAGATGAGAAAGGTTCTATATAAATTTACAATATAAATTTATTTCTGCCATTTTAACTTGAAGAGGAGGATAGATTTAGTGAAAGCAAGGCCCCCTTAAATGACCACTTACTCAGCAAGCAGCTCTCTGAAGGCCAGTATCCAACTTCAGATAATCTGTAGCATTCAAGAAACAAATGCCTTCTTTAAGAGAACATCAGTTGAAAAGTTGCTTTATAAAAACTACAAGTTAAATGAATAACCGAATTGCAGAGAATGAAAGCAATCCTGCTGTCGCTGAAGAATCAATTTCTCCCCTGCTGAGCTAACTGATTCTTCAGGAACAGTTTCTAGCTGTAAAGTCCCTTCAGTGTTAAAGAAGAAACCATGGCAATTTCTTCTGAGATACATGTAATACAGATACCCATCAGAAAGGAAGAAATGAAGAGTGGGTAGATAAAAGTTTAGTCAAAACAATAAAGTTTAAAGATGATCTTTAAGTAACACAAAGAGAGGAAGACAAGTATAAGAGTGATTTCCAGAGACTAAAAGAACAGAAGGGTCTTCTTCCAATGGTGGATGAAATGCATAGTGTGGGACACACAAAAGGTAACGGTTCATAGGGTGCACTATTAATTATAAAGATAGGAAAGGCGGCTGATGGGGCAAGGACAGACAGAGGAACTGAATGAAGAGAGTTCTAAATGTGAGGTATAAAGTGCACAGGGAGTTAATTTTAGTGAGCAAAGATTGAAGAGATAAGTGAATAAGGATTAATATAGCAGAAATCACAGCAAAAGATCAAGTATAGTATCATTCAACTATAAGGGACATCAGAGTGGGAAGGGAATGTCATAGCAAGGGATAAGTTAATGGTGATAACTTCATTTTCCTCCTTTTCTTTCTTTACAGTAAATATGTATTATTTCTTTGTGGATGCAGAGGCAAGGCTAACCCAGCACTCTCAATGACAGGAAGCAGAGATTCTTTGAACAACACATTGCTGTTTGATTAGACAATACTTTGAGATGTAGTCCTACAAAAGTCCTGTCAAGTTAAGTGCAAGTAGCGAAACACATGCTTTGGTAGTAGGTACAGCCAGGTTGGAAAGGTCTCAAAGGTCTCACTTAGGCAGTGAACTGGATAATCTGACAATATTGGTTTGTGGCCCCATGTTAGATTCTGCTGAGTTTATTATTAACTCCATTTAAGTACCCTGTGGATATGCCTAAATCCATACTCCCCCAAACTTCGCTATCACCTCTTCCTTCCCCTCTTCCTCAAAATCAATTTTTGTTTTAGCCAATTCTTCAAATGGTGCCTCCTGAACTCCCTCATCATAGTTCATAACTAATAACTTCTACTTTTTCTTCCCTTGGTAGAAAGTTCTTGTCATGTTTTATACATGAATGTTGATATGTGACATAACCAGGACCATTAATTAGTTCCTGAGTGGCCATGAGGGCTCTTTCTCAAATGCATTAATCCCACAGAGAGAGTCTGGGTTCTGCAAAAAAATGTATAGAAGACTAACACTTAGTTTTTGTTACGGGCATTCAGATCGCTCTACTCTGACACATCTGTTGATTTCCTAGGATGGAAGGGAGGAGGAGGAATGTTAATTATATATTGGTTGTTCAGTTATATTTAGGTGGTGGCAATTAACTGGAACTTGAATTGGAAGTGCATGATAATGTAACACATCATTGCACATTAAAAACTCAGAAGCTTACAAAGACTAGGCATCAGTTCTCTCCTTCACTGTCTGGCTTAGATCCAAAGACGGTAGCAGCAAAGAGAGACAGAAACCTAGAGACAGATATATGAATACCTAACAGATTCTCCGCTGAAGCAGAATGGCAGAAGATAGCAATCTCATGCTGGAATGTCAGTGCATCTGCTGGTCATAGTGCGTAATTTATGATAATCAAGAACAGTGTGCTGAAAAGAAGGTACATTCCATTGATTTGTCTCTAGCCTAAGAAAAGACACTAATTACAAAATATGTGCTTACTGGTTGGTGAGGGTAAATGTTGGTACCTGGACAAAACCCTGAAGGTAAATGAAGCAAAAGCTAAATAGTTTCAAGACTTTTGTACATTCTCAAGATACAGTTGTAGTGGTTATTCTTCTGCAGGTTAAATCTAGAGAGTTACTCCTTTTAAAACTTTAATTTAAAAACCCTGTGCTCCTACAGGATATACTCTACAAATCAACAATTAGACAACCACTCACAAACCATTTCAGATTTATTTTAAATTGGAAAGCAAAACTTTTCACATTGAGGTTGGTTGGCTCACTGAGCCGGTTCGTTGTTCCACAGATGTTTCGCTACCCTGCTGGGTAACATCATCAGTGCAGCTTCCGATGAAGCGCTGTTGTGTTTTCCCGCCTGTTATTTAAATTCTGGTGTCCGTTGAGCTGGATTACCTCACTTCTGGTTTTCCTTCGCAATGGAGTGCATATGGGGTCGAGCTCAATGTGTTTATTGATGGCTTTTTTCGTGGAGAACCAGGCTTCTAGGAATTCCCATGCTTGTCTCTGCTTTGCTTGTCACAGGATGCTGGTGTTGTCCCAGTTGAATGGTGGTTCTCCTTATCCATGCAGATATTGTGAAGGAAAACCAGAAGTGACATAATCCAGCCCAACGAACACCAGAGTTTAAATAACAGGCAGGAAACGGGAAAACACAACGGTGCTTCATCGGAGCCTGCACTAATGATGTTACCCAACAGGGTAATGATACATCTGTGGAACAACGAACCAGCTCGGCGAGACAACCAACCACAACATCCACAACCCGAGATGCAAATCTACTCTAAAACCTCAGGGACTTTTCATAGTCGTTCCATGGATAAATATTAGGGAGCAAAAATATGGTGGGGTCACTAACATTCTAGAGATTTTTGGTTGTCAAAAGTTAGTTTGAAACATTGTATCAGAGATAAAAGGTACTGCAGATGCTGGAGGATCCGGGATAACAAGCATGGGGCTGGATGAACACAGCAGGTCAAGCAGCATCATAGGAGCAGGAAAACTTGACGATTCGGGCCTAAACCCTTCATCAGAAATGGGGGAGGGGAAGAGGGTTCTGAAATAAATAGGGAGAGGGGGGGAGGCGGATAGAGGATGGATAGAGGAGAGGATAGGTGGAGAGAAGGCAGACAAGTCGAAGAGGCAGGGATGGAGCCAGTAAAGGTGAGTGTAGGTAGGGGGGTGAGGAGGAGATAGGTCAGTCCAGGGAGGACGGACAGGTCAAGGGGGCAGGATGATGTTAGTAGATAGGAGATGGGGCTGTGGCTTGAGGTGAGAGGAAAAACAGGTTAGGGAGGTGGAGATGAGCTGGGCTGGTTTTGGGATGCGGTTGGGGGAGGGGAGATTTTGAAGCTTGTGAAATCCACATTGATGCCATTGGGCTGCAGGGTTCCCAGGCTGAATATGATTTGCTGTTCCTGCACCCCATTTCTGATGAAGGGTTTAGGCCCGAAACGTCAAGTTTTCCTGCTCTTATGATGCTGCTTGACCTGCTGTGTTCATCCAGCCCCATGCTTGTTATCTTAGTTTGAAACATTTCCTGGCTCACAATAGCTGAAGTGCAAACATTCTCAATCTCAGAAATCCACTGTTCACTGTTAGGTTACTAGCCTCTAGCACAAGTACAACAGAACCTGGATCAAGAGTGTTCAAACTGATGTTGTCTGGCATCAAGTTCATTTTATTAATCTGGGTCACAATGGAGCTCAAGGTCAGAACTGAAAAGCCAGTACCTAATCCACTGCATGATCTACTCTCGTCTAACATGACGAAGAAATTTATGTTACATAACAAAAATAAAGCAGAATTTGATTATAATCTTATGTTATTATTCCATGGCTATAAGGCTTTTGTGAAAACTGAAATCAATACACTCAAAACGCCCACACTTTTCTGCTTTGAGCTACATTAACATAGGCTTATGGCAAGCTTTTTAATCTTCACAAGGCAGCTTAGAAGCAAACCATGGAGCCTTAGGGGCCTCAACTGAAGCTTATGTTACAGGTACCAACCAATTTTGCTGTTCTAACTTAGGATTTGGCCATCGATGAGGTCCCTGTTAAGACTAAAGGACCTTTACAGAACTCAAGACACACAACATCTAATAGGACAGACCATTGATAAAATACAAGCACGGGAGTTGAGCTGGCTGGGTTAATAGGCTGCACTGAAGGGTGTGGAGACTGTACATAGCTGACAGCTATCAGCAGTTTACATTCCTGCAACATTCCAAATCTGTTTCCTCAAATTCATGCTTTCAGTTATACTATCACCTTCACATGACAGATGATTAGCTTTCATATCAGCTTCAAACAAACATGCTTCTACACAACACACCCAGTCTCACTACTGTTTTTCCTCTGCATACACATGCTTTCCCAAGAATCAAGTACCATACACTATTTGCAGAGGCAGCCTGGCTATCAGGAAATCAGGTAATTTCTCATTAGTGATGCCTGCATCCTTTATAGTAGAATTAGCTAATTTGAAACAATTCAGAGCACATTTTATGGTGTTAATTTATTTTCAAGAAAGAGATTTCAAATTCTACAGCACTTGTCACAGTCTCAGAATGTCCCAGATTGCTTTAGAGCCAATAAAGTACTTTTGAAGTGTAGTCACTGTTGTAATGAAGGAAGCGTGATAGCTAATTTGCACTTAGCAGGGTCTCACAAGCAGCAATGTGATATTAACAAGATTTCAGTGAAGTTGGTTAAGAAACAGAATAATGGCGATGACACGGGAGATAATTTGCTGCTGTATTTCAAACCATTGGCATGAGATCGTTTTGTCCATGACAGCGCACAGATGCATCATCTTGGCTATCCATCCCAAACAATATGCCTCCAACAGTACAATATTCTCTCAGTTCGGCACCTTGGAGATGGCGGATGAGACAGCTGCCCATAGTATAGCTGATGACATTATAGCAGTAGTCAAGTCATGTAACACTGCAAATTGCACCATAGTACTTCACAAAGCATTATGAAACAGAACTCGATTTGGTGCCACATAATGAGTTATTAAGACAGATGAAGGACAGTTATTAGGACAGGTTTTGTGAAGCATTCAAAGGCAAGAAGCAAAGAAGTTTGAGAAGGAGCTCCAGAGCTTTGAGCTTAGGCAGCTGAGGACACAACTGCCAATGAAACTAGGAAATGCACAAGAGGCCAGAATCAGAGGAGCATGGATAAGTTGCCACACTGGAGATTACAGAGATAGGATGCCCCAAGATTCATCAACGACATAGTTGAAGCTTGAATAACTATGTCACTTGACAGATTAGCTAATAAAAGTAAACTGATGCTAATATCAGGAAACTGACTTCCTAACCCCTGTAGGCAACTGAAAACCACGCCATGCAAGGAACTGAAAGTTGATGCACACACAGCCCAGAAAGCTATAACTGAATAATAGTGAAGGTCTTCAGCAGTTCAATTTAATTTAAATAATAATAATGGAAGTCAGCAGAACGCTAGATCAGTTACTAGACTTAAGACATTCTGGTGGACACAGAGTCACCACTTGAATGCAATATTTTTCTCTCATGATCCAGAAAGATCCAGCAGCCCTTTTGGAGAACTTCCTTACTGAGGTTTCATCATTAAGAGTATATGTTCCTTATTACTTATGTGAGTGGATCATTTTTCAAAGCTCCCTGCAGATCAAGAGCACTTTGCAAAATGGTTGGCAACACCGTATTAACAAAATGATACTAAAAGCCACAGGCAATTGAGTCCATTATTACAGGTATTAAGATTTATATCCTTTCCAGTCACAATTTAGTGTTGTACCCACCTGTGCTATCATTCATATCTTGAGACAATCCACTGTTGTTAATTAGTTTGTGTGCAATTAACCTGGCACTTTGATTTCTAATACCATGGTACAAGCACGTGCAGTTTATTCAGCTAATAAAGTCCTTCTAGTTGATCAACGGTACAGAACTTTATCTTACTATAATTTCCCACCGAGAATACAAGGCATAGAACACAAAGAGATAGGGTAGCATGGTGGCTCAGTGGTTAGTGTTGCTGCTGCACAGCACTAGCGACCAAGGTTCGATTCCACTCTTGGTAGACCGTCAGTGTGGAGTTTGCACATTCCTGTGGTGTCTGCGTGGATTTCCTCTGGGTGCTCCAGTTTCCTCCCAAAGATGTGCAGATTAGGTGGAATGGCCGTACTAAATTGCCCACAGTGTCCAGGCGATGTGTAGGTTAGGTGGATTAGACATGGGAAATACAGGGTTACAGTGACAGGGTGGGGGAATGGGTCCAGCCAGGATGCTCTTCAGAGGGATTCTAAGTCATAGTTTCCTTAACTAAAGTGTTGGTAAGACCACATCTGGAGTCCTGAGAACAGTTCTGGCCACCATACCTAGGAGTGGCAATGTGGCCATGGGGAGACCACAGAATAGATTTACCAGAATGATATACTGGACTCCCAAGGGTCGAGTTGAGAAGAAATTACACAAACTGGCATTTATACCTTGGAATTTTGCAAAATATGTTGCAAACCAGAGCAACGATAGATTTAACAAGTTTGGCAAAAAAGAAACGAAGGCAACATTACAATTTTTTTTAAGCATAAGTGATTAGGATCTGGAATGCACCACTTAACACAGCAGCAGAGACAGATTCAAGTGTGGTTTTAGTGTGGACAATTTTCTGAAGAGAAGATTTGCAGGGCTACAGCAAATGGCAGGGGAGTGGGACTAGAAGTATGTTGCTCTTGCAGAGTACCAGAACAAACACAACAGGCCAAATAGGTTCCTTCTGCGCTGATTATTGGATATTCAGGGGAAGCTATGGGATAGCCTTGAGGGAAACTATTCCTGCTGAATGTGTGTGTAACAGACATAGTCTAAACATTACAGTCAGACATTTCAGGAGTAAATTCAGGAAACATTCACTCATAGAGCTAGAAATGTGGAACTCTGTAAATGACAACTTATGCTGGATCAACTGTTACTTCTAAAACTGAGGTTGATAGCTTATTGTCATCTAAACATATTAAAGGACACAGGGCAAAGCTGGGTATGTGGAGCTGGATCACTGATCAGTCATGATGGCATTAAATGGCAGAACAGATTCAAGGGACCAGATCATACACTAATGACTCACTAACTCATATTTATCATTCACTTTCTTCACTTCAACAGTAAACCATACCATTAGCCACCTTGGTCCTAAGTTCTGGAGTTCACTCCAAGCCTCTCAATATCTCTCTCTCCCTCGCTCCTTTTCCTCTGTTAAGATGGTGCTTTAAAACTACCACTTTTAACGAGCATTTGGAAACTTGACCAAAAATCTTCTTGTTTGGCTCAGCTGTCAGCACTTTTTTTCCCAGCTCTTGGAGCATCTAGGGGCTTTTTATGATGTTAGAAACACCATTCAAATGAAAGTTCTTACTGTTTGCACTGTTTCAAACATTGCCTTTACATTAGATGCCAAGTTCCTACCCCAGTCTTTGAGTCTTTTTCAGAATTTTTCTTTTCCCTGCACCAGATCTGCATTCAGGATACAGACTGGGTCTTGGAATCAATCCTACTGAGGAAACTCCCTCTTCCTTTAACTCTTCCAGGACTGAAGGGATTACTGGAGTCAAAATGCATACTTGATGTTGCAACAAGGAGTTTTCTGTTTTTTGAAGAAAATGGCGCTCCAAATTAAGAACAAACATTGGCATCACTTTCACAGTGCAAAAGAAAATTGCAATGTACAGTACACACTATTTTTGGATAAATTACAAACATCACTACAGTCACCGCAACAACCCATCCTTCCGGTATTTATTAAAACAAGTATGTAGGAATGATGACAGCACAATTATGCACAACTAGTACAGATGCTTAAAAATTTACTTTTCACTCCTTTAGATTCTCCTGCCACACAACATTATTTGGGTTAAAATATGGAAAAAGCAAATCACATTCATTACTAACCACTAATGAAAGCAGCCCAGAGCACCTGGCAACTCCCTCAAGTGGCAAAACTAGGCTAAGAAACATGCTTGGCATGAGATAACTCTGCCCTTCTGTCACAGAACCCTCAAAAAGCCAATGTATTTAATTAACAAAATGCTACAGCTTTTAGTAACTTCGGAACAAACAAAAAGAGAAGGCTACGTGCACGTCTTCATGCTGAATAGCATCTGCCTATATTCTCAAGATAGGGGAACAAACTAGGCTGGGCTGACATCCGTTAAGGAAACAGCACAATCAAATTCATTCAAAAGTGGTTTGCACTTTGGAAACCAAACTGATGAAATGTCTTTCTGAATAAACAGGCTTTTCTGTGCTGAAGTGGCGTAATGGACAGTTAGCCTGGCGGCTCAGATGTATAAGCAACGCCCTCAAAGAGGAAGTCTCTGGCACTTCCTCACAATGTCAGCAAGCAAGAGAAAAACAAAATCAAGAGGTGAGTAAAAGCATATTTAAAGAAAAATTTAGCAAGTTCAAATATTGCAACAGGCCTGTAAAAATCTATGTAATTGTGGGTTCTATTTTAGTGAGCACAACAGTAAAAGTGCAGCCTCTGAAAGGTGTGGAGCCAATACTCTCACAAATCAAAAAATATCCACTGAGTGCATTATAGTACCTTAGGCCCAGGATGATGACTGCAAGTGCTTTTCAAATCTGCATTTTTTTTCTGGAAATTGAACAAAGTTTTAGTCAGTAAGTTTTTTTTCTGAATACCGAAACAAGACAAGACAGCAACTCTTGAGTTAATTTTAGATTTGCTCGAATAGCTAGTTGGTTTTCCTGTTGTGCATCAATGGTGTGAATGCCAAATGTTTGTATTTTGCACAAACACTCAGTGGTTCTAAGGTTATGTTTGTGCACCCATTGCTGACCCAGAGAGGTGGTGTGTGTTGTATGTCCATTGCGTGTGTGTTGTGTTGTGTGTGCATTGTGTTGCGTATGTGTGTGTATATATAGCTGGCTGGGTAGGGTGTTGATTAGCAATTTACAGCAACATTACATGAAGCAATTCTTCATCTTCTGCAGTGCAATGTAAGTAGTCAAATGCTTCTAGAACTGATATGGGTAAATGACTTCAACAAACACTGTTTGCTGTATGCGTAAAAATAATTTGAGAACGAGGTTTGATCTGGTTCTAAGGGAATACTTTTGAAATCACTGGTAGAATCAATTTACATTGATCTTTGTTGTTTTAAAGTCAGACCTCAGCAGTAAAGTTAAAAAAAAAGCCCAGTCCAAATTGCCTTCAGGCATAAAATTGTCTTTTTTTAAAATAACCCCTAGAAAAATACAGAAGATTGTTTCCTTGGAAGAGCTGTCCAATTTGTCCCAAGTCCTTGCTCTCTCCCAATAGCACAAAAAACGTTTGCTTTTCAATATTTCATCCAATTTTCTTCTGATGCATATTACTGAATCTGCTTCTATCAGCCTTTCAGGCAATGATTTCTACATCACAGCACCTCAGTAAAAAAAAAAATCATCTGTGCTCCCTTGCATTATTATGAATTATGTTAAATGCGTAACTTCTGGTCACAGACTCCCCTATTAATGTAAACCACTTATATAAATTCATGCTATTCCATTCTATTAAAATTTTCCCTGAACTCTATTTGTTCCAAGAAAAACAATACCAGTTTGGTCTCCACATCACTAAAAGTTACTAATGCCTGATTGCCTTCCAGTGAATTTCCTCTCTCTCCAAGGCCTTAAAGTCATTGCTAAAGGGTAGTGCAGAAAGGACACACAAAATGGCTGATTTATAAAGACTTAGCATAACATACTGTGCATGTCTAATTACAATGTATTTATGCACTTATACTATAAATTGAATTGTATTGATTAATTTGAAAGAAAAGCACCATGGGTCATCTAGTTATCTGAATCAATATCAACTCATAGGTTAATGTTTCAAGTCACCGAGGATCCCAGATGCTATTGCACCACACAAGCAATCTTGTTCCTATTTTAGGATCAGTCTTTTGAGTTTAATCAATGGCAGGTTGCCCATACTTCATTATTTTGAATAGTTAATAGACCACATTTGAGGTTCTAGTTCCTGACACATGGCTTATCTTGGAGCGCAACCAAACCATTTTACTGCTTTGAGGGTTGATGGAATCTTCATGAAGACAACTCTCCTCCATTTGACCACAAAATATTCTGGAAAGACAACTCATGTCTAGCTGCACTTCATAACACACACAAACACAAGCAGCCCCTGTGCAGTGAACAGGTTCCGTTCAGGGATCTATTCACAAGTTGATTTGTACTCAAATCTGAACATAATGCATAAAATATAAAATAGCCATTGGTAAGTATGGAAAATGTTCATATGTCAGATATTTAAAATTATACTCCTGTATGGAATTGTATTTTTATGTACGAGTATTCATAAATTGGACATTCATAAATCAGGGATACACTGTAATCTTAAGATTACAGTTTAGCTGATGGATAGCAAAATTAGGAAGCACTTTTGCACAACAAAATGGTAACGGAAATGTGGCGGTCAATTGAAATTTCCATGATTAAAACATATTAAAGATCAGGTATTGAATCCTTAGGCTTAGGTCATTTTTAAAAACAGACATAATGCAAAAACGAAGCAAATGTTCTGTTAGGTTGATTCATACATCAAGGCCAAGCAGTCAACTTGAACCTCAAATTAAAATCTGAGATTACTACAGGATAGTAAACTAGCAAATTACATCATAAAGGAATAATGTTCTAGTTTTATCTCAAAACATACAGCATGTAGTCTAACCAAGCACAAGTAAAACAAGCACTTTTCTGAAGAAGGGTCCAGACCCGAAACGTCAGCTTTCCTGCTCCTCTGATGCTGCTTGGCCTGCTGAGTTCATCCAGCTCTACACCTTGTTATCTCAGATTCTCCAGCATCAGCAGTTCCTACTATCTCTGAATCGACTTTTATTTCAAGTTCTGGCCAGAAGTAAATCATACACATTGTGGAATACTTACAAGCCCTTCTTCTGAGAATGCAAATACAAATATCAGCTGAACACATGTAACAAAACAGAGGATCAATCAATAAATGGAGACCAGCAACTTGGTTTTATAATCACTCCTGCATCATTGCATTTCCCAAATCCCAAAATTTAAGGAGTAAAGTGCAATTAGAGGGACAAAACAAAACATCAAGATTTTTTTGTTCACTCATGGGAGGTGGGTATCATGGGTGGGCCAGCATTTATTGACCATCCATAGTTGCCCCCAAAAAGGCGGTGGTGAGCTGCCTTCTTAAACTGCTGCAGTCCATGTGCTATATGTAAGCTCACAAGGTCATTAGGGAGGAATTCCAGGATCTTGACCTAGTGAAGAGAAGGAACTGCAATATATTTCTAAGTCATGATGGCGAATGACTTGGAGGGGAACTTGTAGATGGTTGTGTTCCAATGTATTTGTCGTCCTTGTCCTATTAGATGGGACTGGTCATGTTTGGAAAGTGCTGTCTGAGGATCTTTGGTGAATTTTTGCAGTGTACCTTATAGATAGTACACACTGCTGCTACTGAGCGTGGGTGGTGGGGGATTGGATGTTTGTGAATGTTGTACCAATGAAATATGCTACTTTGTCCTGAATGGTGTCAAGCTTCGAGTGTTGTTGGAGCTGCACCTATCCAGGCAGGGTTGGGGGTGGGGGGGGGGGAGCTAGTATTCCCTCATAACTCCTCATTTCAATCAAGCATATGGTGAACAGGCTTTGAGGGAGTCAGGCGGTGAGCTATTCACTGCAATATTCCTAGCTTCTCAGCTGTTCTTGTAGCCACTGTATTTATTTAGCTAGTCCAATTCAGTTTCTGATGAATGGTAACACACCACCACAACATGCACCCCCCAAAAGAAAAGGATGTTGCCACTGGGGGTTTCAGCAATGTTTATGCCATTGAATATCAAGTGGTGATGGTTAGATTTGTCGTAATTGGGGATAGTCATTACCTGGTATTTGTATGGCACAAATGGTGCTATTTTTCAGCCCGAGCCTGGATGTTGGACATTTGGACATAACATGTTTCAGCATCTGAGGAATCACAAAGAGCGCTAAAATTTCATAACAATAAATTACGGAAAAGTTGTTATTTGTCTTACGTATTTTCATCTCCCCTTCATTCACCTGTGGCACTCTTACTGATTAGTAAGACAGAGAAATTACAATCAATTTTCATTCAACTCACTTTAAGCAAATTATAGTTCATTGCCTCTTCCTCTTTTCCCACCATTCTTTGATGGGTTGCTGACCTTTATGGCTTGTTTGTGGTGCCTTTCTTTGAAACACTTAAACAAAAAGGTTGTTTCTTTCTGAAGTTCCAAGAGTGAAGCTTTAGTATTTGCTCCTTAAACTCTCCATTTCTTATAATGTAAACAGTTATGGAATCGATTGATAACTAATCAACTAATACTTTTCATTGCTTATGAACTGCATATCAAAAACCTTTTTATAGTGATAATACAGCGTGGAACTGGAGGAACACAGCAGGCAGCATCAGAGGAGCAGGAAAGTTGACGTTTCGAGTCGGGACCCTTCTTCAGGATCAGGGAGGGGGAGGGAAGCTGGGAAATAAATAAAGGGAGGAGGGGTGGGGCTGGGGCAAGGTTGGTGGGATGCTGATAGGTGAGTGCAGGTAGGGAGCAGTGGGGATTGGTCAGTGGGAAGGGTGGGACAGATAGGTGGGAAAGAAGATGGACATGTAGTATCAGGTCAAGGAGGTGGGGATGAGAGGGGAGAGTTGGACATGGGATGAGGCTGGGGGTGGGGAGATTTTGAAACTGGTGAATTCTATGTTCACACCATCAGGATGTAGGTCCCGAGGTGGAATATGAGGTGTTCTAGCTCCTCTAGTTTGCATGTGGCATCATTGTGGCACTGGAAGAGGCCCAGGATGGACGTGTCACCAAGGGAATGGGAGGGGGAATTAAAATGGTAGGCAATCAGAAAGTGTTTTCGGTTATAGCGTACAGAGCGCAGATGCTCTGCAAGTCGGTCACCAAGTCTGCACTTGGTCTCACCAATGTACAGGAGGCCATATCAGGAGCAACGAATACAGTTGGAGGATGTACAGGTGAACCTCTGTCAGATTTGGAAAGTTTGTCTTGGGCCTTGGGTGGAGGTGAGTGGGGAGGTGTAGGGGCAGGTGTAGCACCTAGTGTGGTTCCAGGGAAAGGTGCTGGGGGTTGGTGGGGTTGATGATGAGTGTGGAGTGGATGAGGGAGTCGCAGAGTGAGCTTAGTACCCACCTTTTTATTGTGGCTTTACAGTACCACAGCAGAAATCCAAAGTAATGACAAACAATACATCATGAATTTACTTATAGTAGTGGGGTCTCGTGACTCCCAGGTTGAGAAAAATATGAAGAAAGAAAAGCATTTAATTGGTACCCATTGTGTCACAATCACAAGGGTGATTAGGTGTTGTACACCCATTCAGCCATTATCAACTTTGCTCAATAATAAACGAGGCCACAATCACTAAATTAATAATGATTAGCCTCAACTGTTTGTGTGAACAGGACTAGAGAAGGAAGTTATTCTGCAGCATTGTATTAGTGTCCCTTCCTCTGAATCGGGGGACCAGGTTCAAGTCCTACCTGCTTCAGAAGAACATTGTAACATCTCTAAATTAGTTAATTAGAAAACATCTATTAATATGATAGGGAAGTGGAAGTACTACTTGGTCCATACAAAGTTCGGATTGATAGATAGGATATAATCTGGAAACTCATAAGCTAAGATCAGCCATTACATTACCAGGCTCTACATTGCAAGATGGCTCAAGGAAGATGACAAGGTACAACTTGTCAGTGACATTGAAAGGCTAGATAGGAGTTCATTAAGCTAGTGATGCCAATCTAGATTCTGTTGTGTATAACTGGTTTGTACATGAGCAGATAGAAGAAGCATCCACATCAGGATCCACTGTGAAAGCCCAGGTGAAGAAGTACAACAATGAACTGAATAGCCAGAGTTCCTGGTTAGTGATAGCTTGTTCAACAGCTCAGGACATGACAAGCGATCAACAGCTCATAATCTCTGGAGCGATCAGGCCACGGATGGGGCTGCAGCTGACACCCAAGCACTGAAACTGAAAGCCTAACTGGGGGAAGAAGCCTTCATAACAGAGTACGAGTATAATCCAGATGAGACAGGGGTGTTTTATAAGAATACTACCTGATAATAGTCTGGCAGCCAAGACTGATGCACTAAGCGTCAAGAATTAAGTAATCTAAGAAATGAGTGACATTTCTGTTAGCCTGTAACAAGACAGGAAACTACAAACTAACTCCTTTGGTGATTGGAAAGTCCAGGAAAAACACAATGCTTTTGTCATGTGCATAGTGAAAATACAAGGGCGGTTATTTTTTGGGTATTTTATGCACTGTTAGAAGGCACTCGAGGTTAAAGTGTCAGAAGAAAACCATCCTCTTGCTAGATAACTATCAACCACAGCAAAACAAGCTCTCTACTCTGAATTGCATCATGACAAATGGTTACCAGGAGGGCAGAGAAACACTACAATGATGGCTTCACAGCCTTGCTGAAAAAGTGCTACATTCTCACTGACTCAAGTAGCAGGGCGTGCAGATCAAGTGTTAGGCTACTTAGTCACTTCAGGACCTACAAGTCTGGAGAGGAATAAAATCACCCGTGATCCCAAAGGACTGTCTAAGAAGAAGAATCTCATGAATGGAATTTCAAGATAATAAATTTCAGATTGCCTGATGCAGACTTTTAAAGTTGAGGTCTGTAGTCTCCATTTGAATTCCAGCAATTCCCTTCAAGAAATCAGAGTGCGGCAATTTGAGAGGCTAGGATTAGACAACACATGCTGGAAACTGGGAGGGTGAATATAAACTTCAAGCTGAGACAAAAATTCCATTTCCATTTTTAGAGGAAATTTGTACAAGATAGGATGACTCAGTTCAGAATGAGGTCCATCTGCATTTTGTTTTATAAAGTAATTACAAAGTATCTAATTTACATTGCATTGCACTGCAGTAAAAAGCTTGTTGCCATCCTCTGACATAAATCAATGATGGTCACATCACCAAAACCAGAAGGAACAATCAAAATGAGAGATATATGAAAGTGCAACTCCAATAGTGTTTTGATACATAGAGGAGTTATGATGGATTCAAATTCTTCTTTTTCACCAAAATTGGTAGCAGATGATGCTCAATTTTTGAATTTAAAAATTTCAAATCAGGAGTTGGCTCTGATAATTTTTGGTTTCTCCTAGGAACCTCATTAAACGCCTGATATTTTTAGTGTGTTACTGAATGTGGGGAGCAAACAGACAAAAATATTTAGACAGACAAACAGGAGGCTGGAAAAACACAGCACATCTGGAGGAGGCGAAGATAACCTTTTGGGTATTACCCTTCTTCGGAGCTTTGAAATTCAAATTTGCTGGTAAAGTCAAACAAAAATGGCAACGGCATAACTTTCCCTTTCCACCTTAAAAAGAGCAGAAATAAAAGCTCACAATTAGCCAAGTTAATTCCAACATCCTCCTTCCTATAAATGTGCTGAAGAGAAGAACCAACTCTGCACAAGTACGTCCTTTTTGAAAACTGGAACTGGTGACATAGAAAACCTTCCTCACTGTTTGCTAAGTTAACAAAGGGATCTTAATGAAATGGGTTAATGGGTTGAAAAACGGCAGATTGAGTTCAACCTGGATAAATGCAAGGTATTGCATTTTGATACAACAAACAAGGATAGGGCTTACACAGTTAACAGTAGGACCTTGGGTAGTGTTGTAGAACAGAGGAACCTAGGGATTCAGGTACACATTCCTTTGAAGTTTGTGTCACATACAGTCAGGGTGGTTAAAAAGGCGTTTGGCACGCTTGCCTTCACTGCTCAGTCCTTTTGAGTATAGGAGTTGAGATGTCATGTTGAGGTTGTACAGGACATTGGTGAGGCAATTCTGGAATACTGTGTCCAGTTCTGGTCGTCCAGTTATAGGAAGGATATTATAGAGCTGGAGGGGTTTCAGAAGCGATTTACCAGGATGTTGCTGGATGTGGAAAGTTTGAATTATTAAGAAAGGCCGGATAAATTGGGATTTTTTTCCACTGGAGTGTAGGAAGTTAAGAGGAGACGTTAGTGTAAAAAATAATGAGGGGTTTGGATAGAGTTACTGATAGTTGTCTTTTCCCTAGAATGGAGGTTTTCAAGATTAAGGGACATGTTTTTAAGGACAGGAGAGAGATTTTTTAAAAAAGGGCAAATTTTTTACCCAGAGGGTGGTTCGCGTGTGGAATGAACTTCCAGAGGAAGTGGTGGATGTGGGTACAATTACAAAGTTTAAAAGATAAGTACATGAAAAGGAAGGGTTTGGAGGGATATGGGCCAGCAGCAGGCAGGTGGGACTAGTTTAGTTTGGAATTATAGTTGGCATGGACTAGTTGGATCAAAGGATCTGCTTCTGTGCTAAATGACGCAATGATGCAATGACTCCATGCCTATAAGTGTACATCAATACAGGTTTGTTAGATGACAGATTCTACACATGTGGTAGGCATGCCAACACGTTGACTTCCAGTTTCAGAAGCTGCTGCCACATGTGGACAGACATTGGAGATCTGCTCACAAAACAAAAGAGCAGGTGAGGGTTTGGGTCTAGTGGTGGTCAGTGATGAGATTCGGGGGAGAGGGTGTGTCAGGTCAGGGTGTGGGGTGGTGTAGTTAAAGTCATGTGAGCTAAGTTGGGGAGTCAGTTTAATAGTTAGTCTAGGTACTTAATAGGCTAGTGTTCTCTGAGTAACCATTTATTTAGCTTCAACAGAACCCTCCAAATTCTCCAATTTAAATGGATGCTTTCAGAGAGTTCTAGATGAAGGGGAATTACACAGTAGAACCTTCAATTTGTGGACAATCCCACCGGGAGTCTGCTACAACGGGGATTCCACAAGGTCACAATGCACAACTCCCATCTACACTTCAGAAACGACTATCCAGCCGTTGGAAAATCTGGGTCATTATTCCCAGCAGCGAATATCAGCAGATAACCTACTTCTTACTCTATCAATGACGCACTGACAAAAACCAACGTCATTCTAGCTTACACTTCATTTTCGCTTTCACAGCAAAATCAAGATAGAAGTGTCCTCCTGCAATCAACAGGGCAGCAGCAAATTTCACCTTGGCTGTTAAAGAGGGGCAAAAGCATGGAAAACACGACAAAACATTTATTAAACAGCACAACAAAGAACAACAGTCATCCTGTCACATCAAAGAGCCTAATAAATTACAGGGCCATGCATTCCTCTGAAGTAGCTAGGATGGCCAGGTTCAGTAGGTCACATTAAAAGATGAAAGGAAGGATGGACAATTCCGACGTGCCCAGGAGGTTCCGCAAAGGAAGGTTCCAACTCATGCCCAAAACCAGGCTGGGCAGTTTAATTTGCCACGTGGCCTCTCCCATTGGAGGAAAAAAATATCAGTGGCGGCAGGATGAAGCACTCACATTGACAATAATTGGCCACTTAAAGGCCTCAATAAGCCCAAGAGCTGGCAAGCACCAAAGTCTAACCCCTCCTCCCCAACATAAAATTTTAGCCAGATTGGGGTGGCGAATAAGGGCACATGCTAGATTTTATCTGAACTCCTGCCTTCACTGTACTACTGGGCAGCAGAAGACCTAGCCCTTATTGTCTGGTTCTGGTCACCACGACATAATGGAGACATTCACGTGCTTCACTCAGGGCAGGGACGATCTAATAAGCTGATCCAACGGAGTCACTGTGTGTGTGTGTCTGTGTGTGTGTGCGTGCACGCCTATGAATTTTTAAGATAGGTCAGATAAGAAACGAGTAGCAAATGTCAAGCTAAAAAATAAATGAAATAGTTCAAGATCAAGGGTGCAGGAGTAGAAGATATTAAGGCATAACTTTACACTTGATATCAGCAGCTTCTCTTCATGCTTATGGTTAGTACTTGGAATAGACTTCTGGTGTAGTAGTGGAGGTGAAAACCCTGGAATGATTTCAGAAACAACTGCATGCAGAAGGAATGGGTATTAGAATTGTCAGATGGCAATATTGAGAATTGTTGTCTTCTTTTATCTAGTATACTATGATCACTGCACTGTAATTTAGAAAGAGTGTCAAACCATTTCACCTTGTTCCGAAGTGTTAATGGCGCACTGCTAGAGCAGGAGGGGCTTGAACCCAGGCCTTCCAGCTCAGCAGTGTGGACACTACCTCTACCCAACGTGAGCCCCTCCATAATAGTTATAAAACAACAATATTTGATTGAACCTAATAGCGAGAGTAACCGCTACACCTCGAGGAAAAAGAGTTTAAATGAATAAAGGTGCAGAAATGTTTGTTTTATACAGCCCCCGAGCAAATGTATTCAGATACCGCAGCACATTACATTATTGTCATGCCATTATCTGCTGGTTCAATCTCACTTCCTGGCTCTGCTTTTCGCATCTGCCATTCTGCCCCAAGATGTAATTTTCTATCATTAGCCTCTAGATATCTTTCGAGAAGCTTCTTCCCAATACATGCCCTCATTCATGGCAAAAAATTTATGAAGAGAATTTTTTTGGCATTGTCACCCATGCACCGTTTTTCTCGAGCAACCAGCATCATTCTTGTATCATTAAGATTATCGAAGAAAGCCATACAGACCGCAAAGGCAGTGGCCTGCAAAGCTGCCCATCTCACATAGCTAAACATAGCAAAACTTACACGTAGAAGAACCTACATGTTTACCTTGTACATCCTTAGAACAACAGGGAACATAGTGCATTGACTTAACTGCTACCACTGTGAATCATAGAATCCTAATGTAAAAGATCCTCTGTTTCTCTTCTTTTGGTAAAAGGATTCAATCTGTATTTTAAACTAAAACCAAAAGAACTGTGGATGCTGTAAATCAGAAACAAAAATAGAAGTTGCTGGAGAAGCTTCACAAGTCTGGCAGCATCCATGAAGAGAAATCAGAGTTAATGTTTTGGGTCTGGTGACCCTTCCGTATTGATTAAAGTCTTGGAGATCATAATGGTGTTTAAACAAATTTAACTAAGTGAGGCACAAGAGACTGAAAGTTGGTGACAACACTTGAAACTCTATAATCTACGAAAGCTTCATGATTTTCTGAAGAAGGGTCACTGGACCCAAGACATTAACTCTGATTTCTCTTCACAGATGCTGCCAGACCTGCTGAGCTTTTCCAGCAACTTCTGCTTTTGTTTCAATCTGTATTCATTAGCATTTCACCTGCTTATGGGAACACCTCCTCTTTATTTAATTTTTATTTACCCTTTTTAGTTTTAAACACTGTGGTCTTTTGTTATTCAGCCTCTCAATCTGCTGAAGCAGTGTTAGTGATCCTGATGCAAGGAATTTCAGCAGTACAAAAATTATGAAATTCAACCTCTTTACAAAAAATCCAAATATTGGAATTTGGATTAGCTTTTATTGTCACACGTACTCACTTGTTATGAGTGCAGTGAAAAGCTTACAAGCTGCCACTTGCAGCGATGTCTTATGTACAAATATACCTAGGCACCGAATCTTAGTACAAAGTAGAAAGACAGAGAAAGCAAGCCAACATTACAATCTCTATTACTAAAGCGTAAAAAAAAACTAAGCACAGTGAACAGTTTAACATCACAGTCCTGTGCTCACATTCATCACAAAGCTCAACTTCGCCCTCGCTGTCGTGTTGAGCTGCCTGCTCCCGCTACTGCCACAGGTCCCTGAGGCTGCCTGCTCTCACTGCCGGCCCCTGGGACGTGCTGCCTGTGCGATGCTCTGGTGCTGCTACCCCACACACTGCTGCGGAGCTCTTCCCCACGCTGCTCTGGGGCTCGCACCCCACGCGCTGCTGCAGAGCTCTTCCCCACGCTGCTCTGGGGCTCGCAGCCCACACGCTGCTGCAGAGCTCTTCCCCACGCTGCTCTGGGGCTCGCAGCCCACGCACTGCTGCAGCGCTCTTCCCCACGCTGCTCTGGGGCTTGCAGCCCACGCACTGCTGCAGAGCTCTTCCCCACGCTGCTCTGGAGCTCGCAGCCCGCACACTGCTGCAGAGCTCTTCCCCACGCTGCTCTGGGGCTCGCAGCCCACGCACTGCTGCAGCGCTCTTCCCCGCGCTGCTCTGGGGCTTGCAGCCCACGCACTGCTGCAGGGCTCTTCCCCACGCTGCTCTGGGGCTGCTACCCCAAGCACTGCTGTGGAGCTCTCCCCCATGCTGCTCTGGGGCTCACAGCCCATGCACTGCTGCGGAGCTCTTCCCCACACTGCTCTGGGGCTGCTACCCCACGCACTGCTGGAGGGGTCTTCCCCACGCTGCTCTGGGGCTGCTACCCCACGCACTGCTGGAGAAGTCTTTCCCCACGCTGCTCTGGGAGTCGCAACTCATGCACTGCTGCAGGGCTCTTTCTCCAAACCCATCACTAAACTGAAAGTCACTCACTTAAAATAACTGCCTTTGCTTTTCTGATTCAGCTAGAATACCATTGTGTATCAGTGACTTGTACAAGTGGACAGGATTACATCTGCTCAAGTTGGGATGCACAGTCACTCCCATCAAAGCTGGACTCGTAATTTCCATTGTACACCTTCTGTTTATCTTCTTATAAGTAGTGTAAATAAATTGTTTAAGTCTTGGAGATTATAATGGTGTTTAATCAAATTTAACTAAATGAGGCACAAGAGAATGAAAGTTGGTGACAATGGTAAAAAGACACTTGAAATCTTTTGTAATTCTACAGAAGCAACATAATTTTCTCTCTCTCTCTCTATCACACACACATCCACATGTGCATTCTCTGCCCAACGCATATGTGTACACAGATGTACCAGAATTTGTTCCTTTAGCTGCCTGGGCTGACCTAAACCACTCTGCTAACATATCCCTCTTCAGCTTTCTTGGAACTTAATATATTAAAGTCTGTGAAAAAAGCAAACTACAATCATAGATGGACATTGAGCATCTTTGGAAGAAGTACAGTAAGTAATTACCCTAAAAGTTGCATTTGTGCTCCTGAAAATTACAACTTTAATTGAAACAACTTCAAGTCAAGTCTGAGATAGCAAGAACTGTCGACGCTGGAGTCAGAGACAGTGCCGACCCTCTGTTTCCTGCTCCTCTGATGCCGCCTGACCTGCTGTGTTCTTCCAGCTCCACACTGTGTTATCTCAAGTCAAGTCTGGTTTCCCATAGAAATCAACATTAAAGCCAGAGTTGGGTTCCTATGACAGTTGTTTGTTGGGGATAAAGAAAAACATAGATTGAAATACTGTTCCTTATACGCATAGTACTGTGTATTCCTTGCTGAAATAAGTTGCAAAATAAAATAAATGACTAAAATAAAAGAAACACTGTACAGTTAAGTCGCCCAGGACCATTCTCAGCAGAAAACAACTTGGAAACAGAATTAAGCTGAAATGGTGTACATTGCTAAATGCCCATCTTCATAAATAGAATAACCTTTAAAATTATAAATGTAATTGCTATAAATATTAACCTCACCTAATAACATTTGATTTGACCATGCTGTAACTAATGGTAGAGACTGGTCAGAAAACTACCTGCACTGGAGGGAACTGAGATTAGACACAGAAATCACAGGAGGTCCAGGAAAACTGATTGTGGTGGAAGGAAGAGGAAAAAGTTTCGAATACGGGCAGCCTGCAAAGCATCAAATTTGTAGCAAACAATGTTAAACTGAAACTCACATCGTTAAATATAACATCTCTATTTTACTAACAATGTTAAAGTAAAACCATGTTAATGGAGTCAATAGTAAATAAAGAATTACTGTATTCAAACTCATCCAATTACCATAATACTTAGTTTTATAAACAATAAGAAAAATGTCCCAGTTAGAAATTTTGGAAATATACACTTTTGATCTACTGTATGTTTTTATGTGACGAGATCCATTGCTACAGCACACCCCGTACACTTGTGAGTGGCATTAATTGCTACATTGAAATCACAATTCATTAATTTTTGCTTTTTTTTAATATAAAGTTGACCAGCCTTTGTAATCTGGGCTATGCTCTGTATTCCCATGGCTTTCCATCACGAAGCTTTGACCCCAGTGTTTCTTGCTTGGGTGTTAAGACTGCAGGAACCGAAGGTAAAGTTTAAATGGGAAAATGCTGAAATTACGCAGCAGGCCAATGTCCACGAAGACAAAAAAAAAAGTTAACACTTTAAATCACAATCCTTCAACAGCACCTTCTAAACATGTGATATCCATCTCCTAGAAGGACAAGATCAGCAGATACATCGGAAAAAAGCCACATGCAAGACACACAGCATTCTGACACAGCACTATACTGCAGTTCCTTCACTATAGGTGGCTCAAAATCCTCCAATCTGTCCCTAACATACTGTGGGTTTTAAAGTTCAATGAATGGTTGTCTAGCCAGGGATGCCCACATCTCATGAAAGAATCAAATATTTCTTTCATCAGAACTTGATTTGGATATTTGGAAATCAAACATGTTTTGAACAAGTATAGACAATGATAGGGGATGATGGGGTAGGGAGGGGGATAGAAAAACAAAGGGAAAAGTAGAGTGAAATGTAGGAATGATTATAACAAAAATGGATGATGATGAAAGGCAAATTGAGATAGTAATGGGGCAAAGATGGGTCTAGAGGAAGTCCAAATGGCAAAAGCAGAATCATTACCCATAACTGCTCACAGAAAAACGTGGGCAGACATTATGATGTGAAAGTGGTGAACTTGGAGCGGCACGATGGCTTAGTGATTAGCACTGCTCCATCACAGTGCCAGGACCTCGGTTCGATTCCACTTTCAGGCAACTGTGTGGAGTTTACACATTTGCTCCACATCTGCATGGGTTTCCTCCAGGTGCTCAAGTTTCCTTCCACAGTCCAAAGATGTGCAGGTTAGGTGGATCGGAAATGCCAAATTGCCCAAAGTGTCCAGAAATATGCAGGCTAGGTGGATTGGCCATAGGAAAATGCAGGGCCCCAGGAATAGGGTAGGGGGTGGGTCGGGGTGAGATGTTATTTAGAAGGTCAGTGTAAATTTGATGGGCTGAATGGCCTGCTTCCACACCGTAGAGATTCTATGAATCTAATTCAATGTTGAGTCCAGAAGATTGTAAAAGGCTGAATCAAAAGATGTTCTTTGACCTAATATTGATCTTCAATGGGATATTGAAGTAGGCCAAAAACAGATTGGTCGGGGAGGAAGAAAGGTGGAAAAAGTTAAGCAACAGGTAACCAGGAGCTCTGGGTTATTCTTCCCGACTGAATAGAGATGTTCTGGACAGTGGCCACCCAGTTAGTGTTGAGCCTTTGCAGTAAAAAGAAGAGCACGTTGTCAGCAGCAAGCACTGCGTGCTAAATTGGAAAGAAGTAGAAGTAATCTTCTGATTAGGCATGTTCTAAGACTCCAGATTTATCAAGTTCAACAATTTCAGGTCATCAATTATAACAAACATTCACAATTTTCTTCCTAGAGAGCAGATGTTGAAAACTATTTTGCCATCTCATTTCCACCTCTTCTGGACATGTATATTCTTTCCTGGCCTATTCCTTTACAATTCTTTTTTCTGCTTTGCAACATCATCCCTTTAATCCTTTAATCTTTATTGTCTTCTATCCAGTGATAATGCTTCTTTTTTGTTCTTTACATTTAATCCGTTTTATTTATGCGGATTTATCGATGGCCAGATAATCATTTCTGAAGCACAGAAAGGAGTTGTGCATTGGAACCCTGAGGAATCCCTCAGCATAGCACACTCCAAGAGAACTGCCTGGGAAATTGGAGATTTCAATGAACAAATCCCTTGTGCCAGGAACTCTCCAGAAGTATCCTTTTAAATCTGAGTATTCAGATGGTTGTACTGCAGGTATCAGTTACCCAGGAAACATTAGACAAATACCCAGTCAAATTCTTGGATTACTGTTAAATTAACCCTGCAACCTACCACACACATCCCCAACTACACTTCTCCTGGGCCTCTTACACCCTTACCCAGCGCTCTCCAATCCCTCTGAGCACCAACCCACTTTCCCAAACCTCCAGGATCAAACAACCCCCACGCCAGACGTGACACCACCCTCTGCCCATGTGACCCAACAGGAAAATCTCTCATGCACCATTGAACCCAACACTTCCTACTTCCCCAAGATCCACCATTCCGCTCTACCAAGGTCAAGATGCGTGCGCGCGCACACACACACACACACACACACACCCACCCACCCACCCTCCATCCCTGACACTCTTCCTACCTTGCACCACGCATCACACTTACCTGGCACCCCATGCAACTGGTATCTTGCCACTCTACCCACTGGCACCCTAGCACCTTACCCACCTGACACCCTAACCTCACACTTAGCATACAAACTTACCATTTCTCAGGGTTTTCAAAGTGGCTATTTCGGCTGCTGTACATTTAAGCCACAGAATATGCAACTATTGCTATGAGAAATAGGGTGTGATTTCCCAGTTCTGATGAAAGGTCACAGAGCTGAGATATTAACTCTATTTCTACATTCTGTCTGAGAATTGGCTATTTCCAGTATTTTCCATTTTTATTGCAGATCTCTAGTATCTACTGTACTTTACTTTTGTAAAAACTCTTCTTATTTCCACATCAAAGCCTTTGAAACTGTGAAAGAAGATGGCATCTGATCAAGAAATCAGTTACCTCATGCTGAGTTTTATTTCATTTCAAGCATTTCTTTTGTAATTTAAGCTGCAGTTTGAAAAATAGTTTTTATGTTTTCTTGCCAAAACGTCCAATTACAATAAATGCAACCTCTGGCAATATATCACTGCATTCCAAAAAATGTCAGTGTCAACGTGCAAGCTCAGTGTAATAAATGTGATGTACACTTGGCACTTCTACCCAATGCAATGCTGCATTTTTAAGTTGATTACTCCGGGATGGAGTCCTGCAGCGATTTTTGTAAATCCTTAAGTACTTTCACAGTGAAAGTTGGCGGCATCTAGCAGCGCAAGATTGAATGAAATTACCGTTTCTTAATTCAATATTTATGACTAAAACTGTCTCAATCACTGCTCAAGTAATATCTTCATTGTTCAGACCACAGGTGGGGGTTTGCATGCAATTCTATGCACCACACATCAGAAAGGATGTCAGAGCCTTGGAGAGGATCCAGGGGAGATTGATCAAAATGGTCCTCAGGCTAAGGGACTTCCGTTTTCCGAAGAGTCTACAAAAGCTGGAAATATTTTATTGACAGCAGGGATGGTCAAAGGAAGATTTAACCAAGGTATACAAAATTATGGGAGGTGTTATGATCTGGAATGCTCTGCCTGAAAGGGCAATGGAATCAGATTCAAACATAACTTTCAAAAAATAATAAGCTATGCACTTGAAAACATATACTCAGGACTAGGGGGAAAAGGACATTAGGAGAGGACTGATTGGCTACCTCTTCAAACAGCCAGCAGAGGCATGATGGGCTGAATTTTGGAACGTGGACTGAAAGGCTTTCTCTGCTCTCCAATTTTGTAACAGCTCTTACCAGTCCCACTTGACAAATAAGGCAAGATTTTACTCTAAAATATTAACATCCTTATTAAAGATTCGAACACAACGTCCAGAAGTTAAAGTTTAAATAAAAGAACGATATAGCTTTCAAAAGTCTACACATTCGTGAAGAGTAGAGTCTTTGAAGAGTGTTCTTTTTGCATTATGATTTAGTCTTCCTACATAACAATAGTGATGACACTGCAAAAAATAGACAGTTGGCTGTAAAGCACTTTGAGATGCGCTGAAGTCACGAAAGGTTCCAGATAAACCTACTTTCTTTAAATTACAGTCTCTGCTAACAGCAAGGAATTACAGTGTTTCAATGAACAAGATGTTTCAAATCCACATTTAAGTGTATTAGGTTAAAGTTTTATTACAAACTCTTGCCATTACCAGCTTTTCTGAAAACAGAATCTTTTCAATACTACAGTTCAAGTGAGATCACTGAAATAATATTTTAACAAAAGAGTTAGGTTTGAGTTGTACTGTGAGCAGTGAGGTGTCTATGGAAACTACAACGTGCTCAATCGTAAAATCTGTTAAAAAGGGCCAGTTTTAAATGATTTAACGTGGAAAATAAATGCAAATGAAAAACATCCACCTGAAAATGACATAATTCAATTAAACAAAAATAGAAGATCTATTTACTTTCCATGTTAAATTTTCACTAATTTTATCTTCAACTTAATGCGGAAAAGTGATAAGATGTAAGGTGAACTTAAAGGGGCATATTTTGTTTCAAATTCAGCTTAAATAAAAATTTGCTTTTAAGTTGCTAAATATGGAATCAGATAATGTGACAGCAACACAACAGCCCTTTTTCCTTAAATCTTAAAGGTTAAGAAAAACAAGGTTGATGGAGAAGGAAATGAAACAGAATTGCAATTAAATCAATTACAGAAAGGGACAAAACAAAATATAGAGTGGGAGAGAAAAAATAGGAGAAAGAAAAAGTAATCAAAAATTAAATACTAAAATATTGAAAATTCCCATGAACAGTTTATTCCCTGAAGGAATTATGCTTCACAGTTTTACTGGATAAGACAGTTCCCGGAATAAAGCTTGGCTTGAGAGATCATATACTTTTTTTTATATAGTTAGTTACAGTAGTAGTTAATCACTGACCACGTTTTCACACACAAGGCCGCAAATGTTATTAAACAACAGAACTTGAGTCTATCACCAACAACTAAAAAGCCATAAATGACAACTTAGAAAGGTCTTAACTTGAACAGCAAATATACGATACAGATACTCAAATCCTACAGAAATATCCCCCTTAATTCAGCTGTTTAACTGACTCCTCCCAGCTCTTTACCTTGTACTGCTGAGTCAGTTTAATGATTTCTTTCCAAGTCTGCTGCCTGCGCCTTTATCAATTCTAATGGCCTAAAACTCTTTTCAGTTTGTATAGTTGGAACACTTCTATATACATTTATACAACCTGGATACTTCACAGGCTAAACTCTCTTCTGCTAAGGGTGACCGCTTTCCCTGAACTAAAACCTTCAACCTTCAGGTCTGAACTCAAAACTTGGGGCCCCAAGTTCAACATAACCTCTTTGCTTTTGTACTCTATGTTAACAAAGCCTAAAATATTGTATGCTTTACTAGCCAGCCTCTCCATCTGTCCTACCACCATTAATGACACATGCAGCTTCACACCCAGGTGTCTTTATTCCTGCACCCCTTTTAAAATTGTGCCCCTTGTTTACTTTGTCTCTCCACATTCTTCCGAACAGTATGAATCATTTTACAGCTCTGCACATTGCACTTCATCTGCCATTTGTCCACCATTCCACCAACTTGTCTATGACCTTTTGAAAATCTCTACTATTCTCCTCAGTTTACAAATCTTCAAACTTCATGCTATCCACAAATGGGACTGCAATATAAATAGCAAATACTGTTAAGTGCCAGGCCTAATTTTCTGCACTGAGTTTAATTAGCAATTAATCTGCATAGGAAACATATGGATGGAATTTATGAGGAGGTTGAGGACAAGCTGTTGTTTTGGTGAAACTAACAATAGAGTGGTGCATAAACATGTGGCGACTTGCAACTGATGGAAAATCTCCTCCTTCTGACAAGCTGTTGAAAGTTTTACACATTAGTTATGTCAAATGCCATTGAACATGTGGCTATTTCAGCAGCAAAAATCTACGCCTTTGTACTTCAAGTTCACTGGTCAGTGTACCTAGTTGAAAAGCTTGAATACAGTTTGAAAACAAACACATTGCTGCCACCTTGTGGGTAAATCATTCAAATGCACTCATCTTGACACAGTGAGGTCGTTCATTCCATCATAGCGTCTGCTCTCTCATGTCATGCTCTATCAGGTCCTGCCTGGCTCCCAAAGCAGCTGAGCTCTGTCATGCACAAAGAGAGCTTTTGCCTCTCTAATGTCATCATCCTGCTCTTCAGAAGGCTGATGCAATTCCGCCAGATCCATGATCGAAATGGGTAGCCTTCATCTCCTAGTAACCAGCCTTGTAAAGTCCCTAGACCCTGAAACACACTAAGTACACAAGGGTGCTCCTGGATGTGGGATTTTTGGTACTGCCAGGGTAGCAGGCATATACCCGCAAAAAGTGCTAATAGTGGCCAAATATCATATAGGCATTAATGGAATGGAAGCACTTCCTTCTGGTGAATTTTGCAGCATATAATACAGCCCTCTCAGTGCCATGTGCATATAATCCATGGCACCCTTCACATGGGGGGAAACCAGATAAATTTCCAAACTTTACTGTTCAGGTACAACTAGGTTTACTGTCCTTATTATCAGAAAACAAAATGAACCACAGTCATCTTACTTAGATGGTATTAGACACTGTCCTGATGCATTTGTCAGTGCATGACTGAGACAATCTCACATCACTTCCTGAAAACAGCCAGTTGCTCAGACGTTCAACGCAGCTGTCACCTTCACAGCCACCGAGAGAGAGTGGCTTCCTACCCCTGCAGCCTTCGGGTCCCATTCTAGTATCCAGCATAGGTCCATCACAGTGTCACAGGGCATATGGAGCTTGTACTATCACTGCGCTTCACTCATGACAAGGAAGCAGGGCATAAAGGTTATGTCCTCCTGTGGACCTGAGGCACATCTTGGAGGTGTGCAGTTGCCTGCCAGTGCAGGGTGTACCTCGGCTTCCATGGCAGTTTGTTGCTACTCCTGAGCTTGCTGCTCATCCTGGTCATCCTGCATCTGCCCTTGCCTTATTAGAAGGGCAAACACAGTGACCAAATGTTCCACAAATGATTATTACCTTAAGAAAGGAATGTCTGCTGAGCTCTGACCTCTTTCCCATCCCTGACTGGCATTGGCCATGAAACTTATCACTGCACTCACTAGACTGCATCGTAATACTTACAAGACAGATGATAAAGTGATCATCTCCCACAGCTCCGTTGAAAGTTTCACAAGTTATGAGCCACTTTTCATCAGCATTCTCCTCTTTTTCAGTCATTGCCCCAACACTTGCATCATTGAGGTGCCAATGTTCAATGCTCAAGCACCAGTGGCATGGTTTTAACCACCATTTGAAATCTAAACACATTGTCCATTTGCAATGCAGGCAGAATCAATGAAATCATTGCAAACTAAAGGTAGCTGCAGTTTGCAAGGGCATGCTTCACGTCTTTGTCCTTTAACATTCTATGGTCCAGCAAACATGAATCCTGCACATTTTGCCTTTAAACCCCAGGTGCTGTCCTAGTCATTTTTAAGTTGCAATTACCAACTGGTGAATGGCAAGCGATGGCAAGGAACATAGCTGGTCACCAGGTACCCTTCCTAGAGTCTCCATGTCCCTTCTTCATTACATAAACTAAAAGGTGTCAAAGTGGAAATAAGCCATTCAGCTTATCGAGTCTGCTATGCCATTCAATGAGATCATGTTTGATTGGATAATCCTCAATTTTCCCTTCCCTAGTATCTGCTGAACTTGGAGGCTAGCCTTTTGTAATTTAAGTATAAGCACCCATCCCACCAAATCGCTCTGAGCTATGGCTTTCTGCAGTCTTTCCCCATTTCAATAATATTCAGCTATTCTATACTTCCTGCCAAAGTGCAATACCTCACATTTTCCAACATTATATTACATCTGTCATGCTTTTGTCCACTAACTTGACTATAACCCTCTGCAGACTCACTGTGTCTTCTTCACTACTTTCTTTCCCACCATTTTTGGGTTACCCACAAAGTTGACTACAGTGCATTTATTTACCTCATCCAGATCATTATATATTGTAAACAATGTGGCCTCAGCACTAATCCCTGTGGTACTCCACTAATTACAAACTAATCCTCAATATGGCTTCCTTACTGCAACTCTGTCTTCCATTAGTAAGCCAATCCTCTATCCTTGCTCATATACTCCCCCCAACATCATGGGCTCTCATCTTACTCATTAGGCTTATGTCGAATATCTTAGCAAATACCTCTGGTGATCCAAATTTATACTACCTCCGCTTTATCTATCCTGCTTGTTACCTCTGCAAAGAAGTCTAATAAATTTCTCAGGTAACAAGGTGTGGAGCTGGATGATCACAGCAGACCAAGCAGCATCAGAGGAGCAGGAAAGCTGACGTTTCGGGTCTGGACCCTTCTGAAGAAGGGTCCA
>JAHRHZ010000023.1:22519024-22642673 GCA_024137785.1 Ginglymostoma cirratum | reverse complement strand
TGCTGTGATCATCCAGCTCCACACCTTGTTATCTCAGATTCTCCAGCATCGGCAGTTCCTACTGTCTCTAATAAATTTCTCATCCACGATCTCCACTTCGTGAAGCCATTTTAACACTGTTTGATTATGTTGTGCATTTCCAAATGCTCTGCTGTTTACAACTGTCTAACTTTTTCCCAATATCAGATATTAAATTTCTTGGCCTACTGTAACCAGTTTTTTGTCTCCTTCCCTTTTTAATGAAAGGTGTTACATTTAGCATTTTTCCAATATTCTGACAATTTTTCAGAATCTAAGGTTTCTTGCAAGAATACTACCAGTACATTCAGTTCTTTAGCTACTTCTTTTAATATCCGAGGACATACCTCATTGGGTCCAAGGGATTTATTGGTCTTTTAGCTCCATTAATTTCCCTACTACCTTTTTCTCTGGTGATATTACTGCATTTATTTCCCTGCCTCCTTTTGCCCTTTGATTATTTAGCATTTGTGGACTGGTATTAGTGTCTTCTACTGTGAAAACTGATGTAAAGCATTTATTCAACTCCTCTACCTTTTCATCTTCCCCAATATTTCTCCAGCCTTGTGCATGAAGATGCCTATAATCACATTGGCCTCTCTGTTCCTTACATATACGATACACACATGCACATATATATAAACAAGCTCTTGTTGTCCATTTTGATATTACCTGAAAATTTACCCTCAAAGTTTATCTTCTTTTTAAATTTATTTGATCATCTTTTGTTATTTTTTTTAAAAAAAATTCCCAATCCTCTGGCTTACCACTAATCTTGCCAAAATTTATGTTCCTATAATTGGAGACCTACCACATTGCACTTAGCTTCTAACTGTTCTCCTTGCTCCCCGAGTCCCACCTGTATACCTTTCCGATGCCCACCATGGCCATCCATGCTGCCCCTGTGGATACTGTCACTGTCAATGACGCCCCCTCCCATAGCCTACCATGTCCTCCAATGCTATTCCACATATGCCTCTTCTAGCTCGACTTAACTTCCGTTCACCAGCCATGACCCACCTCAACACGTGCTTTCCCCCACTGCCTTGACTGCCCCTATGCTTGTCAGTAACGAGAGGTCCTTCTTGCAATCTCCTCAACAATCAATGGGCAGACGTCCAGCATGGCATTCATTAGAAACCTCCGACCAACTTTGACAAACAACCCTTAAACATGACTAACCTGACTCCTGACCACTGTCTTTGCAGCTCCCAGACAGGCAACATGTGATTCCCTTGACTGCTTGTGGTAGCCCTACAAGTTTGATCCTCGTCCAGTCCCTGGATTATAGTCAGGCATATCCATTGACTGTGACTGGCCTGAGCGGATGATTGAGTGTGGCCAAGTTCTCAGCATCTGGTTTGCTTGCAGCAGGTGGTAGGATAGGAAGCTGAATATGAAAGAAGCAAGATGTGGAGTTAATAAGGTCATTTACAAGCGATAATCCACCCCTAATAGGCAACTTGCTGCTACCTACAGAGAATCTAACCTTGACCTTCGGATCTTAGCTAAACAATAGAGAGTTCCTCCAAATGTTGTGATAGGCCTCGCTGGATTTCTTGTGCGATTCTGCCACATTTCTCACCATAGGCCCCTGTAAGATCCTGCCCAATGGTTCTATGCACATTTCTTCCAATTACACCAGATAGATTCTGTGTGACAAAGGACCCAACTAGGATTTATATGGTGCATTTTATGACATTTAGATGTTCCAAAGGGTTTAACAGCCATTGAAATAATCACTATTGAAATGTAGGAAACAAAGCAGCAAACTTGAAGTCTTAGGTACTGCTATTGAGATAAGATACCTCAAGTAATCTGTGCTGCTTGTGTTGGTAGATGAATAAATATTTGTTGCGACACTAGAGCTCTTTGGCTTCTCGCATAATGGCATGTTAACATTTACAGGGCAAGGCATCATATTGGTCACTACAACTCAAGCTTTTGGGGACTATCAGAGAATTGTTCATGTTTTCTGGAATCTGAGGTCACAGGCAGGCTATCATTTTAACATCTTATTGGAAAGGTAGCATTTCCAATGGTGCAATATTCCCTCAGTACTTAAGAGTCATCTTAGTCCATGTGCTCAAATATCCAGTATGGAGTTTGAATAATGATCTTTTGACATGGAGGACAGCCTGTTATCAGTGAGTAAAGTGATACCTAAATCAATTTTTACTTGTGTTATAATTTCACAAGAAAATGTTTTGGTAGGTAGAAATTAACTAATCATCTCGTTTGCTCTTCACAGGTTGAAAACTGCTGTCACTTTCCTCAACTCAATTTGCAAAACTGAATGCCACAGTTTACAATACGGGATACAAATCAGCTGCCTTTTGGAAAACATTGAATTACTGTGCAATCCACGCTCAAAGAGATGGCTTCACAATTAACGTTATGTAATGACACCTATCCCTCACATAACTATAACTCAGACAATGGCAATTCCAAAAACTTTACTTCAGGTGTTGACAATCACACAATCATCAAGCTTTTGAAAGCTCAAAACTTAGTTTCAAGATGTGTTTACATCTACAGTGTATTTGGACTTTTGGGACTAGTAATGGGCATCCTCATCCTCATCAGAAACATTAGAAACTATAAGCAGACGAAGAATTTTGAGAAACTTGACATCATACTATTGTCTCTGACAGTGGCAGATCTCACACTCATTTTTTTCTCACTCACTGATGCAGTCAGACCAGAGGAGGTAAATACCACTGCACTAGGCTGTGCCATTCTCTCATTCTTCTTCAATATCTCCTACTTCTACACAGGATACACTCACATTGTGATTTTCTTCTTGGTATACGACCACCTGGAAGTGGCGAGGAGAGCTTTGAAAAAAGTGTATATCTCCATCTTGGCTGTAATGGGCATTAGCATCACCTTCTCCATCCTGATCACATCGCTAACTGGGGCTGGACAACACCCGAACATGTCAGTGAACTGCCACGTGGACCCGCTCGAAGCCCCAGCCGAGTACAACATTCTCAAGTTTGTCTTTGGATTCTTAACACCGACACTCATCATTCTGGGCCTACTCCTGCATTTCCTGGTCCATTCCAAATGCTTGCAGAAAGCACAGGAGCACCAAGGCCACACTGGGTGCTTCCACCCTCAACGGGTGTTTCTGATGCTGGTAACAGTGACTTTTATTTGCCGCTTGGTTTATAATGTTTTGCTTCTCCACAAATCTCAAGAGGACGCACGGCACCACATTAGTGATTTCAAATTCATGCCTCTGGTGACTATCAGAGAATTAGTCATGTTTTCTGGGAGTTGCCTGTGCTTGATGTTCATTGCAATTTTTCACGAGCTGCGTCACCAAGCCATGATCAATGCTTACCGAAACCATAATGTCATGAGTCCCAATATTGAGATCACTGGGAACCACGGAGAGTCTGCATCGCTTAACTGAAGTACCTGCCACCAGGAAGGATAGAATTCTGCAACAATTAACTCAAACAATGCAGTGACAAATTCTACTGTTTTAATTCTGTCCCAAAAGTTTTTTTGAAGCAGGGTTTTATCCACTTTGGCTTGCTTGAACATTCTCAAATTCTTTTGAAGACCTATTCTACAATGACCTACACCCAGTCTCAAGCCTCTACAATGTCATTCTGGATACAACCACAATCTGGAAGGAATTAGGTAAAAGACAATACCCTCAGGGCAACTTTACTACAGTGACATGTGTTTCACCATTGAAAAGATGAAGTATGGAAAATCTAAGTGTGGAAAATCAGCAGTACAAGCAACTCATTAACACCTTTTTTTTAATATAATGGGGCCAAGCACAGATTTAGCTAAGAAAAGTGACAGAACAACAGAGTTAAATTATTATAAATCACTTGATGAACACAAATGATCCCTGGTTTAAAACAAAGGAAGTTTCGATTTGCTACTTTTTAATATCAAAATGGTAAAGGTCTTGTAAAATGTAAGATGCTTAAAAACAGATGAAGCTGCAGAAAATAGGCTACAAATTACAAAGTTAAGAGATTCACAGCATACAACACCTAAAGCCACAGGATTTGGTCTTTTCACTCCTTATTTACCAAGGAGGTCACAGATTATAAAACGTGCAAAGCACTGTAGCTCCAAAGCATGTAGAGTGGGAAAAAATGTCCACGCTTGATTGTAGCCAGCAGTAAATCTACAGAACAATCCACGCAAATGACACCAGCCATCGTTTTAACTGTTAGCATTACATTAAGTGCCAACGTTAATGAGCTACTACACAACATTGGCTGAGCACAAACAGTGCCAAAATTGCACATTTTACTTTTACTCAATAAACAGAGTGTTGTAATAATGGCAGTGGATTAGAAGCATAGGCTTGAGTGACAGATTTTACTAAAATGTGGCCTCACACCCAACCTTCCTTGATGAGAAGAAGCCGGTCGTTGAGTGACTGCAGTTAGCTCCTCCTCTAGCCTCAAAACTTGTGAAATCTTTTCATCCTCCACAGTGAAAACATTTTGCTTTTAAAGATTGGGCCATGCTCAGTTGTTCAGAACCACAGATGCCCAACCAATGTGTGCTGTGGAGGCCCATTAATCTGGATATTGAACAGTACTGAATAGCAAGTGTGAAGTGTTTAGTGGAGAGATGAACAAACGACACTTTGTTAAACTTGTGAATATCCACCAATAAAGAAAGTGCGCAAGAAATTAGATGGCATTGCAATCAAGTAACAATCATACTGTGAAGCAATTTCATAGCCCAGTTAATTCCAAGAATGAAAACAAAAATGGCATCACTTCCTGCAAGACTGTCTGAATACGCATTTACAAATAAGGTGCATGATCAACATTAAAATCATACTTTAAAAAACATATAAAAATGATTATACCAGCTCCTGCAAAAAAATGCAACTTCCTTCCATGAACATCTTGGTTCTGAAATTAAAGTTAAATATTTTGACTTTTGGATTTTATATCTTAACTGATTTAGTATTCTTCAGCATACAGACAATGTAAAATATTCAGTGCTATTCTGAAGGGTAAAAAATGGTAAGGTGTAAGTTAAATTTAGTAAGCGTGTTAACCAAGTGTAAACATCAAACTAAATTGCTTGAAGCTTCTAACCACACGTATTTGGAGAACTGACTTAAAATAGCATCAAATCTTATGCAGACCATTCAATCAACTGTACATAGGTAGACTTGCAGGAATAGGCAAAAGAAGTGCAATGATTTGTCTGGTTTGCCCGTTAGAATCCTGATAATTGTGCATTGATAGTAGGAACCAACCTCCACGTTGTATGACAGTTATAACAGGTTCAGATCTGACATGAAGAAAACTCCCATGTGTGGGAGCTTTGAGAACCATTGGTCCAAAGTCAGCTGTTCCTCCCAGCTACACTGCACTAACTACACGTCATGTCTTAAAATTACTCATACACTGTATCTCAAAATAGTACCAATTGACATGATGTTCCAATATAGGGCAATATATATTTTTGCCACATTCTAAATCAGGTCAGGAAATTAAAAGATATCTAACTGCAGGCTAGTGGTCACATGTGCCACAAGAGTCTGGTAAATGGTCCAGGAAGCTTATTTTATTTGCATTAGTTATTATAGAATTACTGTATAAAGGATTTGAAATGTCATACGGTAGTTTACCCTTGTGCGTTAGCGATTCCTGACTATGTTACTTTTGACAGATGAGAGGCACTTACCTCCTGCTTCCTTTCCCACTTTAGATGAAAAAAAACTATCCACTGAGCAGCAATGACCAGCAATGTTTATTCCCACTGTTTATATCCTTCTCCAAATGCAGTTTTCCATTACCTAATGACTGCACTAACAACACTGTATATATTCCTCTAACGAATTAATTTAATCAGGATAAAGCAAAAGTCATGACTCTGCAGAAGTCATTATGTTGACTAAAGCAAAAAAATCCTTTTCTTAAAAAGAAAGCTTTCCTCAGCACTTGGAGGGTTCGAGGATGGAGTCAATTTAACCACAGTTACAGAAAAAAGGGTGCAATTACATGGTAGGTGTAGTAGAACTATTATAATGGGGGAACTTCAATTACCCAAAGACTGGGATACTAACGTCATGAGGGGCAATGAGGGTCAAGTGCTCCTGGAGTGTATTAAGGAGAGTTTGCTACAACAGTGTGTTTAGTCCAACAAGGGCCTGGTGCTTGGAAATGAGGTGGGCCAAATGGAACATTTAGTGAGGCAGTGATCATAAGGTTCAGGTCGGTGTTAAGAGAATGACATGCATCAATTCAGGGCAAGTAAAATCAATTGGCAGAGAGATGACTTTAATGGGGCAGGAACAGAGCTGAGCAGGATTGTTTGGAATGAGAGATTAGTTTGCAAAATCAGTAACTGAACAGTGGGCCATCTTCAAAGAGTTGATGGTTTGGGTACAATCAAGGTATATTCCCTTTGATTGGAAAGGTAAGACAAACAAATCCAGGGTTCGCAGGATTATTTTATTAATTAACATTAGAAGGAAAAGGTCTGCTTATGACAGGCATAAGGCCGAAAGTACAACTAGAATCAACAGGAATACCAAATGTTTGAGGGAGAAGTCAAAAAGCAAAGAGGAACAATGAGAAAATAACCAGAAGCTAACATAGGGAAATCCCTAAATTCTCTATAGGAATATAAACACAATAGAGTACTTAAAGGAGTAGTACAGTCAGAGACCAACAAGTGGATTCACAGATACAGGTAGAGGCGTTAAATGAATATCTTGCATTTGTCTTCATAAGAGAGGATGATGTCCAGGCCCAGTTGACAGTGGAAGAAACCCTATCAACAGAAGGAACTAATATTAACAAGAAAGAAGCCTTGGATAGACTGTTAGTACTTAAACCTAAAAGATATCAGTACCAGATAACATGCAGCCAAGGATTGCAAAGAAATTGAAGGTAAAAATTGCGGACGGACTGGTCATAATATCTGTCTCCTCTGGACTTCAGGGAAATGCCAGAGGACTGGAAAATTCCAACATTACAGCCTTGTTCAAAAAACAGATGTAAAACTGATTCCAGCATTATAGACTAGTTGATTTAACTTCAGTAGTGGGGAAATGTTTGGAAACAATTATGTGCATTAGAATCAGTAGTCGCATGGAAAAAGGTGGGTTGATTAGAAAAAGTCAGCATGGATTCCTAAAGGGAAAATCTAACATACTGGAGATTTTTTTGAAGCGATAACACAAAGGTTCAATGAGGGTAATGCTGTTGATGTGGTATACATGGATTTCCAGAAGACATTTGGTACAGTGCCTCACAGCAGACTTGGGAAGAAAGCTATAGGTCATGGTATAAAATGGACAGTGGCAAATAAAGATACAATATTGGCTGAGAAATAGAAAACAGAGTGTAATAGTCAATAGATATTTTTCAGGCCAGAGAGGGTTTGTCATGGAGTTTCCCAGAGGTCAGTACTGGGACCCTTAATTTTCATGCTACGTATTAATGATCTCAATCCTGGTGTGCAGGGTACAATTTCCAGGTTTGCAGATGACCCAAAACTTTGAAGAATTGTAAACTGTACGGAGGATCATGTAGAACTACAAAAGGACATTAACAAGCTGGTGGAGTGAGCAAAAAGGTGGCAGATGAGAGTCAATGCAGACTAGTGCGAGGTGATGCACTTTGCTTAGCACCAAAAGACAATATAAAATACAATTCTAAAGGGTGTGCTTGAGCAAAGGGGCCTTGGTGTATATGTGCACAGATTATTGAAGATGGCAGGATAGGTGGAGAAAATAGTAAAGCATACAGTGTTCTAGGCTCTATTATTGGGGTATAGGTTACAAGAGCAAGAAGGTGACATTGAACTTGTAAAAGACACTTTTTAGACCTTGCTAGAATATTGTGTACTGTTGTGGGAGCCACGTTATCAGAAATATGCAAAAACATTGAAGTGAATGCAGAAGGATGGTTTCAGGTGTGAGAAACTTCAGGTATCAGGAAAGATTGAAGAAGTTGGGATTGTTCTCCCTGGAGAGAAGCTGAGAGGAGATCTGATTGAGGTTTTCAAAGTCATGAGTGGGTTGGATAGAATAGATGACATGAAGTTGTTTCCACTTGTCGAAGAAACAAGAACATGAGGGAATGGATATCAAATTGATATACAAATTAAGCAAGGGTGATGTGAGAAAATAACATTTTCACACAAGAGGTTGTTAGGGTATGGAACAGACTGCCTGAAAATGTGATGGAGGCAGGTTCATTTGAAGTATTGAAGACTGTTTTGGATGTTTTCTTCGATACCAATGGTGTGCAGGGATATGGGGAAAAGGTAGGAGCTTGGCAGAAGATAATAGAACCAGTGCAAGCATGATAGGCTGAATGGCCTCCTTCTAAATCGTAATAATTCTGTGATTCACTCCTGCAATGCTTTGACAACAAGGGAAGGAGTCCCTATAAGCATTGAATCCTTGTTACAGCATTGGTATTAGTCAATTATCTTTTGCTACACTAAATTTGGTTGCAAGTAGCCAAATGGGCCATATAACTACTGATTAAAAAGTCTTTAAGGGGGTGTCAGGAGCAAGTTTAGACTCATAATACTGACTGATTGTGATAATGAAGTCAGTTTCAAGGTGGAGGGAGGAGGATAGACTATAAAGAAAGGAAAATTACTCTTCAGCATTCTTACCCCCCCCGACTTAAACTGAAATTTTCATATCTGCTTCACTTACCTCAAGAAGCTTTGCTCCATTCAACAATTACCTCCATGCCCATCTCAATCTCTATTAAGTCTCTACGAACCCAACTCCATCCAAAACAAAATACTGCTCCCTAATCTGATGATGCTATTCTACTAGGAGCTCCCTCATTCACCATGACTAGATACAATAAAAAAGTCTGCTCAGCGTTTGATTGCTTGTTCCCAATGGCAAAACCTGCCTGCCACAGCTTTTTTAATCTTGCTCTGATTTATGGTGTTACTGAGTGCTGCTCTAACCTTACTCTCACCTTACTCTCTTTATCCTCTTCACCTGAAAATTAACTTTTTGACATACAGTATGCTTTCTCTTCCTTATGTTCCACCATTGTTGAAATTCAGATTCATGACTCCAGCTTGTTCTTTCGTCGGTCCACAAAACTACGGGACTCCCGATTTTCCTTAGTGATTCCTTTCTATGACAATATTCCAGCTTTGGACAGCCTCGGCCAGTATGATCTGATCAGTACAACTTCTTATTTTAGATGGTTCTCCTCAGTGAATTAGACAAAACTAAATTATATTCAAGGTTATCTTCAGCTGCACAACCTTCAAATCATACTGACGTTATAATTGTATTCACTGTAAATTAATGAAAGAGCAATAAAAGCTGTCAGATCTCATCAGTAATCAGAAGGAAGAGTGTCATTATATTCTACTTGCAGCACTGTTTATTTCTCGCTGGTTTTATACCTTTATGTCTCTCTCTCTCTATTAACTTCTCATGTTGTTCATTTTTCTCAGTGCATTATCGATCTCAGCTTGTCACCTTTGTTTCTCAGTAATAAAACAATATAGTGCAATATTGACCTGGATTCAAACCACTTGATGGTCCTGTACAGAAGTAAATTTGTGAAAAATGTAAAATGCCATTACATTTCCACCCAGTGGCAAGCCTTGCATATGACAGTCATACAATACAGTCACAGACGTGCAGCATGGAAACAGACCCGTCAGTCTAACTCATCCATGTTGACCAGATATCCTAAAATAATCTAGTCCCATTTGCCAGCATTTGGCCCATATCCCACTGAACCCTTCCTATTCATATAACCATCCGGATGCCATTTAAATGTTGTAATTAGACCAATCTCCACCACTTCCTCTGGCAGTTCATTCCATACACATACCACCACACTTTGCATTAAAAAAGTTGCCCTTAGGTCCCTTTTAAATCTTTCCTCTCTCACCTTAAACCTTTGCCCTTTAGTTTTGGACTCCCCTATCCTGGGGAAAAGACCTTGGCAATTCACCCTATTCATGCCTCTCATGACTTTATATGTCTCTATAAGGTTACCCCTCAGCCTCTGACACTCCAGGGAAAACAGCCCCAGATATTCAGCTACTTCTGCACATTCAACTTTGAAACAGTTTTCCACCAATACACATTAAGCAATTAGGTATCAGATACATCTACTTAAGTTTCAATCTCTCTTTTATAAAGACTACTCCACCACCACACAGTTCACATTCAATCTTCCCTCAAACCAACGTGCCAAAATTCTTATATTTGCTTTCCTCATCACTAGATTCCTCCAATTAGCCACTCTACATGAACTCAACTTTGTGTAGAACTGTCACTGTTTGTCCTGCATTAAATTCTCAGTCAGGCCTGTTCTCATAATTGTACACAAGTTACTTATTATTCAATGCACTGAATTCAAAACTCTTGTTCATAAATCTTTATGGAGCATCACTCAATATGCCTGCAACTTCATTCAGTCTAAATTCCAAGGTGCATCCTTCGCCCCTCCAGCTTTGTTTTCTGTACATGCTTCCATCATTCTGCAGATCTGCTACAAGACCTGGAACTCCAACCCCAAATGTTTGTTGTTTCACTTCCTTCTTAAAAGCTTCCTCAAAAGCATGTTCTTCTATTAGTCAGTGTTTATTTTTCTTCTGTGCTGTACTCATGAGTAAGACCAAAAGTCTCTGCTGAAACAGCCACAGTCACGGATTAGATCAAATGTGTTGTAACTCACTGACATTTCTGAACTACTCCTTGGACCTAACTCTGACCACCTGCTGCTTTTAAGGCATTTGAAAAACTTTAAAGGACTTTGACAAGTTGCACCCCAAGGAACTGTTTACCATGGCACCAGAAATGGCAACAACATGCAATGTCAGACCACCTATAGCTTAATGAAATATTCCAAGGGAATTGGGTGGAGCTCAAAGTAGGGCACATTAATGAACAGATCCGATATATAAAGAGTAGAGGCTGCTAAATGTTTCAAATGTACTCTGAGGAAGGTAACAGAATTACTGTTGTTATTAGTCTTGAACATGGACAGGCATTGGCTAAGGAAATCAATTAAAGGATACTGAACAGTTACTGAACTGTACATTCTGTTTTTTTTTTATTTAATCTGGACTTGTCTGTCCCTATATTCCCATATAATTAGCCTGACTTTTATGCAATATACTTACAAATGCATGGGTTTGGCTCAATTGGTAGCATCCCTCTCATTTAGAAAGTTCAACTACCACTCCAGAGCATGAACATAGTACGTATCAAGGTCAACACACCAGACCAAATCTGACTGAACGTTGCATCATCACAGGTAGCATCCTTCAGACATCGAGATCCTGCATGCTTGATCTTGTGAATGAGGCAAACATTCAAGTTCCTGGGGCTTATTTCAAAAGAACAGCCAGTCCTGCCTAGTAATATTCCTCTCCCTATCATCCCACCTTCCAAACTCATGTCTACTACCATCTAGAAAAATAAGGATAGCAGGAACCTGGCAGCGCCACAATCTGCAAGTTCCGCTCCAAGTCATACACCATCCTGATCTGGAACTGTATCACTGTTCCTTCAGTATTGCTGGGACACGATCTTGGAATGCCCTCTCTATCAGCATTGAGAGCGTATCTACATCCCAAAGACAGCAGTGGTTCAAGAAAGTAGCTCATTGCCATTTTCAAAGTGTATTTAGACATAGGCAAAAAATGCTGGCCTAACCAGCGACGCCCACATGCTGTGATTGAATTTTCATCATTACCATTACTACCAAAACCAGACTAAAAGGTAGATCATCACGCAGCTGGACTTTGTGTGGGATCTAGCTGTGTATGTTACAGCCAACATGCTTGCCTACATTACATACAATTTACTGTGAAATGCAGTGACTGCTGTTAAGTGCTTTGAGATGTTTGAGAGATGTGTACCCAAGTCTTCAAAATGTGTCAGTAAAATTGAACACTTAATACTATCATTACAATCTTGCAGCTTTGCACAGGACATCACAGTAATATATTGCACTATTTGGCTGCGCAATCCAAATTTACCACAATTGAAGCCACGTCAGTGTAAATATAACCAGTAACTAAGGAAGAAGGCATGGGTAACTGACAAAGAAAAAAAAAATCTACTAAATTGTGTAAATATGCTATTGCATAACGATCATTGATTTTATTTACCTTTAGACAGAGTCATGAACTACATCGTTGTGGATCAGGATCAAAGATAATCAAACTGACACCACACAGCTCAGATCACAACTGATTGACAACTCCAGAGGGTCAGCAAATTGAGGCCATTTTGCCATGGTTATCTGGGAAGGCAGGAATCTCTGTGGACTACTGACAGCTGATCTCATTCATTAATAATTTTAGTAAAGAAACAAGCAGTGAAAAATGACAGATCTTCATTGAAGAGAAAAAAAATTGTTAAAACAAATAGTTTTAGGGTATGAAGCTGAAAATAAAGTATTCCCTTCAATTATCAATTCTTACTCTATTGACAGGAGGAGAACGGCCCTATTTTGGAAACAGAAACTAGGTAGGTCCATTTAATTCCCCAGTACAATCCAGCCAGAGTTATCATGCAATTAGTACATGTCTTTGTTCCAGTTATTATATTTTTCAGCGGTTTCTGTAATAACTCAGGAAATCCAACTGGAAAGGAACACTGTTTATTGTTGAACAACTGTTCTGCACTGGGTCTGCATTTTTATTTCTCAAACAGCCTGTTCAGAGATGTCATTACACACCTGTGGAACAGGTGGGGCTTGAACCCAGGCCTCCACAGCCTAGAGGTAGGGACACTCTCACTGTGCCACAAGGGCCCCTAGGTCTGCTTTATATTTTTCATAATCAATCTGTTTAGAGATGTCATTACACCCTTCTGGAGCAAGTGGGACTTGAAAATGGGCCTCCTGGCTCAGAGATAAGGATACTACCACTGTGCCACAACAGCCCACTTGGTCTGTATTTTTTTTTGTTTTGCCACAAGAACTCCGTGTCTTTTTTTTATTTTCAACTATTAATCACTGGAAATAATGACCCACAGAAAAGCTGCAGTTGGAAGCCAACAGGATTGGCTAAGTATGGGGATTGAACACATGACCTTGGCATTATCAGCACTAAGCTCACCAGTCAACTCCTGGTCAGCTTTTTTTTTTATTTTTCTGGGTCTGTTTCTTTTTTCTTGATATAACCAGTAGTGTGGATCATGCACAACCAAATAAAAATTCCCACAAATCACTGTGACCTTTGTTTTTGTCTTTAACTATTAACCAGGACCAGTAACCTAAAGTGCAGCCAATTATACATTTACATGCAAAACCAATTAGTGGCAATACAAACCATCAGAAGTGAGGGTGCAGGGGTAGGAACAGACTAAATCAAAATGGAGTTGCAGGGGGAAATAAAGCACTGTATCCCCCTAAATCCTTTAGGGCTTGCCCTTATTCTGAGGCTGTATTCTCTATATTTAGGCTATCCCATAGCTAGGGGAAACATTCATTCTATATCCAGTCTTTTCTGTAGAAACAGCAGTTCTGGTTCTGTTACATTGCTTTACCCATTCTAATGATGTCACAAATAGTTTGTAGGTGTAGACAAGGAGTTCGACTCTACCTTTCAGAGGGATCAGATGCAGGACCAGCTTCCTAAAGTCCTAGTATTTATGCCTAACCAAGACTTATCGCTACTGTAATGATTGTAATGAGTTCAGCCAGGTGACATCATAGAATATGAATTCTCTGGACTAGGTTATTACCCCCAATCAGGGAGCCTTGGCAGACAGATAAGAACAGAGGTATCAGACATCCTGTTCACTCCAACAGCTGGCTCTGAGGGAGCTGGATCAGAATCAAGGGCCCTCCACATGTAAATAAAGGGTGACCAGATACCGGCCTTATTGGAGTTATTTCAGTGGTGACAAAAGAAAAGCATGCTCCTGTAGAAATTCGCTTGCAACAATCATCTTTGAGTTGGGGTAAGCATTTCTGCATCATGCCATTATTTGGGAAGCTTGACTCGAAGAGTAATGAGTAATACTTCTGAAGCTTGTGGACCCGCAGCTTTTTAGGTTATTAGGAGCATTACTTTCACTGAGGCAACGGATACTAAAACCTTTCAAGATTTGATGGATTTAGTCAAGGAATATTATGGCCCCAAGCCTCCTCTAATTCCGAGTTTTACTTGACAATTCAAGAACCAGGGGAATCCATATCAGGATTTTTGACTAGGTTAAGATGACTAGCAGAGGCATGTGACTTTGGTTTAAACCTTAATGAGATGCTGAGAGACTGCTTGGTATGTAGGATCAATGATTAACCATGCAGAAGTACCTACCGTCTAAAGCCCAACTGGATTCAAACAGGCATTACAACTGGCTTTGTCATTGGAAAATGTGGCAAGTGGACAACCTTGCCAGTCTAACTGAGCTTGGGGCTCACCACTTGTGAGAAAGCACTTGCATAGCCTCACTCAGGACATATCCTGAATGGAGGGACTATGGGTCAGCACACGGCAAAACCCCAAAACAAAGCCAAACCTCAGTGAGACAGTTAAAATTTTCTTCAGGATCCGGGCCAGCAAGCCATTGTAGTTGCAGCCTATATGTAGACTCGAGACAGCAAAAGAGTCCCACTTAGAACACAGAACATAGAACAGTACAGCACAGTACAGGCCCTTCAGTCCACGATGTTGTGCCAAACTTTTACCCTAAACCTAAGGTCTATCTAACCTCCACTCCTACCTTATACGATCATCCATATGCCTATCTAATAGCTGCTTAAATGCCCCTAATGAGGCCGACTCCACTATCCTCTCCGGCAATGCATTCCACGCCCCTACCACTCTCTCAGTAAAGAGCCTACCTCTGACGTCTCCCCTATATCTACCTCCACTCACTTTAAAACTATGCCCCCTAGTAATAGCTACTTCCACCCTAGGAAAAAATCTCTAGCTGTCCACTCTATCTATACCTCTGATCATTTTGTACACCTCTCTTAAGTCAAAGATCAATTGATCTAAATGGACTAAGAGAACTCATAGTGCAGTATCCAGGAGAGTGCACACCCTGGAAAGTCCACCTACATTTAGTCTGGAACAGTTAAATTGCTTAGCAACATCCAAATCAGAACCAATCAAAATAAATGTCTGGTTAAGTAGCTATCCAGATCTAATGGAGGTCGATACAGCGAGGCCATTTCAAAGATTGCAGAATCAGTCTTTAAAAATAATTGTTTTGGACTTAAAGGTTAAAGTTTGCACAAGACCCCAGCTAGACTGCGAACCTATACCAGGGAACCTTTACAGATTGAGGGTACAACTTTGGTTCTGGTCTCTTATAAGCAGCAGCTGGTGCAGTTACCACTGATTGTAGTAAAAGGCTCAAGCCCAAGCTTGATGGGCCGAAATTGGTGACAAAGATTCACCGAGATTGACTCAATATTTTCAACTCTAAAATGGCTGCCTGAGTGAAGTCCTAATAAATACCGCATGTTTTTCAGGAAGTTATAGGGCCCATCAAAGGAGCCAAAACCACCTTGCATTTTGAACAGGAAACAATTCCATGATTCTGCAATGGCCCACCCATTGCCATTTGCCTTATAGCAAAAAAACAGTAAACCGCTTTTTGTGGCTGAATAAATACCCAATCCTTGCATAGAGGATTTATACACAAAGCTGGCAGCAGGAGCTGTCCTTCACGAAGCTGGACACCAGCCATGCATACTTGCAAGTGCAGTTAGATGAGGACTCCCAGAAGCATGCTACAATTAATACCTATAAGGATTTGTAACTAATATACAAGATTGCTATTTGGCATAGTCAGCCTGTGTAATTTTTCAGCGGATGATGAATAATATTTCACGAAGTCTAACCTATGTCACATTTATCTAGATGATGTACTAATAACAAGGAAGACCAACAAGGAGCACTTAGGGAACTTGAGCATAGTCCTTGAACATTTCTCCCAGGCAGACATACACCTTAGAAAGGAAGAATGTGTGTTGCAGGCAGCCCAAATGCCCTACTTGGGGTACAGAGTCAACAAGACCGGGTTACACCCATTGGAAGATAAACTGAGGATGATCAAAGGTGCCCAGACTCCTACATCTATTCTGGAGCTTAGGTCTTTCCTTGGACTGGTGAGTTATTACAAAAAGTTCATACCTAATCTGGTCTCCATCCTAGCACCTTTGCATCAACTCTTAATAAAGAGTCAGCCTTGGAAATGGTCATGTAGCCAAGTCATTGCTTTTAGGGAAGTGAAGAAACAGCTATCATTCTCTCAGGTGTTGGCAAACTATGATCCCAAGTGAGTTCTGGTATTGACATGCGATGCCTTCCTGTATGGCACCGGGGCAGTACTAGCTCATGGGCAGTCCAATGGAGAGGAACACCTCATGGTGTATGCAGCCAGGACTTTACGTTCTGCATTAGCCAAATATGCCCAAATAGAGAAGGAAGGTTTGGCAGTCAAATTTGGAGTCGGGAAGTTCCACCAATACCTTTATAAACGTAAATTTATAATAATATCGGACTACAAACACCTGCTAGGTCTACTTAAAGAGGACAAGGCAGTGCCGCCCATAGCTTCAGGCTGAATTCAGCAGTGGGTTCTAATACTAAGTGCATATAATCACAAGTTGGAACACCATTCAGGAAGCCAAGTAGCAAATGTGGATGCATTGAGCCACCTCCTGCTGACAGATAGACTACTGGTGGTACCACCAATGGAAGAATCCAGAATATTTTTAAATTTTCTGGACACACTTCCAATCGCAGCTGACAGTATCAGTCTTTGGACGCAGAAAGATCCAGTCTTGACAAAACTGAAACAGCTGGTGGAGGAGCTAGAAACCAAAGGGCCATCACAACCAGAATTGACACTTTTTTAGACCCGGAGAGACCAGATCTGAGTAAAAGATGGCATATTATTATGGGGAGCAAGAGTGATTGTCACAAACAAAGGTCACCACCAGATACTGGCTGAACTCCACCAGAGTCTCCAGGGGTTTCCAAAATGAAGATGTTGGCAAGACGTTCTGTCTGGATGTAGACATAGCCGCGTTGGTGAGGCAGTGCCCAGAGCACCAAAAAGGACAGAAATTACTGTCAGCAGCTCCCCCACATTCACAGGGATGGCAAGGTAAACCCTAAACTCTGTTACACATCGACTATGCAAGTCCTTTCATGGGCTCAATGTTCTCGGTCATTGTGGACACCCAGTCAAGGTGGCTGAACGTGCATAGAGTTCCTTTGTCAAACAGGGGGATGACAATAAAAAAACTGCATGCATATTTAGCTATATGGTGGTGTTCATCACAGATAATGGGCCATTGTTACCAACAGGAATTTTCCTAAAGTTGAATGACATTCGACATATCAGCTCACCTCCATACCATACACCATCAAATTGTCCGGCAGAAAGATCAGTTCAAACGTTGAAGCCAGACTTAAAGAAACAGTTTCATTCTACACCAAACTGTCCCGATTCCTATTTGATGATAGGACCACCTCTTATTCTGCTACAAGAATAGCTCTAGCATAGTTGCTAATGGGGATAAGGCTCTGCACCAGGTTAAATCTGATCTTCCCGGATCTGGGGGCGACAGTGAAATTGCACCCGGAAAGCAAATGCCAGACACAAGACTCCACTAAGCCAGAGGGACAGTTTACTTAAAGGGACAAAGTTTGGTGTAGGAACCATGCATGACTAAGATGAGGGGTCAGGTCCAGTGATATATAAGATTCAGGTAGGTGCGATGGTCCTGAACAAGCACATGGACCGTACGAAAGCTGCAAACTCGCAAATAGTGCAGGAACAAAATGTGCCCAGCTCCTCGACAGCCTTTCCAATTGTTCCAGAATCTGTAGGTTCTCCGACTTCATCAAGCGTTGAAGATACCTCAGAATCTGAAATGGGCATGGTGGCTGTCACTGCCTTGACACCTTTGCTGCATGTAGAACAGAATGAATTTCTTCCAAGACACTCCAGGTACAAGAGATGAGCTACTCTCTTTTTCTTGCTGCCCGTATCAGAGGTAGAGTTAGGGGAACCTAGTGCTAAAACATCCCAGGAGGAGCTCTTAAAAAAAAGAACTGGCCTACGTCCTCGGACTCAGAGGGAGAGGGCTGTCGTGATTGTAACGAGGTCAGCCAGATGGACCTCACAGAATATGAGCCCCTTGATTGGGGCTGTTAATCTAGTCCAATCAGTGAGCCCTGGCTGACAGATAAGCACAGGAGTATCAGACATCCTGTGCACTCTGACTGCTAGCCCTGAGAGAGATGGTTCAGTGTCAAGGACCCTTCTTCATGTGTAAATAACAAGTGGCTTGGTGACGGGATACTGGCCTCTGTGGAGTTATTTCAGCTAACACGCAATGAATCTTATTATTTTCTAAGAACAGTGTCTCTCTGACAGATACTTTGCAGCAACATATCCTCTACCACTAATCACTCATTCGGCCCAAGACAAAGCATAGACAAAGGAGGACTGGAGGTAGAAAGCTATCTCAAACAACCCTTACCCAGTACAACATTGTGGTAAGAGTGGCAAATACCATAAGGTGCCAGCAGTGGTCATCTGGAAAAGTACCGCATACCATGTCCAGTCCTTTAAGAATTTTGTAGCTTTCAAGGAGATCAGCTCATACAAACAGAAACAAATGTGGTCAGCCATTAAGACTGTCTCAACTCATCCTTCCAACAAAATATAGTTTTCATCTCTGCATTTAACCTCAGCCCGGCAAAGGGATTTAGCTTCCATTACCATATTACAAATTCATCTCAAATGTTGCTCACTCTTTGCTCATGAATTATTTCCTGACATCAGTCTTTAAATTTGCTTTTCAGCTCAATTAATGGATCTCACTATGTGGCAATGAAATATACAGAGCAAAAATATATAAAAGTGCATCAGCCTTGATCAATAAAATGCGTCAGAGAACTGCTATCATCTCTATTCTTCCATATCACAAGCCATCTGCCAATATGCATCGCTGGCTTTTTCTTTAAATATACAACACAAGCTGTTGGCTCATTTCAATTCAATCTCCAAACTATCAACCCAAGCTTGTCTAATAAACCATAGTTTGGGAATTGAATGATTGAAATATCACATAAATCTTAACCACTCCAAACTTTATAATTGTAAACCTCATATAAAAGTGAAATAGTGAGGCGTAGGTTCATGAGACATGATTGGCCAACAAATTATAAAAACAGAGGGAGCCCATTCATATCCTCAAGCCTGTTTTGCCATTCAATTACAACATTTTTTTCCTTCATTCATTTACAGAATGAGGACATCACTGGCTAGGCAGCATTTATTGCCCATCCCTAATTGCCCAGAGGGCAGTTAAGAGTCAACAACATTGCTGAGAGTCTGGAGTCACATATAGGCCAGACCAGGTAAGGATGGCACATCAGTGAACCAGATGGGCTTTTCCCGACAATCGACAATGGATTCACAGTCATTAGATTCTTAATTCTAGATATCGAATTCAAATTCCAAGACCTGCTGTGGCAGGATTCGAACACGGGTCCCCAGAACATTATCTGGGTCTCTGGATTAACAGTCCAGCGATAATAATAAAATGAGCCCATCACCTCCCCATGGCTGATTTGTACAAACTGCGCCAACTTACTTTAGTTCCAAAACATTTTATCCCCTTACCTAGCAAAAATCTATCAATCTCTGTTTTAAATATTCAATTGACACCTCAACCTCACTAAATGATACAGTAACTTGAATTCAATTCTTTTACTAGATTAACCATTAATAAGACTAAATGCCATTGTTTTGATTGGATTGAGAAGAAGGGTTGAATATTGGACAGAAAAAGAACACTTCAAGATCTCAGTCAAAGTTATTTGGAGCCCAGCAGGTTCCTCAATTTAGGCCAGTGGTTTGGAGCAGAAAGGATATAATTAAAAAAGAGAAATATATGGGCATATGGATTAAGTAATTATTTTCTCGTATCTATAATACAGTGCAATTCAGTAGATCTGAACTCCCCACTGCTGCATCGTGACTGTATAATAAATTGGCTTCAAGTGAATTATTATGGCTATCAGATATTTTCTGATTGAGAGGCCTCAATAATTATACTGGTGTACTGTGCACCATGTTAAAATCCGAATGAATGGTTCCAGTATTGGTGGCTGACTTCCCACTGCACTCAAGTGCAAGTTCAACCTGCTATGGAGGTCAGCAAAAGTGCTTTCTGACAATCGCAGTAACTGCTGCAGAACAACTGCTTGGCCATCTCATTGTTCAGTCAGAGGGCATTGTGGCAATTTTATCTGACCAGACAGTACAGACGGGACTATTTATTGATCTGTGCTGGAAATCTGGACCATGTCTGTCATAACTGATTAAAATCAACCTGGATCGAAGATTGGAGAGATAACCCGTAATGCCTGCATTTCATTTTTTGTTTTAAAAAAACTAACCTTATTGTGCCAAGCCATTCCAAACAGAAACATGTGCAAGTTTGAACTGGTTCAAGTTCAGAATCAGGCTGAGTGGATAAACTCAGTAACTAGTTACCCCCTCAGATGAGAAAGCGAGAGATCCAGAGCCGATGTATATTTTTTAAAAAATGGTTTTTTAGGTCATGACAAGCCTTGGTGTTATCCGAAAGAAAGGATATGCAGAACACTATTAATACAAGGTCACCACGTTAAATTAACCAAGTTCATTAAAATGAAGGATAGGAGATCCATAATGGTGGGTCACGGTATTGCGCTTGAAAAAAAACATTTCCACACAATATTTTCCACTCTCAAATTCAGCACATAGTCTAACAACCACTTTTTAAACGGGTCCAACTTCAGTACTTCGATCACAGAAAATGGAAAATTTCCATCCAACACTCCTGCACCTTAAGCAGCCAACTCTGACGTACCCTGGGTTAACTTATGTCTAAGTCACTATAGAAATGAAAGTTGCTTCAATAAAAACCAAAAGAACTGCGGATGCTGTAAATCAGGAACAAAAACAAAGTTGCTGGAAAAGTTCAGCAGGTCTGGCAACAGCTGTGGAGGTGAGAACAGAGTTAACGTTTCAGGTCCGGTGACCCCTCCTCAGAACCGATGGTGGCTGGGAAAACATCAGTTTATATGCAGGAAATAGGGTGGCAGGTGAGGTAGGGAGTAAACAATAGGATAGAGCCCAAAGAGAGAGAAAGACAGTTGGACAGACAAAGAAGTTGCTGACAATCAGGCTGGGAGGGTGAATAGTTGTTAATGGGGACTGTTAATGACTAACAACAGTGGTTGTGTAATGGCAGGTTACGTGGTAACACGGCCTGGTGTGTGGGGTAGAAGTGTGGGAGAGTTTAGGCCCTAAAACATGTCCCAGCCCCCTATCCCACACACCAGGCCTTGTTACCACATAGCCTGCCATTACACACCCACTGTTGTTAGTCATTAACAGTCCCCCTTAACAACTATTCACCCTCCCAGCCTGATTGTCAGCAACTCCTTTGTCTGTCCAACTGTCTTTCTCTCTCTTTGGGCTTTATCCTATTGTTTATTCCCTATCCCACCCACCTCCCTATTTTCTGCATATAAACTGACGTTTTCCCAGCCACCATCAGTTCTGAGGAAGGGTCACCGGACCTGAAACGTTAACTCTGTTTATTCCTTCACAGATGCTGCCAAAGTTGCTTCAATATCGGTCCAGAAGGATTCCCCTTCCTGCACTCCACTCAGGCAGGAATAGGGAAACTGTCACACAGTGCAGCATTTACCATCCTCTTATACGTAGCACGTCAGCGGCAGACAAAGATCCTGCAGCACACAAACTGGAAACCATTTCAGGATGACTTCAGAACTGTTAACACACGACGTCATGTTCTCCAGAATCATGAGCCAGGATTTCACAGTAACTGAGGCTCCACTCTCCAGTGTCTATCACATACCCCATGTGTTATGGTCTGGAGTCACTAGATAAGGATGACAGATTTGCTTTGTTAGGTTTTTGCAACAATTGATAATAGTTCACACAATATTGCTTAGAATAATTCCAGAATTATTAACTGTATTTAAATTCCACCATATCATCATGGGATTTGAACCCATGTTCCAAAGCATTAGCCAGTGCCTCTAAATCAGTACTCCACGACATTATCACTTTGCCACCTTCTCCCCATTGAATATATTCAATTTATTTTGAAAGTTATTAGATTTAGTATTACCATCTTTCAAGGCAGTGCACTGTAAGTTACAACATGCCCTCCTCCAGGACAATTATGGATGGTGAACATATGCTGGTTGGAAAGCAATGTCCATGTCCAATGAACAATTGAAAAAAGAATCACCGTGAAAATCCCACTTTTCCATTTGTCTTCCAGCCTCAATCCCACATCTACGCCCTCTTCATATTGATTTGACTACTGATGGAAATAATCTGCTATTGTTGACTCATTCAAATTCTTTCATAATTTTTATAACTCTCAGTTAGTCATTCCTTCACAGCCCACTATTCTGATTAAAATTAACCCTGTTATATTAAGTTTTCTTCTGGAATTACTGTTTCTTTGTGAAAGTGTACATTGAACAGAATGAGGCTGAAGTTCCAGTTTCAACATTTATTAAAAGACTTAATAGTGCCTTTAGTGACCACCTGACACCCCATCGTACTTTACAGCCAATAAAATACATTTTGAACATTATTATCTATTATAATTTAGGAAATGCAACAGTTAATTTGTACACATCAAGCTTCCATGAACAGCAAGGTAACGATGACCAAATAATTTTTGTGATGTTGATTAAGGGTTAAATATTGACCTGCTCCTCTTCAAAATAGTGCCACTGGATCTTTTCCATCTATCTGAGCAAGCAGATGAGGCTTTGTTTCAACATCCCAACTGAAAGATGGCATCTCTGACAGGACCAAACTGCCTCAGTATTGTACTGGTGTCAACCTTGATTTTTTTGCTGAAGTCCTGGAGTGGGACTTGAATCAAGATCCTCAAGGCTCAGAAGTGAGTGTGCTACCAAATTATGCTGACAACTAAGAAATGATTTTGAAGCAAAATTAAAATGTCAATAGCAAAGCAGTTTTAAATAGTTTGATTACTTGAACAATATTATTTGATATATAATTGATTTGATTATTCAGTGGAAAGTTGAGGAACAGTTATCTGGAAGGTTATGAGAAATAACCAAAAATCTCAAGCAATGTCAAGCAAGTCAATACATGAAAATATATTAAAGGAACACACAAGGTCAGAAACATAGCATCTCAAAAATTCACGTTCCATTTTCATTCTTCTTCTTTTCATTTGAAATAAATGCAGTTAAAAGAAATGTTAATCCAAGAACAGCTTTCCAAAAATAAGATGCAATATTTTGAATTAATCAAGAGGCAAGCAGATGGTTACTTCCTCCAGGTCAAGCACTTCTACTGAGACTTTGAAACAGCTTTTATTTGGTGTTTAACTATCAATTCCCCCAAGAATTATGTAGGGCTAAATACGTCATAACTAAATGCGGTATCATTACATCTCCCCAGCACCAATAACTAAATACTTTAACGACAGTACATTGCACAGTTAATGTTGCTAGAATGAAGTGTTGATTTATATCAAATCAAGTTTATACTCAAGACCCAATGGCCAACAAGCACTATCACATAATTTGTCTTCAGCCCACCGCTGCAATATTCCTGGTTCTTGCTCATGGTAGTTAGCAATGTTAGCACAAAAGCTAACACACCCATCAGCACTCTCCCCACAGACAGCAAGGCTAGTCAGCTTTGGGAAATTGGAATTTTTTTTGTTGGTTTTTGGATGCAAGTTCTAGGTGAACCTATGTACAACTTCAATCCACCGAGCTTGCAATTTATGTACGGGGACTCATTCAAAATGATGCCATTAAACAGGTGAGTGGTAAGCTTCAGAGAGATGAGCAGTTCTCAGCCATTCTTCCACCTCAAATGTCCAGACAATGGTAGAAGGTCCAGGGCAAATCTATTTTCACTTTAAGCAAGTGGCACTGGATCCTGATACATGGAGGAAAAATAATTCTGAAGCCAGCATGCAGGGTGTAATCAGGCCAGCAGCTTTCCTAATTGCCAGGCTGGCCTAGAAGAATTTAATCAATTTTCAGAGTCTTCATTATTCTATAAGTAGTATGATGAGCTATGCACCAGGAACCAAATGCACATCAACGTTATAAAACCTGCTTTAGCAAGAGCTCACTTTCGATTAGAAATGTGAGCAAGCAAATGAAGAACTACCAGTTTTATACACAAAGATTTACTGACATGTAATTCCAAAATAGCACAAGTTCTACCTATAAACCTTTTAGCAAGCAAGATCATGCACAGATCAATTCTTTGGATTCATTCTGAGAATGTAGGTATTACTAGCAAGGTGAGCATTTATTGACCATCCTGACTGTCGTTGAAAAAATGGTGTTGAGCTGCCTTCTTGAATCACTGCAGTACATGTAACATAGGTACCCTCACAAGTACTGTTAGGGATGGAGTTCTAGCATTTCATCTCAGATCCAAAAGGAGACAAGGATAAACTATTGGAGAGAAAAAAAAAGCAAGGTTATGGGAAAAGGGCAACGGAATGGGACTATTTTGGTAGTTCTTTCAAAATGCTGGCAGAGACATCAATGATTGAACAGTCTACTTTGACATTTATATGATTCCTTGAATTTATGAAATTGTGATTGTGTGTGTCTTGAAAATGAATTTGGAGACTACTTCCCTAGTCCTTCTCAGTGGTGGGTCCCCCATGAGTTTAGAATATGTTGCCAAAGAAGCCTCGGTGACTTGCTCTACAGTGAATAATTCCTGCATCGAGCATCAGTCCACAATATATGCTCAGGATTCCAGGCTGAGAATTTCACAGTTTGAAAATATGCAGTAAATGATATCACTATTACTGCAAATCAATTTAATATTGTACAGAAAAATGTTACAGGCAGCACACTGAAATTTTAATTTCCTGTACCTCGTTTCTGTCTTAAAATTGTAGACAGCCTTCACCAAATGCTGCCATCCTGCCTAAAAGAAATATGATGCTCCTTTCTTTGGCAATTTCAGGAACATTTCGAACCGTATTATAAATTAGGGCATTCCGACTGATTTTACACTTTTTAAATGTTAGCAGTGCTGTGTTTTTATTTTAGAAAGAAACATGGTAAGTTAATTTGTGAGAGGTTAAAGGCTACAGCACCTTGAAATACACGCTGCAATAGACAGGTTACCCATTAATGAACTCAAAGCAGGCTTCAAATTCACTTTGTTAGACCCAGGGAAAGTGGAATCAACTTAGGAGTTTTCAGCTGGGATTGACACTGCACTCTTCAAGGTGGATGGGGATGGGGGCCAGGGAAGGGAGCTGTTAGGGAAGGAGATCCAAGGTTTTGACCCAGTTACAGTGAGGCAATGGCACTGTTGTTCCAAGTCAGGATAGTGAGTGGCTTGGGCCAACTTTGCTCCTGAGCGATCCCCAGTCTACCTCAGATCAAACAAAAACCAAAAGAAATGCGGATGCTGTAAATCAGAGACAAAAATAGAAATTGCAGGAAAAGCTCAGCAGGTCTGGCAGCATTTTTTTCTTTATTCATTCACAGGACGAGGGCATCACTGGTCAGGCAGCATTTATTGCCCATCCCTAATTGCCCAGAGGGCCATTAAGAGTCAATCACATTGCTGTGGGTCTGGAGTCACATATAGGCCAGACCAGGTAAGGATGGCAGTTTCCTTCCCTAAAGGACATCACTGAACCAGATGGGTTTTTTCCTCGCAATCGACAATGGATTCATGGCCATCATTAGACTCTTAATTCCATCTGAGGAGAGAATTCAGAGTTAATGTTTCAGGTCAAGTGAGGCATTCTGAGGAAGGGTCACTCAATCCAAAATGTTAACTCTGATTTTCTCTCCACAGATGCTGCCGGATCTGCTGAGTTTTCCAGTAATTGCTGTTTGTGTCTCTATCTCAGCTTAACCTGGAATAGGAAGGCGTATGAAAAATCTGAAGTTAGCATCTCACGTTGCTCGAAGCAAAAATAAAGAATTGTGAATGCCAGAAATCAAAAACTAAAAAAGAAATTGCTGGAAAAACTCAGCAGGTTTTGCAGCATGTGTGGAGACAAAGCAAAGTTAATGTTTCGAGTCCAATGACCCTTCTTTGGAACAGAGAGTTCTCTCCATAGAAACTGCCAGATCTGCAGTTTTTCCAGCAATTTCTGTTTTTCTGTCTCACATTGCTACTATGCAGTAAATCCACGAGTCTAGAACTAGAGGCAGAATTTAAAAACGAAGATTACACCATTTAGGACCAAGTTAAAGAGAAAATGTTTTACTCAGAGTGTCATGGAAGTTCAGTCTTTGAGTATGTTGAATGTAGTGATTGATAGATTTATGATCACCGATGGCATAAAGGGTTATCAGTATAGTGTGGGTAAAAGAAAATGAAGTGTTCACATGATTGTATTCAATGGCAGAGCAGGCTTTATGGGCTGAATAGCCTACTCCTGTTCCCAAGTACTCCACACAGCATCTTCTATTACATCAACTTTGCACTTTCATCTCCAGTTTAAATTTGTAGCATAGACATTTACTAAATCTACTCTATATATTCTCTGAAATTTACAATAGGAGGCAAGTTTCAATTAACGTTTAGAGCAAATGCACACAATAGCCTTCAATATTCTATTTAAATAAATATATGGAAATACATCCCTCGAAGCTTAAAGTATCAAGACACTATATGCTCTGAAATTTCACTCAATACAAGAAGCTGCAGCAAAATTGGAAGAAAATTGGAATTTTATAACAGATTTAACAAAGATCCCATCTCTCCTGATGGCTTACAGACTAAACCATGATATAATTACATGGCTAGCTTCTCATCTTCAGGATAGGAACAGACAATAGACCATTCAGTCCTATGCGCTTGCTACATTACTCAGATTCTGGTTCTTCTGTATCTGAACTCCACCTATCCAACCTTTGTTCAATATACCTTGATGTGCTGACTTAATAACAATCTATTATCTCACTCTTTAAAGCTTCAATTGTCCTGGCAAACATGGGCTTATAGAGAGAAGGTTCATGATTTCTGTGCCCTTTCTGGAAAAAAAAGCTTTCTGCTTTCCCACCTAAATAGATAACTTTAAGATTATGTGCTTTCATTCTCAATTCCCCCATCAGAGAGGACAGTTTCTCTGTTTCAAACATATTAAATCTATTTAACTTTTCAAAGAACATCCCTCAATCTTCTGTTTATGCAACCTGATCTCATACTTTAACTATTTCAGTTCGTGTATCTTTCAGATGAATCTATGTTGTACCTCTCCAAAATTATTTATGACGAGTTAATCCAGAATGGAATGTAGTAATTGAGTCCAGGATGGAATGTAACAATCTAAGTGGGCTTGATTGAGGATCTATAAAACTGAACCGTGACTTTTTGTCTTTGTGTCTGTCTCTGTGCTTTGACATTCCAGTTTCTTTTTTATAAAACTTGTTTACTCACAGCTACATCCAAATTTTCTTTCAAATGACAAAGATAGGCTCTACTTTATTATTGAATTCTGGGCTCCAGATGAAAGCTTGATTAATGAGGCTATGGAAGTGTTTACAAGGACAGTACGGGTAATAAAAAGGAACACACCTACCAGGATGTGGGCTTACGCATATTTTGAATGTTAAAAATCTTGGATCAGTTATCTATGACAGAAGCTACTTCACAGTTTTTGCTTCAAGTCTAGTCAATACTTTAGAATTAAAGGTATACAAGTTCAGAGGTGAATGGCATAAATACATTTTAGGAAAAGCTAGACTAATACATGGAGGAGAGAGGAATGGAAGAATTTAATGATAGTATGGGAAGAAGCAAAATGGGAGAAGACTTTGTGTCGACCACAGACACTGATATAAACAAACAGAGCCTCATGGCCTGTTTCCGTGCTATAAATGCATTTCACAAAATCAGTTTTCTTGGTCAATAATGTTCCATAAATTAAAAGCAGGGTTTTTGCTTGTTGGTTCTAGACGCTTATCATAGTTAGATGAAACACCCACAGCATGCACATTGTTCATTGAGTGAAACTGTACTGAATGTCGAACTGTTCATTGAAGTGCAGCTGATTACATTTTTCTATATCAGGTTATATGAGAAGTGTCTTAAAATTTAGACTCTTAGCTTCCCTCACAGCAGAAGGCATGAAGAAAAGCACATGAGGTGAGAAGCAGAACGCATATTTACTAAAAGAAAGAAAACAATTCAACATTTCACAATCAAAGGCCACAATCAAAACATATTATACTGAAGCCTAAACGTCGGCTGTGGTTCAATGTGCATAGCGCTCCTCCCCAAGGGGGAAGGTTGGAAGGTCAAGTCCCACTCCAACTAATGTTCCAACGCAGAACTCCGTGTCCTGCAATGCTAAAGATGCTGTCTTTCAAATGAAATTAAGTGACACTTTAACCCTTAAAACTTTAAAAAAACTAAAACTTTAGTACTCACAAAAACATCTCATAATACGATTTAATGAACAAGAACATTCTTGCTAATTATTGGCTAATTAGTGAGTCAATGGCTCCAATGCCCTTAATTCAGAAAAGCAAGATTTAATGAGGAAACAGAACTGGTTGAGAGTGTTGCACACTCTTAGATCCTGCTGCATAATCTGCTCTACAAGGACTCACTTCTTCCCAACCCCTGAGAAATAACCAGGCCTCCACTCCAACTGACATATTCATTCACTGGTGGTCCTTCATAGATGAAGATGACTCTCTTCCACTCTCAGAGTGAGTCTGTAGGTGGCTGTACAGATCGATGCGGCTTCCACAGGCCCTGCCACACTTGGGGCAGAAGGTGGTCATGAGAAGGGGTGGGTGGGGCGTTGATATGGCAACGCACTCCATACGCTGTTTTCATCTGGCTTTCACTTTTTTCCGATGGCAAGTCTCAAGGTGCTCGACGCCTTCCTGGATGCTCCTCCTCCACTTTGGACAATCTTTGGTTAGTAATTCTCAGGTGTGTGGGGGAATACTGCACTTTGCTAGTGAGGCCTTGAAGGTATCACTCAAGCACGTCCTCTGAAACAGCAAGCAAGCGCCAGGTGGACAGAGCTGCAAGTAGAGGCCTATTTGGGAGTCTCGCGTCAGTCATGCAGACGATGTGCCCAGCCGATCAAGGGAGGTCAGTGCCTTGATACTGGGAATGTTGGCCTGGTCGAGGATGCTGGCAGACTGCTAAAAGCACAAGTGCAGGCTGTACCAATTCACCTAAACATTCCCCACCCTGTTCACAAGATATGGAACAGACCTTAGTGACTGACCTCTGTCTTTCTCAACACTGTACCATATCCTCCCTTGTGCCCCTCCCACCCAAAGGCTGGAGGAAGAATCAAAAACTTTCTGCACAGCCTTTCCTCTTTTCTCCTATTCCCCTGTAACTGTTTGTTCAGTGCTTTTTTGCTTTGCAAATCTCTTTTTTTTAATTCAAATGTACCCAAAATCATTACAGTTATCCTCCTTGGAATTCCTTTATAGCCCGTGTTCTCAGTTTTATCACGCTTGATTCTTTTCAATTCCCATTACTTTCTGTATCTTTCTCAACGAATTCATCCATGCTGTCACATTTTAGAGCCAGGCTTGCCTCTGAAAGGGTGAAGGGTCTTGAAGATTTTAATGGGGATGGGGTCACTTGGGAAGTCTCCCTATTTCCCATATCATCAGTTTGCCCTGATTATCAGGAAAAAATAAGAGCCAGTGGTAGTTGTCAAATTCTAGAGTTACTCGCTGACTTTTGCTTCAATAGCCCCCAATACAGAAATTATTTGATTAAGGAAATTTATTTATAGGCAGCATGCAGGTTTTACCATCACTTTTGACAGTATCTAACGTACAACTAGATACTATCAGTCCCCAGGGTTGATGGTGTACAAAGTGGAGTTAATGTCATGATTTTTCCACAGACTGTTTTAGTAACAAATTACTCCTGTTCACACAAACTAAGGCAAAACTTTGGATAAGACATCAAGACAGGCTGGTGTAGTCTGCTCAAAGGCAACTCCTCATGCGCCCCCCCCTCCACGCCCCCCCGCTTCTTTCAGTTGCTAAGGATACAGCACAACAGGATAAACTAACTGCCGCAGTAGAGGCGGACTGCTTAACTTAGCACCAGACTTATTTGATTTGCTGCTCTCCAAGGCATCGGACACTGGCTAGAGCTCAGTTGTTGCACAGCAGGTGGCGTTTAGTTTGGTCTAGAAATTTTCAGTTACACCCAAATTCTGCACAGAGCTCACAGGCTAGATTAATACCCAGCTGGTGATTCGAAAAGAAAATAAGGGAAACATTTCTATCAGTTTCTTCGCCGATCCTTCCTTGGAAGAGGATATCTACTATCTGGAGACAGAACTAACAGGTACTATTTTGAAAGCTGAACCGCTCTGTAATTAGGACTTGTAGCAATATCCCATTTCTGCAGCGATTTCACTTACTAATGTTTATAGAATGTGTGCTGAGGTACAATAGACAACAATGTAACAGTAGCGTTCTGTACTGTGTTTATTGTTCATCCTTTTAGTATTGTACTTTGGGTAAATATATACCAGTGAACACTGAATAAGATCTAAACATTCATTGTGTTTTGTTAAGGAATTTGTATATCTTTGTCTTCACTCTAACATTCCCTCCTCAATCCACCCCATTTCCCATTCCCCCACTCTGTGGCGTGAAATATTTCTTTCAGTCACCAAGTCTTCACATTTTCTAAGCCCTTTGCAACCCTGGTCAGATTACACGGACATTAAGTCAGAGATAGTGCAGTGAAGAACATGAAAGTCACCCCTAAAGATGTGTTTCCTTTCTATTAATCAAAGGGATCAGGTGGCAATTTAAAATGCTTTCGTTTTTACAAACTAAAGACAAATTACAAACCAAAATAAGGCATTTACAAGCAGACAATAAGCCTAAAAACTCTTATTCAACACAAACAAATGAATGATCTAACTCTGTGTTGCTCACTTTCAAAGCTGATTCCAACAATACTATAATGAAATAAATCATTGTAACTTTGGGAGTGACTAGACACAATAGGTTAAACTTGTGCATTAAGCAATCGATTTCGTTTCGGGTACATTAACTATCGATAGCACCGATGGGAATTTCATCACGAAAATATAAAAGCCACACAACACTGGCATTGTTATAGTATTCACACTGCTGCTCAGTGATATGCATCAGGTGGAGCGCAGCATTAGGTCCTACGTCCTAATCTAGACTGCATCGACTAGGTCGATGCCAAACCAACGCTGGAGCATTTCTACACATGGAGGGTGTTGTAAAAGACAAAAAGGGAATAACAAACGGGAGAAAGGGCCCCGACAACCATTAGTGACAAGTTGCAGGAAAAAATAACTCATTTCAAAACACACCGTCAGAATATGCCAAATCACTTTGAAGAACACATCACATATCCCTTTCCAGAGCTGAGGAAGTATGGCCTGTCAAGGGAACTAAATGGCTAATTTGTCATCATGTGTTTACAAAATGTCTCAGTATTAGTGGAAATATAACGCTACTTAAAAAGGTTGCCAGCCCTCCAGGGTTGCCTTGGGAGTCTCCAGGAATTAATCAAACTCTAGGACACTACAGCAGAAATGTGGGAGAAAAATCAGAGCAACACATCAAAAACAGTTTGTGTTTGTTTCATTTCTTGGAGTTGATTATTCATGAAAACACAGGAGAATCTTGCAACTAAAAGTCTGTTTGGTTTTCACTTGGCATAGAAACGTGTTGAGTCATGGGATGGGCAGAACAAGGAAACTACAGTCAATTAAGTATATATAAAGTATAGTCACTGTTAAAGAAAACGATGCATAATATGTACACAATAATTGCCCAAAAACAGCAATGTGATAACGATCGGTGAACTAGTTTTAGTCAATGTATATATATTAGATGGGACACTCAAGGTGACTCCCCTGGTCTTCTTAAAATAACCCTTTGGGATTTTTATAATCACCTGAGAAAGTACTTGCAACCTCACAGAGTTTATCATTTCATGTAAAAATGACACTTTGCACTATGCACTGCAGTGTCAGTTTAGGTCTTTGTATACAAGTATCTGGAACAGGACTTGAACCAATAACCTTTTATTATTTGAACAGTTAAGAAAACTTACTAGTTATGTTTGGTTTAACGAGCTGTTACTGCAGGGTACCACAAGGATCAATGCCCTAAGCCTCAGACATTTACAATTAAATAAATCAATTAATTGGAGGAACTGAGTGTTATGTATCCAGGTTTGCTTAAGTAGGTTGGGGAAATAAAACAGTGAGGAGGATGCAAAAAAGGTGCAAAGGATCATAGAAAGGTTAAGTGAGTGGACAAGAATGTGGTAGATGGAATATAATGTGAAGAAAAGTGAAGTAGTCAATTTTCGATGGAAAAAATGAAAAGATTTATTTAACATGGTGAGTGAGTGGAAACCATTGGTGGAACCACAAGGTTCTGGTTATGTTTGTAGATGAATCTCGAGAGTTACAAACAAGTAATTAGAAAAGCCAATATTATTTAAGTCTTTATATGAAAGAGATTTATCAATAAGATTGAAAGAGGTTTAACGCAATTGTACTAGGCTTTGGTGAGGTCACATCTGGAGTACTATGCATGGCTTTTAGTGACTCACCCAAGGAAGGATATATTTACCTTAAAGGGCAAGTGGAGAAGTTCACTAAATTGGTTCTTGCAGTGGTCGGGCATTTAGGACTGAGTCATGGAGAGATTTCACTCAAATGGGGTTGTGAATCTTTGGAATTCTTGAACTTGAGAGATCCATTGATGCTCAGAAGTATGTTTGAATGGAAGATTGATACTAAGTATAATTAACGAATATAGGAGTTATACAGGATAATAAAGTTGAGGGAGGAGATTAGTCATGATCATATTAAATGGCACAGTTGGCTCAAAGAGCTGAATGGTGTATGCCAAATTCTAAGTTATATATTCCAACACAAGAAAGAACAACAATGATACATTGTTCTACTCTGCTTGGAATTTATACTGTCCAGTCCATTATGATGAGTACTGTCATTTCCGGTTTTGATCTGCATGGATTTGTATACGGGGTCCAATTCTATATGTTTGTTGATTGCATTATAGGTTGAGAACCATGCCTCTAGGAATTCCCGTGCGTGTCTATGTTTGGCTTGGGCTACTATGGTTACGTTGTCCCAGTTAAACCGATGGCCTTCACACAAACTGGCCAAGGATCTACAACAGAGACTGATACACCTAGATGACAGATCACCCCATTTCATCCAGTCAACCCAAAAATTCCTCAATACCTGCAAGAATATAAAATCAGTGACGACAAGATTATGGTATCCTTTGACGTAACAGCATGATTTATATCAATTGACATCCCACTAGCCAACAAAACACTGGCCACATTACTAAAGGAAGCAGGAATGCAGACCAGCAGCTCCATCAGCAATGACAACATACTCAAACTACTAGACTTGTGCCTCACCACGCACTTTGTCTTTAATGGTCCCGTATACAAACAGATCAATGTCACACCCACAGGCTCACCCATGTCAGGACTCACCGCACAGGCAGTAATGCAAAGACTGGAACACACCACCCCCTGCCCCCTCAACGAACCTAAATTGTGGATCCGGTACGTGGACGACACATTTGTCATTATTAAACAGACCAAACTAGATGAGACCCACCACCTCATCAACAACGTATTCACCGGGATTAAATTGGTGAGAAAAGAAAACAATCATCTTCAGTTTCCGGATGTCAGAGTTGAACGTATGACCAACAGAGAGTTCCAAACTCGCTACACAGGAAAGCAACCCAAACTGACCAAATCCTCACTTCCACAGCAACCATCCCAATGTCCACAAAGCCAAATTGGGACACTATTTATGGGGAAACAATGGCCTAGTGGTATTATCGCTGGACTGTTAATCCAGAGATCCAGATACTGCTCTGGGGACCTGGGTTCAAATCCCGCTATGGCAGATGGTGGAATCTGAATTCAATAAATATCTGGAATTAAGAGTCTAACAATGACTGTGAATCCATTGTCAATTGTTGGAAAAACCCATTTGGTTCGCTAATGTCCTTTAGGAAAGGAAACTGCCATCTTTACCTGGTCTGGCCTACATGTGACTCCAGACCCACAGCAATGTGGTTGACTCGTAACTGCCCTCTGGACATTTAGGGATCTACAATAAATGCTGCCTAGCCAGCAACACCCTCATCCCATGAATGAATAAAGGACACGGGCCACCACTCACAGCAACACACCAGAACTATACAGGAAAGAGGAAGAGCACCTAAACAAAAAACTTTGTTGTGAACAGATATCCCCGCAACTTCATCCACAGGTGCCTACTAAATAGACAAGACACAGTATGCCCTAACACACTGGCCACATTGCCCTACATCAAGAACATGTCAGAAATGACAACGAAACTCCTATGACCACTAGAAATCATGGTGGCCCACAAGCCCACAGCCACTCTACAACAAACACGCAAGGATTAAAGATCCCAATCGCACAACATGCAGAACCAACGTGGTCTACAAAATACCATGCGATGGCTGCCACAAACATTACATTGACAGACAAGAAGGAAACTAGCCATCAGAATACATGAACATCAGCTAGCAGCAAAAAGGCACAATGAACTCTCCTTAATATCAGTACACTCAGACAATGAAGGCCATCAGTTTAACTGGGATAAGCTAACCACAGTACCCAAAGCCAAACATAAACTCACACGGGAATTCCTAGAGGCATGGTTCTCAACCCGTAATGCAAATCAACAAACATATAGAATTGGACCCCATACACTAACCCATACAGAACAAAACCAGAAATGACACTACTCACCATAATGGACCGGAGAGTATAAATTCCAAGTGGAGTAGAATATCTTCGCTTCATCCGAGGCCTCACTGATGATATTACCTAGCATAGTGACGAAACGTCTGAATGAAAACAAGTCAGCTCTACGAGCAAGTCAACAACCTCACGCTTCTCGTATGTCTCTGAAACTGACTGCAACTCGTGCAGTCCACACACGAGCGATGGTAGCGGATTCTATACTTCTCCGTAGGGCACTTATTTGAGGTTCCTGCTTTAATCAGATAGAAATAACTGGACCAATAAAAAAATTGACCTTTAAAACCATTGGTTTTACAGTAAACTCCTCTGTGACATAACTGGGCTTTTAATTTTATACTAAGTTCATAATTATGATAAAACAGCCTCACTGGCCATGAAAAAAGCTAATTTTATATTATGAAATGTCAAATTTTTCAATTTTTAAGAGATTCATGAGATTATGGAAGATGCTGAAATCTCATGTGTATGTTTCCATCATTCATTTCACTCTATGTAAAAATTTTACCATTAAAGAAAGTGGGAAAATTCATTTAGTTTTACTTCATGGATTGCTGTTGGTGAGCTTATATCATTGTGATTGGCTGTTTACACTGATTGATGATTTCACTGGTACTGCACATCTTTAAACTCCTTTCACTTAGTGGCAGATTAAAACGGATGTCAAGGAAAGTGAAGTTTGTATCAGATTGATTGCTAGAGCTTTCTTCAAGGGCAACACCGGGTGTCCTTTGCTACTGGCTAGAAAATCTGGATTAATCTAGACTAAATGAAAAGATAATGGATGATCTAGCCAGAATCAAAACAGGTCGCAAACATCCTCCAGAATTGTCCTGGAGGCTTCAGGACTTAAAATTAATTCCCAGGATACTAAGTGATATGAGCAAACACCCAGCATAAAAAAAAACCCGGAACGTTTAAGAAAAAGTTTCATTGTGAACCTTTATTAGTTACAGAAATATTGATGTTTGTAATAAAAAGAGTCTGTTTGACTGAGCGACACATTTAGAGGGTGAAAATCATAGAGCAAAACTCCAAAAATAAGTTCAACCAGAGTTGGCAACTGTGCGGCAAATGGACTTTGACAACATTTGGTGAAAAAGATTGCATTTTTCCTACCATCACCAAACACATTAACAATAAAATGTAACAGAAACATTCATTATTCTGGAAATCTTTTCAGTATGGTATTAAAACACAAATATTGATTGTAATGTTCATATTAAAGGGTAGGTTTGAGACTGAACTGCAGACTATATTTAGGTATATTACAAATAAATCCATTGTACCTGATTGCCTCCAAACTTCCTGTGTACAAAACTAGATTAGAAGGCAGAATTAAAACTCAGACAGACAGAGGAAGACAACTTATTGTATTGAATCAAAATGTCCCAGAAGAATTTGCTCACAGCACTGAATTGTTTTCTATTGAAAACCTGATTGTGATCCTCCACAGATCATGACAACATCTTTCAACAAAGCAAAAAAAAAACTACAACATTCCAGGGTATTTTTCCATTATTCCAGTACTTCAAATTAAGAAGGTTCACATAGAATTACATTTCTAGCATCCAGCATCTGAATTGTAAATTGGGTATTGATTTTTGAGAAAGCGCATTGCCAATAACCTTGTGTTTTCAAGAAGATTATTGGTTAAACAGACTAAACAGATGAAATGCATTCGAATGCTCAATAAATTTGAGGATTCATTAAAACTACTTATGCACAAACAAATTGGCAGAGGCTGCACAAAAGGTAATTTGTTTCAATTCAGTGTAACCTGATTCTAGATTGCTCAGGAAAATTTCTAATGATTCAGTGCAGAGGTTTTGATGAATGGATCCCTGTTTGTGATGACATTACATCAACATTTTTTAAAAATATGGGGTTTGGATGCTTCACAAATGGCTGCAATGATTCAATTTCTATATGAAGCCTATTTCAATCACAACAGGAGGACACACACAAAAATGGTAATAAGTACAAAAAATGGACATTAGTAACTTGGAAACAGAATTGGCTGAGTGACAAGAAATAGAGTAATGATTAATAGATGATTTTCAGCCTGGAGGAAGGTTTATAGTAAAGCTCCCCAGGGATCAGTGTTCGGACATTGCTTTTCCTGATATATATTAATGACTTACAGTTCAGTGTACACGGAATAATTTCAAACTCTGTGGACAATGTAAAATTGTAAACTGTAAACTGTGAGGAGTATAGTGCAGGCTTCAAAGTACATAGACAAGTTGGTAGAATGGATGGTCACACAGCCTGTGAAGTGAAATGGATAGAAATGTGAAACGGATAATTTTGGAAAGATTAATATGGAAAGACAATACAAAATAGAGTACAATTCTAAAGTGGGTGCAGGGACATAAGTGTACAAGTAATTAAAGGTGGTAGGACAGATTAAGTGTTTAATAAAGGGTACAGTGTCTTACACTTTCTCCCAAGGCATACAGCACACCAGCAAGAAGGTATATTGAACATTTCTAAGATACTGTTTTGGTTTCAGCTGAAGTATCATGTCAAGTTCTAGATGCCACACTCTACACAAAAGATGTGAAGGCATTGGAGACATTGCACAACAGATTTATAAAAATGGTTCCAGGAAAGAGGAACATAAGTTTTGAAGACAGAAAAATGATTTTCACGCAGTGAGTAGTTAGAATGTGGAAAACACTGCCTGGGTGTGCGGCGGAGCCAGATTCAATTGAAGAATTCAAAAAGGAATTAGGTTGTTTCTTTTAAAGGGATAGTATGCAGGGTTATGAGGAAAAGCAGATGAACAGCCCTAAATGAAATGCCCATTTAAGACAGCCATTGCAGGCACAAATATGCCAATAATCGCCTTCCGCACTGTAGTAGTTCTGTGGCTATATGATATGATCATGAGCAATACAGTTCACAGCTATAGTCAGTAGCCGCTTACTAGGAAATTGCAGGACATCAGTAAAACATACAAAACTAACGGGCAGAAAATGACCAGCTGGACCATCAAATTGGTCGCACACCACAATGGCTGGAGCATCGTAAACTTACTTTCTTCTCTCTCTCTCTCTCCCACTGCCTAATATAGCCCAAGAACCCCTCCTGTCTCTGCAATTTCCACAAATTCACAGGCAAAATGGTGATAAAAGCCCAAGGTCAATAGAAGAAATGAATATACAGTAAATTCAGCTGGAAGTATTGGGAAGCAATCCAGGAGATCACCAAGTGCTTTTTTCTATAATCATTCATATGGTGTAGGCATTGTTGGCTCAGCCTACATTTATCACCCATTCCTAATTGCCCTTGAGAAGATGGTGGTGGGCTGCCTTGAACAGCTGCAGTCTCTGTGGTGTAGGTTAGGAAGTAACTTCCAGGATTTTGACCCAGCACCACTGATGGAATGGCTATATAAATCCAAGTCAGGATGGTGTGTTGCTTTGAGGGGAACTTGCAAGTGGTGGTGTTCCCATATATCTGCTGCCTTTGCCCATCTCAGTGATAGAGGTGATGGGTTTGGAAGGTGCTGTCTAAAGAGCACTGGCGAGTTTTTGCAGAGCTTATGGATGGTGCATACTGCTGTCTCTTACCTAGAAAATAAATGGAAATTGAACAGAAGTAGAAGGTCGTGGTTACTTAAAGTCTGAAATAAAAAGCAGATAATGGTCCAAAAGAAAAAGTGTACCTCAGCAGATTCAGCTATGGAGAGAGAATTAGAGGTATCGCTTCAGCCAGGTGACTTCTCATCAAAACTTCAAGGTTACCAAATTGAAACCCTTCCTTTTCTCTCTCCACTAGTGTCGGTTGAATGCTAAGTGAACGGGGACAGGTTTTTCTGGTTTCTCTTTGAGCAAAATTATTGATGGCACAATATTCGTTTATCATTGGAACAATATTCAGTATCTGCCATTAATAGCCAATGTCCTCTGTATTCAGTTATGCTCACAGTCATTATTTTTTTGAGGGGAGTTGCCTGCTGATCAATGATTTAGCTTCTTCCTTTCTGTTACTGATCCATATACATTGGCTTAGTGCTTTAGTAAAGATATTTTAGACCTGAAGGGGATGCAATACTGAACCAGAAGAACAGTGGTGATAAATGCCACTCAATTAGGAATTCAGAACTCTGGGTTAATGTTCTGGGAATTTAGTTGCAAACTCCGCGGCAGATGGTGAAATTTGAACTCAATAAACACTAGATGAAAAAAACAGCCTAATAGGGACTATTTGTCAGTTGTTATTAAAAACTAATGTTTTTGAGAGAAGGAAATCTGCCATGTTTACCTGGTCTGGCCTACGCATGGCTTCAGACCCACATCAAAGTGTCCTATTCTTAACTGTCCACTGGGCAATTAGAGATGGGCAATTCATGCTGGCTTAGCAGATGACACATCCATCCTGTGAAATTTAAAATAATTCTGCTCCAGATGACCTGTTCCATCATTCAATGATATTACAGCTGATCTCACCCAACTCCACATACCAACATTTACCCATAACTTTTAATACCTTTTATAATCAATATCAGATTTAAAATTAACTCTTGATCAAGTATCAATTGCTTTTTACAGCATTTCAAACATCTATCTCCTTTGAATCTGAATTAACTCTTCAACAGGTTTGACGCTAAATTATGGGCACTGCCTTAGTCTTAAACTGCACAATTAGGCGAACTAATTTCTCTCTATCTTCTATACCAGTTCTGTTCAATATCTGGCAAACTGTGTTCAAATCACCCCTTAAATGTTCTAAATTTCAGGGAGAACAACCTTGGTTTGTGCAGTCTCTCCTTCTAGTTTACCTTTAGAGTCCAGTTAATATTCTTAATGACCAACCTCTAGCACAGTTGTTACCTACCAATTTTCTCATTCTCAAACTGAATGCTAAATTCTACCATATTATGGTTACTGCTCTTTATGGGATCTTTTACTCGGAGACCATTTATTAAACCCGCCACATCACACATTGCCAGATGCAAAATATTCCGAAACCTGGTTGCTTGCACAACATATTGTTCCAAGGAACTGTCCTGAAAATACTCCATGAATTCTTCCTTGAGGCTCAATTTGCCAATTTGATTTTCCCAATCTACATGAAGATTAAAGTCATCCATTATGAATATACTGTTTTCTTCACAAGCCCTCATTATGTCATGATTAACTACTTCAATCCTTTATAACAGTTACTGTCAGTCAGTTATGAGGCTACTCCCACCAGCATCTTCTGCTCCTTGTTAGGTCTCACCTCCACATCCACAGATGAATCAACATCATCTGATCCTATATCATTTCTTGCTATCATATTTATTCTATTTCATACGAACAAAGTCATCCAACTACCCTTCCTTTCCTGCTGTCCTTTCAAAACCTCACGTGCCCTGAATATTTAATTCTCAGGTTTTATTTCCTTATAACAGTACCTCTGTATTGCCCATAGAATTATATCCAGAAACCTCTATTTGTGCTATAAATTAATTTATTTGGCTTCATATACTATGTGCATTTAAGTGAAGGGCAATTAATGTTGGCTTTTTAACCATTCTTTCCCCTTTGTCCCTATTTGCTGCTGTTGTTTGCACACACTACTTGTACACTCCGTCCCTTCCTATCCCAATCCAGTATCATTATCAAAATATTTGCATTACTTTGCCACCACATCCTTTTGATTTGTAAACCTACATATCCCAATTCCAAACCCTCGTTCCCTTAATTTGTTTAAAGCCTTTTTACAGCCTTAGCTATTCAATTCACTGGTTGTCCATTCATCAGAAATAATCTTTGATTTAATGTTAAAGTTAAAGTACCTGAATAGATTGCATAAATCGGCTTGTACTTTCTTCAAGGGAAGGATTGGGAGAATTAGAGCTGGAGGGAGAATTAATCAGAGAATAAGCAGGAGAGGCAGAGTTAAAACAGGATATCCAGACACAACATGGGAGAGACTGAACGGGAGGAGGAGAGAAGGAGCGGGAAGTGGGAAGAGACAGAGCTGGAAGGGGATGAGAGACAGAATGGGAAGTGGGGAGAGGGGAAAGAGACAAAGAGGGAAGTGGTGTGGTGGGGGAAGAGACACAGCAGAAGCGGGGAGACAGAACAGGACTAATAATATTCCTCTGGTGGAGAGCCCCGAATAACAGCTTAAAGTTAAGCAGCTCAGGAGATGCTATCAGGAGTCGTTGCTTGGAAACGTAGTGGAAGTAGTGGTAGAAATCCAGAATACAATCTTTAGAAAAGCTAATGAAATTGGTGCTCAATTGAAAATGTCAAAACCAAAATTGATTGATTTTTGAGAGGCAAGGATGACAAACCAAGGTAGGTAATTCACTAACGCTATCAATCAGCCATGGTCCAACTGGATGGTGGAAGAGGTTCGAGTTGCTGAATGGCTTACTCCTGTTCCTGAGTTCCTAGTAATGTCCCCACTTCAATTCCAACAAAAACCCAATTTCAACTCTGTCACAGGAAGATAGAAACCATTCATGTTAAAACCCCTGGACTCTTACAGATAGAGCATGAGAATTTGTGGAACTTACTATTTAGGTTTGTACTTGATCAATGACCCATTTGGTGAGGTTCCAGACTTGGACTGATTTCTGCATGAATGTTTCCCAGTACATTTTAGGAACTCCAGATCAGAAGGCAAGCCTGCAACATATTACCAGCTAAATGATCAGAAGACAACTTGAATTTTTATAGAGTTTTACGAAGCAAGAGGTTGCATTCAGTTAACATGACGGTAGATGCTTCAAGATACCATTACCAAACAGAATATAACAACAATAACACAAAGAAATGTGACAAAATGCTTGGTCAAGCTTGAAGGCTTAATGAGAATTTTATAGGAGAAGGGCAAAGTGGAGAGGTTTAAGGAAGAAATTCCAGAGCTTAGGGAGTTGGTAGAACTGCCCACAATTTTGCTGCAATGAAATTTATAGATGTGCAAGAGGCCAGAATTAGAGGTAAATAAGGTGTAATAGGGCTGGAGCTGTTAATGGAGATTTCAACACAAGGAATGGAATTCTTCCAGGCAGAGGTCGAGAACAAAAGTAGGTCACAAGTACAGGGAAGTGCAGGGCTAGCATTTTGTGCCATTTAGGGTCTGCCTGTGGGCTGTAGCCTGAGTTTTCATAAGAATTGACAGTACAACCGAAGAGTTCAGTAAAATCTGGTTATAACTGTACTTTTCAGAGATACCAGATAAGGTTCATTGTTAAACACATGGATACAGAATCCAGGTGTTTTCCCAAACAAAACCAGAAAAAGGTGGAAATATTCAGCAGAAGTGGAATCATCTGTGGAGAGAGTAACGCAGTTAAGGTTTCGGATCAAGAATTTTTCTGTTGCCCCACGTTTCCTGGCAAATAGCTGCTATCAGTGCTGGTATGCTTTCGTTGTATACCACTTGCATTTATTCAACACCTCATGACTTACCAAATTACCTGACATTGCTTCACAGGAGCAATCAAACAGGTTTTGACACAGGTTCAGATTTAAGGCAGGTGACGCAAAGCTTGGCCAACAAGGCAGTCTTTAAGGAGCTTCATAAAAGGAGAAGAGGTTTAGGTAGGGAATTCCAGAATTTAAAGCCTCATTGGCAGCTACATGCACAGTACAGTCCAAAATGATGGGACAATTAAAATCAGGGATTCTCCAGAGGCCAAAATTGGAGGCACACAGCTATCTCAGAGGGTTATTAGTGGTGGAGGAAGTTACAGAGATAAAGAGAAATAAGGTGATCATGGGATTTGAAAGCAAGGATGAGAATTTTAAAACCAAGGTTTAACCAGGACCAAATGTGTGTCATCCAGCACAGGAATGAAGAGTGAAACGGACTTCATGCAATTTAAGACACATGCTGCAGAGCTCTGCACATTGTAATCAGTTTCATCTACATGGAAAATTGTAATAAATTGTTTAGGTGAGGCCAGCCAAATGACACTATGGTACTGGAATCCGACACATTTATAAAGTTAGAATCCTTCATGAGTGGTATAAACATCCATCTGAAATGTTGCGGGAACCTTGTAACCAAATCATCAACAAAATTTTTTTTTAAAATCCACCACATCACACACAGCATATAGCATGTACTATAAAACCCTTCACATTACATTCCCAATTTTGTCTGTTTGCCTGAATGAAAGTTCAGCCAGCTACACTCCTTACCTAGTATACAATTTCTCATTGTTGCATGTTTTAAAATTCCTAAGTACCACATCAGTAACAGTCATTCAGTTCTTAAGGCAGTGCTGATGAAGTACAGATATTCTTATAAGTCTACTGTAAATGTAATTAGCAGATATTTGTACAATTCCCCAAGGTCCTTCACAGATGTGTTATCAGACAAGATCTGACATTCAGAGACACAGGGAGATTTTAGGACAAGTGACAGAAAAGCTATGTTAAGTACGTTAAAAGGAGCATCTTAGGAGGGAGAAAAAGAGGAGGGAATTCCAAATCTTGGGGTCTAGGCAGATGAAGACTTGGCAACCACTACTGGAGAATATAATATTGGAATCACACAAGAGATCAGAGTTGAAAGAGTGCAGAGATGAGAGGTTTGTAGTGCTGAGGGAGCATACCAAGATAGGTGGAATGAAGCCATGGAGGCCCAGGGTTGACAATTTTAAACTCAAGTTTTTGTCAGCCTGGAAGCCACGGTAGAACAGTGAGCACAGGATGAACAGGACTTATTGAGTTTTTAATATTCCATTCCACAAATTGGATCTTGAGCTGCGTCCATGAACACAAATTACTTTGGCTTACTCATTGATACCAGTTGTGCTCATGATCTTTCATCCTCACCCGACAGCAAGGTACCTTAGTCAACATCTCAAACTGACATTTTTTAGGAATGCCATCGTAATGACTTAGGGATGGAGAACAATGGTAGTCAATGAAAAATCACAGGCGCATAATTCCCAATAAAATCACTGTTCTCCTGAAAACAAAACAAAACAAACAAGCAAATCTTCATTGGTGAATAATATTCATTTTTTTCCTCATTATTTTCTCCAGTTGCCAGAAAAGTAAATAGCAAGTGTAGAAAAAAAGTCTTAATTGATATATTTATGTATTTGCCATTTCTAACCTGCTGTGCTAAACACAATTGAATCTTCCATTGACTTGTACAAAGGTGTGATTTGAAAAGACACAAACTTTTCAATTCCAACATCAAATTCAAGGCTGTTGTTCAAGTATGTTAGCAACATTTACAATTACCTGGTCTTTCAAATAACAAGCTTTCTTTGTTTAAAGATCATACTATGGTATATTACACTGCTATGACTTATCTAAATGGCGGAGCAGACGTGATCATCTGAATGCCTATTTCTGCTCCTATGTCTTATGGTCTTATAGTCCACTCGTCCAATTATATCAGTATTTTGGGAAACTAAACAGCCCATAAAATTCAAGCTACCTTACCAATAAATTCTGACAATTAAATATATGCATGTGCAAGTGCATGCACAATGGCACTTCTCAGATTTTGCTTTTATTAATTCAGAGAATATGAGCACTCCTGGCTAGCCCATTCCTATTTGCCCAGAGGGCAATTAAAAGTCAACAAAATTGCTGAGAGTCTGGAATTACATGTCGGCCAGACCAACTAAGGATGGCAGATTGCCTTTCCTAAAGGACAGAGTGAACCAATGTTAGTGGCATTAGGTTTTTACAACAATTGACATTGGTTGAGCTAGTTTTTTTTTAGATTTCCAGATTATTTTCACATTAAATTCAATCATCTGCTATGGTGGGATTTGAACATATGTCCCCAAAACATTAATTTTGGATTCTGGATTACTAGGCCACCGAAATTAGCACTGTGCCACCATCTTCCCATAGGTGATGATAGTAGGACTACCACAACTGGTGTCACTGGCTCTGGGAGTGTTGAGGAGGAATGGACGGGGCAGGTCGAGGAGCAGAAATTAACAAGGAAGTCCTTTTCTCAAATTACTGTTACTTTGTAGAATCAAAATTTCAGAAATGCATGGTATCCGTGAGTAAAGCACTACTTTGGCCTTTCAGTTCTTGTTACCCTGCTTCAAAATTGACTTAAATTGATAAGATGAATGTGTTGGTCTACTTGCTACAAAATGAGTCAGGAAAGCTCAAAGCCATCTCCAGTGGACGGGGAGCCTACAGCACAGATTTCATTTGACAGAAATATGTTACTCTCAGACAATTAGACTTAGATATAATGTCGATAAAATGTCAAATATGATTTACAATCATACAATTAGACCTTATCTAAAAGTACTCCATGCTGTTTGGGTACTCAAAGTGTAAAACGAGAACTATTATGTTTCTTCAGTACTGATATGTTTCAATTTGACAGAAGCATTAGAATCACCAGACAATATAAGTGTTTAAAAAATAATTACAACTTGTACTGGACTGAGATTATAAACAGAAATAGAACTATTTGTTAAAAGTAACGTTTTGATATTTTTCAGAGCACGCACACATTGGTTTCATGTACTGCATGATGGTTTACAGAACAGTACAAGATTTGACGAAAATCAGGTATACATGCACTTGAATTAGATCCCCAGTGACTATGCTCATGGGAAGGTTCAGGTCAGACCCTGGCCTTGAATTCAGCTAGGACAATGGTACTACAGTTGGCCAGAATACTCCAGAAAGATAGAACTGATCTAAATAGAAGTCTTAAGGCCTCAGGCTGTCCAAAACACTTTACAATCAATGAAGAGATAACAAGGTGTATAGCTGGATGAACACAGCAGGCCAAGCAGCATCAGAGGAGCAGGAAAGCTGACGTTTTGGGCCTAGACGCTTCTTCAGAAATGGACAATCAATCAATGAAGTTCTTTTGGAATTTAGGAAACATACTTGCAGTTGATTTACAGAAAGCTCCCACAAACAGCAACACGATAATGCCGGGTCGACCTTTTTTTAGTGACTCTAGCTGAGAAATAAATAATGTCTAGGACATTGAAAGAACTCTGTCCTCTCCTATGTAGTTCTATGGGATTTACGTTTTATGTTCACCTGAAGGGACAGACGTGCCTCAGTTTAACATCCCATCTGAAAGAGGCATCTCTGAACTGTAGCTTTCCCTCTGTATTTACTAAACTTGTAAGGAGCCTAAATTACATGCAGAAGTCTCTGGTGTGGCAATTGAATGCAGAATCTCTAACTCAGAGCTGCCAGTTCAGTCTTGGCTAATATTGCTGTTTGAACGATAGTGGGATCATGAGGGAATGGTCAATATTCCTGCTTCCGAAATGTCTCCAGCAACTGAAGTGATTGTGAACTGCTAATCTAGTTTATCAAACATATCAAGCCAAAACATAAGGTTAAATTTGCATTTCTAGCTGATCATTTCTTTTGCATAGTATTTTAGTTTAAATGCATAAGTTGGAAAGAAGTGTGAAAATAGTGAACAATATAAAAAGTTGTAAAAACACCTTGATTATTCTATGCACCATTACTGCCTCAGCTAATACCATAAAGCAAATTATCTGGTCAGTGGCATTTGCAGAATTTGTTGTACGTAAATTAATTTCCTATGTTACAGCAGTGACTACATCTAAAAAGCAATTAACTGACTATAAAGAACTTCTTTAGCTTTTCCCAAGGATATTATTAAGCTGGATAGTGTTCAGAAGAAATTTACCAGTATGTTGCAGGGAACCAAGGATTTGAGTTATAAGGAGAGGCTGGATCTTTGTTGACTGGAGCATAGGAGGTTGTCAGGTGATCTTATAGATGTTTATAAAATCATGAGGCATATAGATAAGGTGAACGGTAGGTGTCTTTTCCGTAGAGTGGGGGATTTCAAGACGAGGTGGCATATTTTCAAGGTGAGAGGAGAAGGATTTTTTAAAAAAGACATCATGGGCAATTTATTTTTTAAACACAGAATGGTTTGTGTGTGGAACAAAATTCCAGAGGAAGTGCTGGATGTGGGCACAGTTATAACATTTAGATAAGTATAAGCTCATTTATGTGAATTTTTTTATCTAGTTGTAACTATAGAGTATATTTTTAAAATGAAAATTCTCCAAAATAATTTCAACAAAAAGCAATTATGTGGTTCAGAGATAGTAGGAACTGCCGATGCTGGAGAATCTGAGATAACAAGTTGTAGAGCTGGATGAACATAGCAGGCCAAGCAGCATCAGAGGAGCAGGGAAAGCTGACTTTTCAGGTCGGGACCCTTCTTCAGAAATGGGGGAGGGGAAGGGGATTCTGAAATAAACAGAGAGAGGGAGATGGGGAGGCAGATGTAAGATGGATAAAGGAGCAGATAGGTGGAGAAAAGATGGACAGGTCAAGGAGGCGGAGCTGGACCCAGTAAAGGTGAGTGTAGGTGGGGAGTTAGGGTGGGGATTGGTCAGTCCAGGGAAGATGGACAGGTCAAGGAGGCGGGGATGAGGCTGGTAGCTAGGAGGTGGGGGTGGGGGTGGGTGTGGGAGGAGTGGATAGGTGGGAGAAAGGACGGACAGGTTAGGGAGGCGGGGCGAGCTGGGCTGGTTTTGGGATGCGGTTGGGGGCGGGGAGATTTTGAAGCTTGAGAAGTCCACATTGATACCATTGGGGCTGCAGGGTTCCCAAGCAAAATATGAGGTGCTGTTCCTGCAACCTTCGGGTGGCATCACTGCGGGACTGGAGGAGGTCCAGGATGGACATGTCGTCCAAGGAGTGGGAGGGGTAGTTGAAATGGTTCGCGACTGGGAGGTGCAGTCGTTTGTCGCGAACCAACCATAGATGTTCCACAAAGTGGTCTCCAAGCCTCTGCTTGGTTTCCCTGATGTAGAGGAGGCCACATCAGGAACAGTGGATACAGTATACCACATTAGCAGATGTGCAGGTGAACATCTGTTTGATGTGGAAGGTTTTCTTGGGGCCTGGGATGGGGGTGAGGGGGGAAGGTGGAGTACTTCCTGCGGTTGCAGGGAAAAGTGCCGGGAGTGGTGGGGCTGGTGGGGAGTGTGAAGGGAACAAGGGAGTCACGGAGAGAGTGGTCCCTCCTGAAGGCAGCCAACACATCATCCTCCGGCACTTCCGCCACCTGTGATCTGACCCCACTACCAAAGACATTTTTCCCTCCCCACCCTTATCTGCCTTCCAGAGGGACCACTCTCTCCATGACTGCCTTGTCCGCTCCACACTCCCCTCCAGCCCCACCACTTTTCCCTGCAACCGCAGGAAGTGCTACACCTACCCCTACACCTCTCCCCTCACCCTCATCCCAGGCCCCAAGAAAACCTTCCACATCAAACAAATGTTCACCTGCACATCTGCTAATGTGGTATACTGTATCCGCTGTTCCCGATGTGGCCTCCTCTACATCGGGGAAACCAAGCGGAGGCTTGGAGACCGCTTTGTGGAACATCTATGCTTGGTTCGCGACAAACGACTGCACTTCCCAGTCACGAACCACTTCAACTCCCCCTCCCACGCCTTGGACGACATGTCCATCCTGAGCCTCCTCCAGTGCCATAACAATGCCACCCAAAGGTTGCAGGGACAGCACCTCATATTTCGCTTGGGAATTCTGCAGCCCAATGGTATCAGCGTGGACTTCACAAGCTTTGAAATCTCCCCTCCCCCAACCGCATCCCAAAACTAGCCCAGCTCGTCCCTGCCTCCCTAACCTGTCCGTCCTTTCTCCCATCTATCCACTCCTCCCACTTCAACCTCCACCCCCACTTCCTACTTACCAGCCTTATCCCCGCCTCCTTGACCTGTCCGTCTTCCCTGGACTGACCAATCCCCACCCTAACTCCCCACCTATACTCACCTTTACTGACTCCATCCCCGCCTCCTTGACCTGGCCATCTCCTCTCCATATATCTGCTCCTTTATCCACCTTCCGCCCGTCTCCCCCCACTCCCTATTTATTTCAGAATCCCCTTCCCCTCCCCCACTTCTGAAGAAGGGTCCAGACCCGAAACATCAGCTTTCCTGCTCCTCTGATGCTGCTTGGTCTGCCGTGTTCATCCAGCTCTACACCTTGTTATATCAGCAATTATGTGGGACTTGTAGTTTTCAGTTAGATTGACACGAAGGTGGACAAGGACTAATGCTTTTTTACAACAAAAAGGTGCCAACTATGTTCGGTTGTATTACTAGCAAGCCGCGTTGCGTAATTCTGAGCAAATCATTCCTTACCTCAACCATAAACAGCGGTTGCTCAGAAAATCTTCCAGCTTCTTAGACTTGCTTGTCAAATTCTCCATTAGGTATAGGCCTTACAAACTCCTGCAGCAAAATCCTTTAGGGCCTTCATCATGTTTTTACATAGTGGTATAATTACTCTCTGTAAGCATAACACCTATTTATCAAAAGGCATGATGTGGTGCCGCCGGTGTTAGACTGGGGTGGGCAAGGTCAGAAATCACACAACAGCAGGTTATAGTCCGAAAGGTTTATTTGAAAACACAAGCTTTCAGAGCCTTCTTGAGGTATTAGTGAGAGAGGTGGTATAAGTAAAAGATCAAAGGGGCACACCAATGATGAGGATGTACTAAACAAACCCATGATGCTGTTAAATCTATAATCAGTTAGACAGTTTTAATTGATTAATATGTATATGCAAATCCCCAAACTCCCTTGAAGTCACTGTCCTGAGAGAACTAAAGGTTTTATCAGTGTAAAGAAGAGGCGACATTTTAGGTCAATCAATGCATGTTAGGTGAAGAAGGGTCTAGGCCCGAAACGTCCGCTTTCCTGCTCCTCTGATGCTGCTTGGCCTGCTTTGTTCAGCCAGCCCTACACCTTGTTATCTCTTACGTTAGGTGTGAGACTTTGTTTGCAATCTATGTTTTGGTTTGGAGTCAGACTGGTTTTATTTCTAACGTCAGAATTTGTAAAACACCACATTGACTAACTATCTATAAATTGTGTGCTTTTTAAACAAAATAAAATGCTAATACAAATTCACCCCATAGTTTCACGTGTGTGCGCGCACGCGCACATGCGACAGAGAACGTGTGCAAGTGTGTGTGAGAGAGCACGAGCGTGTGAGAGAGAGAACGCGCGAGAGGTGTGTATGTGAGTGTGAGTGAGAGAATGAGTGTGTGTGTCTATGTGTGTGCGCGTGTGTGAGATAGAGACAGACAGCATGGCACATAGGCAAACCACGCAGATGCTACAACAACAGATGAATGGAAACTGCGCAACAACTGCCAGACAGGGATGTTCCCTTCCAGCGGGGGAACACTTCAGCGATCAGGGACATTTGACCTCGGATCTTGGGGTAAACATCCTCCAAGGTGGACTTCGGGATACACAACAATGCAGAGTCGCCGAGCAGAGGCTGATAGCCAAGTTCGGTGCCCATCAGGACAGCATCCAGCGGGATCTCAGGTTCATGTCACACTACATGTGACTCCACCACATACACAAACACAAACACACACACACCTGTGAATCTTTGGGGTGAATTTGTATTTGCAGATACATTCTATTTTGTTCAGAAAGCACCCAATTTATAGACAGACAGTCAATGTGGTGTTTTATAAATTCCTTCAGAAATATAACCCGTCTGACTCCAAACCAAAACACAAACAGATTCTAAACAAGGTCTCACACCTAATATGCACTGTCTGACATAAAATGTCGCCTCTTCTTTACACTGATAAAACCTTTAGTTCTCTCAGGACTGTGATTCCAAAGGAATTTGGGTTTTACATATACATATTAATCAGTTGAAACCTTCTAAATGATTAAAGATTTAACAGGATCTTAGGCTTGTTTAGTACATCTTCATCACTGGTGTGAACCTTTGCTCATTTACTTATAAATTCTGTGTCTGATACTATCTCTCTCACTAACACCAGGAGGAGGAGTGAGGCTCCGAAAGCTTGTGTTTTCAAATAAACCTGTCAGACTATAACCTGGAGACCTGGAGTCATGTGATTTCTGACCTTATCAAAAGGCAATCACCATAATATGCACTTTTATTTCCTATCCGAGTGTATGTTTAAGCTTCCACTGTTTATGAAAGGAAGATATGATGTGCCTTTTTTAAGCTATGAATGTCTGCACTTCATCAGTTGCTTTGTCATAACTTTGCACAATATTAACAGCCCTGTACCAAAAATAACAGGAGAAAGTTAACAGAAATTAAAATACAATGGGAGACACTACGAGAAATGTTACTTTAATCATGCAATATCTGTAACTGCTCCCTCTAAGAGAGGAAAACAAATGAAAAACACTCAAGCAAAGTAAAGTACCACATAAATAATGCAATTCAGCATTTCAAGATGACAGAAGGCTAAAGACAATCTCCACATTACTGCAGTTTTCAGAGTATTAATTAGGTTAAAAGAAGACTCCTGATTTTAGCAGCTATCTTTCAGTTCTTTATTGAAGCTCTCCTTCAGTATTAAGAGGGATAATTAGCATAAATGACAGATGTAAACATAATTGTGTTTCAATTTTACAAATACCACTTTAATTTCAAGTTATTTCCCATCTAAAGAGATTGTACCACAGTTTAAGTGCTAAACGGAAAGATGTTACCTATATCAAACTGAAATTTACAGTAAAAATTGATCAACTTTCTTTCCTTATTGAACAGTTCCAAGACAAGCCCATTTAACATGAGTTATATAAATGCAGTCTTTTATTGCTGTTGGAAGTTTCAGTATTAGGTTCTTACCCTGCTTGAAATTTCTTTGCTGTGCACATCACAGTGTCTGAATTTTATTCAAGTACAGCCCATAAAATGATACATCATTATTCATTCTGTTTGCTAATACAATTGAACAATATGTTTTTAGCAAATGTTGAAATGTATGTCTAGATTAATCTTCAATTAATAGAAAGAGATTTTCAATTTACATATTACTGTATTCCCTTTTGATGAGGAAGTGTCTTATTGCGTGTATAAGATATGTTGATCCATATTTTACTTTTCTCCCTCACCTTTCTATTAACTGCAGGATGGTCCCTGGGATTTTATGGTCTGATTGGATTTACAGCCAATTATTGATTGGTAGCCAATACAAAGCAAAGGGGAAAGATTTCAGCTCACCAAATAAGTGAAATGCAGTCACCGCTGCAACCGCTTAACCAAAACACCAATGCCTGATGTGTGGGACTTGACTACCTCAAACAAATGCAAGTGTCTGGTCTGAATTTCTTACCTGGCAGCCCAAGTGCTTGGCCTCAACCATTAAGAACAGTGATCTGCAGTCAAAGGGCAGAAAAGCAACCAGTGCAGATACACACAGCTTTCCAGTGCCAAAGTCTCAATTTTCTACAACATGTACTGATAAACGAGTAAACACACCTGAATGAATGCCAAGGAGATGCATTTTGTACTGGAGATAAGTAAACTACATCCATTGACCAGAACCACAATGCCATTGCAGGGCCCAAGTTGTGTCCCACTGGATTCTCCAAACAGCACATAAAGTATGCTACTATACAGTATGGCAGAAGCGTTTTTGACACATTGGGATGAATTGATGGAATGCATCAATATAGACAAATGTAAATACTTAAAACACCAAAGCATTATTTATAGATCATTCAAAACATAATTTTTGAAAAATTTATTACTGCCTTTGATGATGGAATTGCAACTAATCTCACAATTATTACTATTTTCCAATGAAAGTGAACTGAATAAATCCAGTTACTGTAATGAAACCTTACACTGTAGCTATGTAACTGAAAACCAAAGTGACAGCCATTTCTACAGTATCAGCCTCTTTCTATCGTGCCTGTATACAGTTTTTCTATTTCCCATAGGCTTCATTGGAAATGGATTAATCCTGGTTGTAAACTTGAATGATCATAAGAAAATGACCATCCCAGATCTCTATTTTGTAAATCTTGCTGTAGCCGACCTGATCCTTGTAGCTGATTCCCTCATTGAGGTCTTCAACCTGAATGACAAGTACTATGACATAGCCATTCTGTGCACCTTCATGTCTCTGTTCCTGCAGATCAACATGTACAGCAGTATCTTCTTTCTCACATGGATGAGCTTCGACCGGTACCTTGCCCTGGCACAATCGATGAAGTCTGGCACACTCCGAACATTGCAGCATGCAAAATGGAGCTGTGGCCTGATCTGGTTGACATCTATCCTGGCTACAATGATGCCTTTTGCTGTGGTACAAGTGCGTCACACAGGGGAAGTTCACTTTTGCTTTGCAGATGTTACAGAGATTCAATGGTTGGAGGTAACTCTTGGGTTTGTCATACCCTTCTTCATCATTGGACTCTGCTATTCACTGATTGTACGGATTCTCACAAAATCACAGAAGCACAACCGCCTTTGGCCAAGACGTCAGAAGGCCCTTCGCATGATTGTTGTGGTTGTTCTGGTTTTCTTTATCTGTTGGTTACCTGAAAATGTCTTCATCAGCCTTCAGCTCCTACAAGGCACAAACGATTCATCAGTTTCTCTCAAGAAATCAATGGGCCACTATTACCCACTTACACGTCATATTGTCAACCTGGCTGCTTTTTCTAACAGTTGTCTGAATCCTATTATTTATAGCTTTCTCGGGGAAACGTTCCGAGACAAGCTTCGCCTTTACATGAAAAGGAAAGCAAGTGTATCTACAGTTTACCGGCTTTGCAACAACACTTTGAACTGGAACATTCCTGTAACCGTAGAGGAATCTTTTGCATAGCAGATGAAATCTCTATAAGCACAAGTAATTAAAAGGAGGCCCAAATTGCATTCAAATTTGTTTAATTATAATTTTCAGTTTGGCCGGTTGAAAGCAATGTTTCCAGAGCCATCAACTTCAAAGTGAGTTGGTCTAAGCACAATAATGGAAGTCAACTCCAATATAATCACTAGGAGGAAGTTGGTTGAATGCATTTGAGAGCAACCTCTTTCTATGTTTGCCGCATTCACCACACTGTTTACTCATATGGAAACAATCAACTAGCACTTGTTCATGTGACTATTTAAGGCTTTCAGTTTAAAGCAGAATTATATTTAATAAAGATATTAGAAGTCCACAAGGTAGATCCTTTCCTAAATTGGAAGGAAAATGAAAAACAGAGTAGGACTCAAATATACTAAATTTTGCATGGTTTGTAAAATAATTCTACCTTAATTTCAACCTGCGCATTCCAGTTTAATTGCAATGATACAAACTAAGTTTGACAGTATATGTTTAGTTTTTAAAAGTTTGTATTTGTTGATCAAGCATCACAACTTAACAGAAAAGCCTGGCGGCAATAAAAACGTCAGTGTTTATGAATGAAAAATTCATTGTGTTATCAAGGTGAGACATTCCAGACAACAACCTAGAGGCATACCAACACCAATATAACAGTACTTCAAAATAAATGTGGATGATGAGTTCATGAACGGATATCACTGAAAGTAATATTTATAACAAGTACCAGGGTGAACTGGGTCTAATTTTCAAGTTACCTCGCAGGCAGATTAGAGTCAAAGATAACCAAAATTGTTCAAAATATACTTGGCTTTTATAATTCATGAGGGAGAAAATAAGACAGATAGAAAAAAAATGGAGAGAGACAGGGTAAGCAAAAGCACAAGTGAGAGAAAGTGGGTAACTCAAGAAAAAGAAAATTTGAGAGGAAAGGCAAAAAGAATAGATGAAAGGAAGGCAGTACCTACACATATATAGTAACTTTCACAACCTCAGTGCTTCCAAAATCACCTTACTGCAAGTATTTTGAGGTATGCACTGTTGCAATAAAGGGAATGCATCCTGCTTCCACCCAGAAGCTCCTACAAACAGCAACATGTAAAATGGTTAAATAATCCCTTCTGGAGAAATAAAAACAGAAAACGAGAGTTCATCAACCTTAAGTCTATTTCACAACAATTGCAGCCTAACCTAGTGGGTGTTTCCAGCTGTTTCTGTTTTTATTTCAGACTTTCTGCTATGAAGTATTTTGCCTGCAGTTGAATGAAGAATACATACTTATTAGGATACCAAGGAAAACTTCCCTGCTCTCTTCAAATAGTTCCATGGGAGCTTTGATATCCACCTGAAAGGGCAGACGGTAGCTCAGTTCAGCATCTCCATAAAAGATTACACCTCTGATGCTGCAGAACTCTCTTAGCCTGCATACTTAAGTCTCTGGAGTGGAGCTTGAACCATGACCCTCTGATACATTGGTAACAGTGAACCATTGAGCCACAACGTTCATATTTAACTGCTATGTACAACTCTCTACAAGTATGAGAAAACTACAGCTTGAGCAGGGAAGTGTTCGATATTACCAGAATGAATAAGAATGTTGACTAAAATCAATATGAGATGTGTTACATTTCAACTTTAAAAACAAACAAATAAATTTGGAATTATATCAAGAACATACAGTATTACGCATTCTTAATTCCAGAATTGAGAATCTAGACCAGAGGATCACTATTCATAACAAAGCGTGGGTTATTTAGGACCAAAACAAGAAAAGTTTTCTTTTCCTCAAAGGCTGTATCTGCTCAGTAATGAGGTATATTCAAGACATGGGTAAATAGTTTTCTGCATACTAAGGTGTTTAAGAGAATTGGGAAAACATGGGAATGTAGGTTTGAGTTAGAAGATTGTCAATGATCTCACTGGATGGCACGACAGGTAGAAAAGGGCAAATGGCCTATTCCAATTCCTACTTCTTATATTCTTGGAACAGGCTCACCTATCGTTGCTCCTCAATTAAAGAATTTATAAGATAATTACATTCATGGCAGAGATACAGACAGACCAAGCTGTATAATAACATTATTGTAAATTCCAGTAACAGATGTTTTGCTATAGTTTTACCGAGACTGAAGAAACCATATATGCGGCACTATGTAGAGTTTTGGTCTCTTAGTTGAAATGACATAACTGCATTTGAAGCAGTTCAGAGAAGATTCACTCAAATATGATTCTATGACTCTAGATGATTCCTGGGGAAAAGTGAGCAGGTTATCAAATGAGAAAAGTTAAATAGATTAGGGTTGTATCCATTGGAGCTTAAAAGAATGAGTTGCAATCGTACTGAAATGTATAAGATTCTGAGCGGACTGAGCAGGATGCATTCCAATTGTGGAAGAAATGAGAACATGGGGAAACAGTTTAAAAACACAGGTCAGCCATTAAAGACAGAAAAGAGGAGGTTTCTTTTTCTGTCTCGGGGGGCCAAGACTCTGTGAAACTCTCCTCCACTCCCCTCCATTCTCTTACTGCTCCCTTGACTCCATACCTTAGACATGGATTTACTATGTGATAACCCACTGAAGAATTTATACAGTGACTTTAACATGTTCAGGATGTCCTAAAGCATTTTACAGCCAATGGCACTATTTTGAATTCAGTTAAGTGTCTAATATAGGAAATGAGAGAGCGAATTACAAAATAATCTGAGAGCTAGCAGTCGAAAAATAGGACAATGTCTTCTTAAAGTCTTGCCATGAAACCTTTTACTCCATCCAAAAAGACAAAGTCTTATTTTACTATGGCATCAAGATGCCACATCCAATACTGTCATCTTAGATTTTGTGTGAAAGTTCCTGAAGTGGGATTTGAACCTACAACTTGCTGTCTCTGATGCAAGAGTGCAACCAGTTGTCCAAGATGGACACAATGCAAATATAACCCGGCAAGTGAAGCAGCAGCAAATTGGCTTGGAAATAAAGCAAAGTCACTTCAGCTAGCTACCAAGTACAAAACTTTAGCTTTATGTTGCTATGCAAAAGTCTGGATTCTGCACTGTTCTTTCTTTCTCTGTGCCAAGAAAACATACAAACATACATCAGCATTGATAAAACTTGTTAGTGACAAGAGCAAATAATTTAAAACTAAATAAGAAGATTGGAATCTTGGGATGTTTTACGATCTTAAAAGGTTATTTAAATGCAAATTGTTAGGACTTTTTAAGGGTATAGATTAATATGCAAGAATGTAAGGTGAAAAGGGAACACCACCGTCTGCAAGTTGACCTCTAAGCCACTCATCATCCTGACTTGACAAAATGTATCACTGTTCCTCAGTGTCGTTGGGTGAAAATCCTGGAATTCCCTCCCTAATGGCATTGCGGGTCTACCTACTGCACATGGACTGAAGCAGTTCAAGAAGACACCTCACCACTACCTTCTCAAGGGCAACTAGGACAGGCAGTAAATGTTGGCTGAGTCAGTGATGCCTACATCCCACAAGTAAAAACAAAACCCGTACATAACTTAATCACATCACAAAGTGCAGTGTACAAATTTGGACATCTAAATATCAGACGCCATGCTGGGCTTTCATTTACATGGTTCTTTTTACTGTCTAAGGATGTTCCAAAGTAATTTACAGCCATTAAGTACTTGTTTAGTGTAATCACTGTTGTAAATTAGGAAGGATAGTTAAGATGCAGTGTATATTCACGAAAATGTTGCTAGGGTGACAGATTACAGTCTAGAACAAAAAAGCTCCAGGGTTTGTGCATCAAAACACTATAAAGATGTAGTGGAAATGCATGACAGAAAGGCTAAAAATGCTCAGAAGTCTAATTGGAACTATAACATAGCAAAGAAATACCTGGAGTCCAAAAGGTTGAGAAAAAGAGAAGAAAGCCTATACAAATAGTGCAGGATCCTTCACCAGCTAGTATTCTGACTAAGAATTAGTATTCTGCTTCACTGGCTTCTCATTTCCATTTTGGAGTTAATGACCTCCGCTGCTACACAGATATTTCACGTGTTTTATTTATTTTCCCTCCTATCCTGTAAAACATTGATCATGTTCACTAATGTTTCCCCTCGTGTTTCTTTCCTATTTTTCTTATTTTCTTCTGGATCTATTTAAATTCTTCTTCTGTTTTCATTCTTCCCACTTCTAATCACAGAGTTCTTACAGCTCATAAGCAATGCACTCAGTGATGAAAACCTGTCTGTTCTTTTCATTAATGTTGACTTATCTATTGTGCTTCTACAGTTCTATTGTCTTCATGTTCTGTTTTGTTTGAAAAGGCTAGGACTTATCTGTATTACAGCAGTAAATAACAGACAACCAAATATGTGGTCAAAATTACGGATCATGACTGAATGCATGAGCATATGAATTAGGAGTATCCCATCCTGCTTTTTGGTTTGCCCCATCATTCAATATGCTCATGGTTGATCCGACTGTGGCATCAACTTCACATTTTCGCCCGTCCCCAATGACTGTTTAATCAAGAAGCACTTTAAAAGCTGTCCACCTGTCTTTTTCCTGTTCTTGGTTTTCTGAGATTTGGACCTTGAACGACCATTAGATTTGTTCATACTTAAAAGCAAAGTGGATTTGCCACTGCATTCTGCAGGATGGGTGTCCAGGAAACATTCCCACACTTACTGCCCGATTTAAAGGATTTACAGGCTGACAATCAACTTGTTTGACCATGCTACAAATTCATCTTCCATGGCCAGCAGGTCCTGGAATGATATTTAACATGGGCCCGATGCTTCCAATATGTTACAGATCTTTTTCTGATGAAGTCAATAGTGACTAGATTTTTTTTTCCTCCGACCACTAAACCAATAAACAGAGGTAACAAACTTAAGAGAATTATAACGGACATTAATGAGAGAGGGAAGAATATTCTATGCACAGAAGTTGGTTTAAGTATAGACTTCTCTTTCACAAATGGTTTAAGAAGCCACATCTATAAGAATTGCTCAAAGAGAATCAGAGATTTGGCTGAAAAATTTAAACCAGAGAATGGGTTTAAATTTGAAACTGTCAGGGAGAGAAAAAGTACCTATTGGGCCAAAGATCTGTTTTCAGGCAACGTAGATGAGCTGATAATCACAGTTCAATTAATTGGGAAAACATCAGTATCTTAAGATTTGTTCTTTGGTAGAACGCCAAGGTTCTCTGAAGATTATTACCATGCCACATTTGATGTCAAGACAATGAGTAAACAGGTAGCCAGAATGTCATTTAATAAGGCATTAGTTACAGGGAGTCTTAAAAAGAACAAGTACCATGTGCATTTGATACAAGGAAGCAAGAGCAGGAAAAATCCAAATGAATACAGTCACAACAGCAAATGTAAAAACGTTAGGGCAGTCAGTTTCAAAATGATGCTAACCAATGTGCAGGTAATCCAACTCCCTTCTCATTTCACAATTATCTCTTGAATGATTCTTGGCCTCAGAGAACAGCAAGACACCAGTAAACTGTATGAACAGAGGCACAAGACAAGTTTCTTCAGTCTTTCCAAGTTTAAACATGTTTGAGATTAAAGCTAGGATTAATCTGCCAGGATTAAACACAAACCGAAAGAACAGTGGATACTGGAAATCTGAAACAAAAACAAAAATTGCTGGAAAATCTCAGCAGGTCTGGCAGCATCTGCGGACAGAAATCAGAGTTAATGTTTTGGGTCCAGTGACTTCTTCGGGATTGAAATGTTAACTCTGGTTTAATTCAGATGCAATAACTCTCCACAGATACTGCCAGACCTGCTGAGATTTTTCAGCAATTTCTGTTTTTGTTTAATCTGCTAACGTGTTGTCTCAAATAAGCACAGGGAGTTTGGTCTCTTTACTCTGGAGGGATATATTTTCATTGGAAGCAGCTCAGTAAACGTTCACTCGGCTGAATCCTGGGATTTCTCCAATGACTAAAGTTTGAAGAGGGTGGGCCTTTACCTAATGGAGTTTAGAAGAACTAGAAGCTGAGTCATTGAATATATCCAACAATCAGTTAGACAACCTTTTGATCTATAATGGAGTCAAGAGTTATGGGTGAGCAGGCAGGAAGAGAATCTTTTGGCCACAATCAGATCAGCCAAGATCATATTCAACAGCACAGCAGGCTCAGTGGGTGAAAAGGCCTCCTCCAACTTCTTGTGATCTTAAGAAACACTCATCTACTTGAACAGCAATTGTGGAGTGACAGTTTTAATTTATCGGATTGATGACCCCGCATTAAGAAATGGGTAAACTGAATTTCGACATGCATTTAAATGAGCACTGAATACAAAAACAAGGAGCAGAGGGCCTCGAGGTGTAGTGGTAGTGCCCCTACATCTGACCCAGGACATCTGGGTTCAAGTCCCAACTACTCCAGATGTAATAACATCTCTGAACAACTTGCTTAGAAAATATCTACAAAAACAAGCAGTTGACACTGAATCTATATTCCAACGCTTGATATGATTATGCTGATCCAAACACAGAAAACTACATTTCAGTCATGAAAAAGGTGAAACACAGCTTTACTAATAGCACCAAATATAAAGATAAAAATTCTGGCCAGCACACATAAAGTGTGACAATGATAAAACTTGAAATTTTACAACTGCGTTGATGGAGAAAACATTTCTGGTAGAAATTTCTAAAGGATGAAAAATGGTAAACGGCTAAAAGATTCTTGTTACTGAACAGTGGATCAGTTATAAAGGAATGATGCATCTAGGCTTAGTACTAGAAGATTAAAGCAAAGTGAAAGAAAATATTTTCAAAGTGTTAATGGAATTATGCAATGGATTCCTACAAATGACTATTGAAAGGATTGTGATTTTAAGAGGTACTTTGTGTATTTCAAGAGAAATATCAAAGGGTCTGAAGAATGAACAGAGAAAGGGAATTAGCATCAATGGCTCTGATAAAGGGAAAGTGGTGAAAATAATCACCTCCTATATTGAAATTTATACGCCTTTATGAAAGGCTGTGAAGTCAAGACAGCATTGGAAAGCTCCTTAAATGATCTTAGTAGATCTATCTCTAGATTTTTAGAGAACCAGGGATCGGAGAAAATCCATTCCTTCCAGAAAACCGGCAATTCTTAAAATCCTTAGATCTTGTAAATTTTATAATCTTGATCAAAATGTGTTTCACTGCCATTTTCAGTGGTAAACAAATCCAACAGTAATCGCCTTTGAGACAAAAAGGCTTACCAGTTCCTTGGGAAGTAATTATATGCCTCAGATTCTGACCAGAAAGGTTCACAAGAGTTTTGGGATAATAAGGTGTAGAGCTGGATGAACACAGCAGGCCAAGCAGCATCAGAGGAGCAGGAAAGCAGGCGTTTCGGGTCTGGACCCTTCTGGGGTCTACACCTTGTCATCGCAGATTCTCCAGCATCGGCAGTTCCTACTATCTCACAAGAGTTCTATCACTTTTGGCAAAAGTAGTGGGACGGGAGGCAAATATATTGGGCTCATCTAGTTCCCCTCCTGTGCCCAACAAGAAGTTTAACAAAATTCTGGCTTTCAAGAACATGAGACAATCCAGCCTCTGAGGCTTAGTCTGAAAGGCACCAATAATATTCTTACAGACTAATGTTGAACTATGTCACAATGTATGTGTATTCATTTTCTGAATTACTGCTCCTGATTCATTTCCAACACAGAGATAGCAAGAACTGCAGATGCTGGAATCAGAGATAACACGATATGGAGCTGGAGAAGCACAGCAGGCCAGGCAGGATCAGAGGAGCAGGAAAGTTGACATTTCGGATCCCGACGCGAGACATCAACTTTCCTGCTCCTCTGATGCTGCTTGGCCTGCTGTATTCCTCCAACTCCACACTGTATTGTCTCATTTCCGATGCAAGTGTTTTTTGCGACTTACTTTTAAAATTGAAATAATTCATGAATGAACTGAATTTGCACCTATCTTGTCAAAATACACAAACAAATTTCAGTTTGGTCACAGTGTTGATGATTTACAGATTTTTTTCAAACTTTGAAAATCCACAAAAGAGACACAATCTCTCCTCAGCAAGAACTCACTGGAGAAAGGGGCACACGTCAAAGCTGGTGAAAGAAAAGGTTTGAGAAGATTTAAAGGCAGATGTTATTTTTACTCCTTTAAATCAACAAAATACTGTACATGAAATAACTTCCTGCTGTGCTAAAATAAGTTGTGCAATAAGATCTTGATTTTTCTTCTGAATACGTGGGTAGTATGTCCATTTTAGGTACAAATAGTGCTTTTGATTTATGTCACTGTATCGGTCTTATCAAGCTGTCAAATGCTCTGCAAAAAACTGAATAAGTCAACAATTTATTCTTCTTTTTAACAATTAAGAATTCCACAGCTGGAATTTAGCTAAAAGTGTCTATAAACACCAAGGGTTATTAAAACAGCTTCAAACGGTTCTTTGTCAGCTTTATTACAATAATGGAAAAAACAAAAACACGTTTTCAAATATAAAAAATTAAGAGTGGATATGTAGGGCAAAAGACACACACAGGAAAGACAGACATAGGACTGAATATTTTTTACGTTTCCAACTTCTTTCTTTTCTATATTTATCAAATCAGTGAATTGCCTGTCACATTATCACAGTTAGCAAATGAACAAAGATCTCTTTATTTATTTAAAAGATGGCTATGCAATTGACACAATGGCTTCAGAAGTTCAGTCGACAGAACCATGTGCTGGCCAGAATTTTTAACAGTAGACATAGCAAACTTAATGGGAAGGATTAGAATAACATTTCACAATAATGAATGCTTATTGAAAATTTAACCATAAGTTATGACACGGAATAAGGTCATGGCAATATAGTAGTAAAATAAATTTCATCAAGTTTAAACAAGAATACCAAGTGCATCATTAAAGTAGAAAAATAGTAATCAAAGGAAACTCAAATGAGGTATGATATATCAGCCTATCTTTTACATAAAATAACGCGCATCTTACCATTCATGTTTACGGCTGACATCTTAAAAAGAGACTAATGTAAGAACAGCCGTTAAATGATGCAAATACATGCATCTAACTTATCAAAAGAAAACATTTTTATACCAACAAGCAAATCATAGCAGTTACATAAAGCTAATTTATGTTGATAAAATCGTGTTTCATTCCAAAGTATATGAAGTAACTCCACAGAGGTCGGTATCCTGTCACTAAGTTCCCCTTTATTTACACATGCATAGTATTTGACACTGGTCTGGCTTCCTCAGAACTAGTTCTGAGTGAACAGAACCTCTGACACTCCTGTTTATATCTGCCAGCCAGAGCTCCCTGATAGGACCAGGTTAAAAGCCCCAATCAGGGAACACGTATTCTATGAGGTCCACATCCCAGTCCAGGGATGCAGGTCTGTTCTTTTCCCTGTAGCCTTTCTTGGGCCATTTTCGCATCAGGTCCAAGTTTCTCCTACTCAGCCCCGAAAATTGGCAGCGTGCACCGGACCACCTCCTGCGTCCGGAGCGTCTCAGAAGAAATTCATCTGCTTTTTCAGGCAGTAAAGGTTGAAGCCATGACATCTACCATGTCCACCTCAGACTCCGCAGTTTCTTCGTTGCTAGACAGATGGTGAGAACCCACAGGTCATGATGGCCTTTCTGGCTATTCTGAGGGGCCAAGTATATTTTGCTCCTGCACCATTTGTGAATTTGCTACTTTCACACAATCCACGTGTTCATTCAGGACTGCTTCACCTACCCGAACATTGTACATCACAAGACCTAACCTCACGTCAACCATGCCTCTTACCCATGCAGGGCCATTTCCATGATTTTAGCACCAAACTTCATCCCCTGAAGTAAACTGTCTCTCTCTTAGAGAAGTCTTGTGTCCAGCAATGGCATTCCTGATGTCATTTCACCTTCCCCACCCAGTTACAGGAAGATCATATTTAACCTTTTGCAGGGCTTTCTCCCCATTAGCAATTCTGCTGGAGCTATCCCTGCAGTTCCATGAGGAGTAGTCCGATAATCAAATACGAGCCAGGACAGTTTGGTATCAAGTGAAAGGCTGTTCCTTTAAGCCTGCCTACAAAGTTTGGACAGCTCATTCGGCCAGACCACTGGACAATGGATAGTATGGAGCTGTCCTTATATGCCAAATAAAACTGATAGCATCTCAGGGATAGAGGAAGTTTGGGGTTGTAATATTCCTTAACTATGTCCATCAACTCTTTTAGTATCTGGTGCCTCAGGAAACATTAGGCTCATAATAACCACAAAAGCTACGGTGTCCACAAGCTGTCAGGAGAATTACTCATTGCTTTTCATCTGCCCTAATGTCATATCCCACTCTTAACACCACTTAAATAACTCCACAGAGGACAATACCCTGTCACCACTTTATGTACATGTGCACAGTGCTTGACACTGGTCCAGCTCCCTCAGAGCCAGCTCTCAGAGCGAACATAACCTCCAACACTCCTGTTTATGTCTGTCAGCCAGAATTTCTGAGATTGGATCAGGTTAACAGCCCCAATCACTACACTGTATACAAGTTAGAACACATAAATGAGGGAAGAAAGAAATTCAAGCATTTATAAGTTTAGGATGATTACCTTTCAGTTCATCATGCCATAGCCTGCTCTTTGAAGGTTATCCAATTAGACCTCTTCCTCTGCTTTTCTTTCCTCATGCTCTTCAAGTATTTATCTAGTGTCCTTTTCAAAGTTAAATTGAATTTGCTTCCAATACCTTTCCATGTAATGTAATCCAGATCACAGCACACTTATGCAAAAAAAAAACTACCCTCTGTTTCTTTTGCTATCATTTTAAATATGTTGATAGGATGATACAAGTTAAATGCAGCCTTCAGAGAAGTGTAAGCACCAGATCAGACCTTTTGAGCTGAACTTTCTGAGAATCTGAACTACAAATTCTATGTAAATAGAATGTTAAACTGATTCAAAATAGACAAGATTGGTAGCTTCAGTACAAACCATGACTTTTTAAACTGCTGAGTGATTCCACCTCTGCATTTTTTCAAGAAATGTTATGTTAAAACAGATATTTTCTGCCAATTTAGCTCATTATGCATTAAAACACTGAAATCTGGCAAAGAAACAGATTTGAGTGTCTTCTCCTCTTACTTATAAGAAAGCATGCGAGGCAAACCTGAAAGTATAGCAGAAACATGCAGTTATTATTATGTTGATGTACAGGGCAATCGAGCTATGCAATACACAGGTATCTCCTTTCACTCTGCTTGACAATTAACAGCTTTGTCACCCTATAGGGGCTGTATGAAATATATGCTAGCAAACAGAGACAAAACCTACAATCACAGCCTTGGCACCATCCACAAATCAGTATGTGATTCTTGCCCTGATTAAATGTGGGAGAAAATGAGTTATCACTGTTATTGTTCTAACTAAAGACATGCTTTGCCATCATGACACAATTTTGTAAAAAGCAGTAAGGTACATTTGGCATGATTAAAAGAATAGTGTCATGTTCTTTAAATTTATTCCGAATATTGGAGCTCTCCATTAGTCTTTGTGAGATATACTCTAAACACTGAACCTGGCATATGGCATCAGCATGAAAGAACATTTTGGCCAGCCGAAAATGTATCTTTTTTCCATCATAATGCCTTGCATAAAGTTGGCTTCAAAGAAGGAAAAGAATATGGATACTTATTAAACTGTTAAATTATGATTCTGGTCAGGAATCAATCCAGCTTCAAGTGGATATGACAGAGAGAAAGTGTGAACAAAAGAGCGAGATGGGCCAAACATCCACATAGGTCCTCTTGTCAGAGTTGATTGCTATTTGGGAGATCTTGATGTGTACAAACAAATGACCACATCCCTCACGCCCCGTCCCCGCAACAATAACGAAAAAAGAATCCCCCTCGTCCTCACATACCACCCCACCAACCTTCGGATCCAACGCATCATCCTCCGACACTTCCGCCATCTACAATCAGACCCCACCACCAAAGACATTTTTCCCTCCCCACCCTTATCTGCCTTCCAGAGGGACCACTCCCTCCGCGACTCCCTTGTCCGCTCCACACTCCCCTCCAGCCCCACCACACCCGGCACTTTTCCTTGTAACCGCAAGAAATGCTACACCTGCCCCCACACCTCCTCCCTCACCCCAATCCCAGGCCCCAAGAAGACTTTCCACATCAGGCAGATGTTCACCTGCACATCTGCCAATGTGGTATACTGCATCCGCTGTGGCTTCCTCTACATCGGGGAAACCAAGCGGAGGCTTGGGGACCGCTTTGCAGAACACCTGCGCTCAGTTCGCAACAAACAACTGCACCTCCCAGTCGCGAACCATTTCAACTCCCCCTCCCATTCCTCAGATGACATGACCATCCTTGGCCTCCTGCAATGCCACAGTGATGCCACCCGAAGGCTGCAGGAACAGCAAATCATATTCAGCCTGGGAACCCTGCAGCCCAATGGCATCAATGTGGATTTCACAAGCTTCAAAATCTCCCCTCCCCCAACCGCATCCCAAAACCAGCCCAGCTCATCTCCACCTCCCTAACCTGGTTTTCCTCTCACCTCAAGCCACAGCCCCATCTCCTATCTACTAACATCATCCCGCCCCCTTGACCTGTCCGTCCTCCCTGGACTGACCTATCTCCTCCCTACCCCCCTACCTACACTCACCTTTACTGGCTCCATCCCCGCCTTTTCTACTTGTCTGCCTCCTCTCCACCTATCCTCTCCTCTATCCATCCTCTATCCACCTCCCCCTCTCTCCCTATTTATTTCAGAACCCTCTTCCCCTCCCCCATTTCTGATGAAGGGTTTAGGCCCGAAACGTCAAGTTTTCCTGCTCCTATGATGCTGCTTGGCCTGCTGTGTTCATCCAGCCCCATGCTTGTTATCTCGGATTCTGCAGCATCTGCAGTACCTTTTATCTCTGACCAGAAAGTCTGTCTTCAGTGCCATTGGCTAAAGGAATAAGACTGGTTTGAATACCATTCCGGGGTTTTTGGAGGGGGGTGGGGGGGGGGGAAGCACTGCTCTGCTCTTGTTCCCGCACTTGAATTGAGCCTTGCAATCTTCTCAAAGCATATTTTCTCAAAGGTAGACAGCAGAGAACTATCTGCAATTCATTAAACTCTTGATGGCATTTTCATCTTCCACAGCAATGCCATCAAGGGAATACAATGCTACAGAATTGTTTCTATTTTGTGGTTGAGACAGACTAGGTGCCAGCTATAGCTCAGTGGGCAGCTTTGGTCTCCAAGTCAGAAAGTTGTAGGTTCAAATCACACCCCAGAGACTCGAGTACAAGATCAAAGCTAACATTTCAGTGTAGTACTGACAGAGTGTTACATTGTCAGAGGTTTCACTTTTTGGATGGTACATTAAACTGAGGAGACATACGCTCGCTTACGGGGACTAATTTAAATAGAACCACAAGAGTTGCTCAACCACAAGAGTACTGATTGCTCATTCAACATCACTCGAACAGAACATCCATTAAAAAGTGGTGAAGGTACGTACAATCACAACATTTAAAATGCATCTGGTTCAGCATGTAAATAGGAAGGTTTTGAGGGATACAGGCCAGGTGCTGGCAAATGGAATTAGGTCAGATTGAGAAGTGTGGTCAGGGAGGACAAATTAGACAGAAGCATCTGTTTCCATGCTATATGACTCTATCCCGTCATTATCCCTTTTCTGTGCGATCTTGCAATGTGCAAAATGGTTGCTATTTTTGCCTATTTGGCGATAACAACTACACTTCAAAAGAACTTGACCGATTGAAAAGTATTTTATGATGTTCGGGGATTATGAAAAGGACTATATCAATCCAAGTCTTGCATTTTTTTTCTTTGAAGCTTTTACAATATCTCTATTGTGCCATAGCTGATACATTTTGTTAGTCTGACTTGTGTTTGCACATTCTCTATGCCACTTCTGTTTGCCATTTCCTGGATTTGTAATTTTACATTTAGCTCCTAACAGTAGGCCACCACGCACTGACAGTTCCTCAATGGCTAAAAAATCTGTCTTCTATGACAAAGCATTTCAAGAGATCCAAGAGACAGGCAAGGAAAACTAGCTGTTCTGCTTCTTTTAGCTTCACTGTACACTCCCAAAAAAAAGCTGCCTTTTTGTCTTTAGCTGTCTGTCAATATACATCAGAATCAAGTGTTCATAAAACCAGATGATTACTCAATAATTCAATAAGGAGTACAAGAAGATATTTCAGGGAATCGTTTGCTTTTCATTACATGATTTTATGGTAAATGTGAAGGCAACTTCACTTCCTCTGAATGAGGAAGTGAATTTTCATCTCTAACATAAAAGGTGTACTCATACTGATCTCATTAACTGCTTAAAAACAAAAGCTCGCGGCAAGTCTGAGATCCAAATGGCTTGAATCAGGTTGGTTGACAGCACATTTCCATTTTAGCCACAGGTATGAACTTTATAGGGATTTTAACAGTAATGTCAGAAAGAGCAGCTTGCTAAAGCTGGTCAGGACAACATTACTGAGTCAACAACAACAACATACTACTGTACCTGCTGAACACATTTACAGGATATCACAGCAGTGCAACTCTAGGTCAGTGTTTTGATATCATTATTGCAAAAGACCTTTACAGTCAAGAATCAATTTATCGATGAGACAATGCATAAAACCAAGTAAACATTAACATCGTGCTGTATTTCTCAACAGGAAACTCCCCAGATTTGTACCTTTGAGAGAAACAAGTGAAAAATCGCAATTTTTTGCATCTATATATAATTAATATTCCCACTGAGTTGTAAACATCTCTAGTTGAAATCACCTTGTTCAGAAGCATTCTTTTTGGTATCAGCTTGGTTGGTCTTCCCTGCCAATAAATGCCAATGGCATCCATTGAGACAATCTTCTTCTTGACTTCTCCATTTTACTACACCATTTCTCCTCTGTAGTATAACAATACTCATCCATTCTTATCTTCTCCAAATCTAATAAAAAAAAGACTCTTGCAATCTTCTTTTAAGATATCGAAAACGTAAGAGAGGTGAGTGGACAACTGCTGGAAAATGAGGCTGCAGAAATAGTAATAGGGAGCCAAGAAATAGCAGAGGAACTGAATAGGGTACTTTAAATTAGTTTTCACAGTGGAAGACGTACCAGAACTTCATGAGGTGAGTGTAGTAGTCATCAAGAAGGAGGTGGTGTGGGGGAAGCTAAAGGTCTGAGAGCCTGTATTGTCTCTCCATGTTTCTTGCACCAAATATATTACCACATATTTCTTTGCATTGAAATTCATCTGCTCAAATTCATCTTGTGTCCGCCCATTTGGCCAGCTTGTCGATGTCCCTCGCTCAGCGTCATCCTCACAATTCACTATTCTCCCTCGCTTAGTATCATTTGCAAATCTAGAGATTTTGCCCTCAACACCCATCTCCAAATCATTTATCCAAATTAGAAAATGCAAGGCTCCCAACACTGATCTCTGGGTGTTGTCCCAATCAGCGAGCAAACCAACCACAGCATCCACAACCCAAGCTACAAATCTACTCAAGAACCTTAGATGGCTCATTTATATTTTGGGAAGCAACATACATTAATATGCAGGGTCTTAATTGTTGCAACACAATTAATATGTTCAACCTTCGCCTTTTGAATTACCCAGATGTCTAAAGTTCCCTATTGCTTTCTCTGTGGCAATTTGACAGTCAAAATCAACTTGCCAAAACAATAAGCATCCTTCTTATTGTGATCATTTAACATTTATCATTCTTATATTTGTCTTGATGGTCACAAAACACAATGCTGTGGCAACATGTCTCTTTCCAGCAATACTCAAAAGCAGGTGAGTTAACCCGGTGGCCAATATTTATCCTTCAATCAGTATCACAAAACACAGATGATCTGGGTCAGTCACTGTTGTTTGTGGAAGGTTGCTGAACACAAATTAGATGTCACATTTTCGACACTGTAACAGTGACAACACTTGAAAAAGTACATCTTTGACTGCAATGTGTTTTGACACATCCTTTCATCATGAAAAGCACTGTATTAATGCAAGACTTTAATTTTCTTCACAGCAATGAAGTATTACAGTCATCACGCAAGACCTCTCAAAAATTTTACAAGACCAAACATATCATTTTTGCACTGCTCTCCTGCACATCCTTGATCTCCTTCATTCCATAAATAGTAGCCATACCTTCAGTGGCCCAGACAGTAAGCTCTGGAATTCTCCCGCTAAACCTTTCCATCTCTGCCTCACTCACTCTCCTCAAGGCTCTGCTCTAAACCTCTTTGGCATTTAAAAGGCATCTGGATGGGTATATAAATAGCAAGGATTTAAAGGGATATGGGCCAAATGCTGGCAAATGGGATCAGATTTATCTCGGATATCTGATCGGCATGGACAAGTTGGATCAAAGGTCGGTTTCCGTGCTGTACATCTCTATGATTCTATCACTCTCTTCATTGCCAAGTTTTCAATAACCTGTTCTAATGCTTGAGTGCCGGATTTACCTTTGTAATGCTCACATTACAAAGCTTATAACATTTGCTTTGTTAAATGTGCTATTCAAATGCAAGTTGCAGTTGTTGCTCAACAGGAAACCACGGTGTTCCCCTACAAGGAAGGGAGGGGAAAGTATCAAGGAAGGAAGGAAATTAAAACAGCCTGTCTGTTCTTGGGCACAGCCTAGCAACTACTCTTAACGATATGCAGGTTAATTAGCGTTATTGCAACATAATAAATTACTGAGTCAGTAAAGCAAACAAAGACTGGTGCCGAAGAGCAAAGTATTAGAACTCTATATCCCCATTCTCCCCTTATTGATAAACATGCATCATTTGCAGTACCTTGTGTTCCCAGAAAATACACAACTACCTAAATTGGTGAGTTAATTATGATGCTTTCACCAACTCCATTCTAACAGATGGCAAGAATTTTTCTAAAAAGCAGCTGAACAGCCAGAATCAGGCCTGGATGTTCTTGAAAAGGTTTAAGACCATCTAGATCGCATAGGAGGCCCGAACCAGTGCAGGTAAGCAACAGGACTGTGCCTGGAGCAGCCTCTTAATTAGATACCATTGAGCCTGCTGCACAATTAAAGCTGGCTGGCTCTCCACATCACTAATTCAATCGGGGAAACAAAGAAAGATGGACACTGCTGAGACTATAAAAAGAGTGAGAGGTCACCTCTATGTTGAAGCATCTTGGCAGAAAAGTTAAGGAAAATCTTTTCTCTGCCAAAGTCAGAAAGGAACGACCTAGTGTTCAAGGGAAAACATCTCCAGTAATGGAGTCAGAGCAGCTGGGGGCCACTATTACACCCAAAGAACTCTCCTTGGTGCCTCCAGATGTGATGGTCTCACCTCCATCTGAGAAATGGCTGCCTCCCTGCAACTCCAGGGAGGTTGGGGAGTAGTTGGGGGTGTGGTGATGGTGGGTGGTTGGTGTTCAGTGCTCCACTTCAACAAAATTTCAAAGCCTCCCAGTGGCCTAGGAAAATAGCCCTCAATTAACTGACCATGTAACTGGCTAAAATGGTTGTCTGCCTCTGGTTGATGGGTGGTCGAACCACTGTCATCCCTGCCACTGGGAAAAGGACCAGCCTTGAGCCAGTGGCCCTCGGCCCTCACAACATCGTTCCAGACATTTCAGCATGTGCCTATTTCCTAGCCTATCACACACGCATCTGGTAAAATGTTGTCCTTGGGCCCCACACAATAAAGTATTACATTGAACACTGCTATTTCAATACAGGCATAAATGAACACTTTGGCTGTTTTGATGCTAATCTGGAAGATGCTAAAATTTACAAAATTGTTACATAGAATATGCAACACAGAAACATGACCTCAGGGTATACGGTCCAACTAGGCTACAATGACACAATCCTCCTTTCTCTTCTCATCCAATTTCAAGAGTATACCTTTCTATTCTTTTGACCCCGTATGTTCCAAGTTCCATATTCTCACCACTCTCTGGGTAAAAATGTTTCTTCTGGATTTCATATTTATTTTCTGATTATTTTATACTAATGGCCTCCATAACAGAAAACATTCTCTCTTACCAATTCTGTCAAAAACCTTTTCATAACTTTAAAGAACTCTAAGGACATTCCTCAACCATCATTTTTGAAGACAGAAAAGAAAGAGGTCCATACTTTCACTCTTTCCTAATAGATTATAGCCTCACAATTCTGATATCATCCTGGAAAATCCATTTTCTTAAATGCACGACAGTGTCTTTAAATATATTTCATAAGATGACAACCAGAACTGTACACAGTGCACTAAGTGTGGTCTAACCAAAGTTCAAAACAGAGTTAGCATGGGTTCTCCAATATTCAGTTCCATTAGTCCAATCCAGTTTCTTCCCTCATTCAATATCCACCAGAAATCAATCCAGGTGCCTTGTTTGTTTTTGCTACAGCCTTATTTACCAGCATCATCCTTATTTTTTCTATAAACGTATAATGCCTTATCCTTACCTACAAATGGATCAAGTTACAAACTCCATTCTCAACACAACTGCAATACTAAAAATTGAAATGATGTTATCTTAATCCGTGTTGATGAAATGCCATAAAAGATAACAAGCATGGGGCTGGATGAACACAGCAGGTCAAGCAGCATCATAGGAGCAGGAAAACTTGACGTTTCGGGCCTAAACCCTTCATCAGAAATGGGGGAGGGGAAGAGGGTTCTGAAATAAATAGGGAGAGAGGGGGAGGCGGATAGAGGATGGATAGAGGAGAGGATAGGTGGAGAGGAGGCAGACAAGTCGAAGAGGCGGGGATGGAGCCAGTAAAGGTGAGTGTAGGTGGGAGGGGGAGTTGAAATGGTTCGCGACTGGGAGGTGCAGTTGTTTGTTGCGAACTGAGCGCAGGTGTTCTGCAAAGCGGTCCCCAAGCCTCCGCTTGGTTTCCCCGATGTAGAGGAAGCCACAACGGGTACAGCGGATGCAGTATACCACATTGGCAGATGTGCAGGTGAACCTCTGCCTGATGTGGAATGTCTTCTTGGGGCCTGGGATTGGGGTGAGGGAGGAGGTGTGGGGGCAGGTGTAGTACTTCCTGCGGTTACAAGGAAAAGTGCCGGGTGTGGTGGGGCTGGAGGGGAGTGTGGCGCGGACAAGGGAGTCGCGGAGGGAGTGGTCCCTCCGGAAGGCAGATAAGGGTGGGGAGGGAAAGATGTCTTTGGTGGTGGGGTCTGACTGTAGATGGCGGAAGTGTCGGAGGATGATGCGTTGGATCCGGAGGTTGGTGGGGTGGTATGTGAGGACGAGGGGGATTCTTTTTTGATTGTTGTTGCGGGGACGGGGCGTGAGGGATGTGTTCCGGGAAATGCGGGAGACACGGTCGAGGGCGTTCTCGACCACTGTAGGGGGGAAGTTGCAGTCCTTGAAGAATGAGGACATTTGAGATGTGCGGGATTGGAAAGTCTCATCCTGGGAACAGATGCGGCGGAGGCGAAGGAATTGGGAATAGGGGATGGCATTTTTGCAGGAGGGTGGGTGGGAGGAGGTGTATTCCAGGTAGCTGTGGGAGTCAGTGGGCTTGAAATGGACATCTGTCTCTAGGTGGTTGCCCGAGATGGAGACAGAGAGGTCCAGGAAGGAGAGAGAAGTGTTAGAGATGGTCCAGGTGAACTTCAGGTTGGGGTGGAAAGTGTTGGTGAATTGGATGAACTGTTCGAGCTCCTCGTGGGAGCACGAGGCGGCGCCGATGCAGTCATCAATGTAACGGAGGAAGAGGTGGGGTTTAGGGCCAGTGTAGGTACGGAAGAGGGATTGTTCCACATAACCTACGAAGAGGCAGGCATAGCTTGGACCCATGCGGGTACCCATGGCCACACCCTTTGTTTGTAGGAAGTGGGAGGAATTGAAAGAAAAGTTGTTGAGGGTGAGGACGAGTTCGGCTAGGCGGATGAGGGTGTCATAAAAGACTGAGTTGGTGTTGGGATGAAACTGACCTAACGGTTTGCCAAACATGTACTGTATCTCTTTAATCAGTTAAACTTTGCCGCTGAGATCTTGACTAACACTCAACCTCCAAAGTCCAGCATTGGGCATACTTTTGAAAAACCAGACCAGAATAGCAGAAGAGATGGGAAACAGAAAAGGGACGAACAGAATATGAAGTAAGGATTAAAGTAAATAAACTGGTGTTTTCTATGAGACAATTTATAGGTTTGGTTACAGTGAAATCCAACAATAAGAACAAAGAAAAATAATCAAATCAACATTCATCAGCCTTAATTCCACCAAAGGATAAATAGCTCCTGTTCTGCTTTGCACAATTCTGGATTACTGCAGTGTGTTGTGACACGTTTGAATAATGTCCTTCTGCAGCTCTGTTTATGGGTGCTGGGGTAGTTTTTAAAAGAAATGGATACCCAAAAAGCACAATCTGACGTTACCTCCGCTACAGACCACAACAAAAAGACACAATACAGCCAGACACACTCGTCACCCTACCGTACATCCAGGGCATATCAGAGAGGACCACAAGACTACTCCTACCCCTACCTATCAGGGTGGCACACAAACCAACAAACACCCTGCGACAGCTACTGGTGAACATAAAGGACCCCATACCCATAACCAATAAAACTAATGTAATATACAAAATACCATGCAAGGACTGAGAGAAATAGTACATAGGCCAAATTGGAAGAAAACTGACAATAAGGATCACAAACACCAACCACCCACCAAGAGAAACGACCAATTCTCACTGGTCTCAATACACATGGACAAAGGAGGACAGAATTTGACTGGGACAACATATCCATACTATCACAAGCCAAAAAGAGAGATGCCAGGGAATTCCTGGCATTCCAACGAAAACTCCATCAACAAACACATTGAACTGGACCCAATATACAAACCACTGAAAATCAAAACCAAAGTGATGCCAACCACCCCAGCAAACAAGCATATAAATAACAAGCAGGACAGAACACCAACACTTCACTGGAGGCGCATTGACAATGTTACCTAGCAGGGTGACAAAATGTCTGCAATCAAACATACCTGGTTCAGCCAGCAAGTCTGCAACCTCATCCACAAGCCAAGCTAGACATCTTTTCAAAAACTTTAAACAGCTTGGTGTCTTAGATGACTGAAGAATCTCAACCAATGACAATGCAAATAACAAAGTCGAACAACTTCTGAGGTATACCATTAGACCATCGATGATAAGACATTGGGCTGAATTGCCTAATTTCTGCTCCATCGAGCCTGCTCTGTCATTCAATCATGGCTGAAATGTTTCTCAACCCAATTCTCCCACGTTCTCCCTGTAACTTTTGATCCCCTTGACAATCAAGAACCTGTCCATCTCTGCCTTTAATATACCCAATGACTTGGCCTCCACAGCCTTCTGTAGTAATGAATTCCATGGATTCACCACTCTCTGGCTGAAGAAGTTTCACCTCAGCACTGTTCTAAAGGGTCTTCCCTTTACTGTAAGGCTGTGCCCCTGGGTCTTAATCTCTCCTGCTAATGGAAACTCTTTCCCAACTTCCACTCTGTCCCGGCCGATCAGCATTCTGTAAGTTTCAATTAGATCCCCACATATCCTTCTAAACTCCCTCGAGCATAGACCCAGAGTCCTCAAATATTCCTCATATGTTAAGACTTTCATTCCTGGGATCATTCTTGTGAACCTCTTCTGGATCTGCTCCAGGGCCAGTACATCCTTCCTGAGGTATGGAGCCCAAAATTCCTCACAATATTCTAAATGTGGTCTGGCCAGAGCCTTAAAAAGCCTCAGAAGTACATCCCTGCTTTTATTTTCGAAATAAATGCCAACACTTTACTTGCCTTCCTCACTACGGACTCAACCTGCAAGTTTACCTAATGAGAATCCTGGACTAGAACTCGCAAGGCCCTTTGCACTTCAGACTTCTGAATTTTCTCCCCATTTAGAAAATGATCCATGCCTCTATTCTTCCTACCAAAGTGTATGATTTCACACTTTACCACGTTGTATTCCATCTACTACTTCTTAACCCACTCTCCTAACCTGTCTAAATCCTTCTGCAGCTTCCCTGCATCCCCAATACTACTTGTCACTCTACCTGTCTTTGTATCATTTGCAAACTTAGCCAAAATGCCCACAGTTCCTTCATCTAGATCGTTAATGTATAAAGTGAAAAGTCATGGTCTCAACACTGACCCTTGTAGAACATCACTAGTCACCGGCTGCAGTCCTGAGGAAGACCCTCTTATCCCTACTCTCTGCTTTCTGCCAGTCAGCCAATCTTCTATCTGTGCTTGTACGTTACCTCTAACACCATGGGCTCTTATCTTAGTCAGCAGCCTCCTGTGCGGCACCTTGTCAAAGGCCTTCTGGAAGTCAGGTAGATAACATCCATTGGGTCTCCTTGGTCTACCTTGCTCTTTACCTCCTTGGAATATTCCAACAGATTTGTCAGACATGACCTCCCCTTGATGAAACAATGTTGACTTTACCCTATTTTACTGTGCACTTCCAAGTATTCAGAAATCTCATCCTTCACAGTGGACTCCAAAATCTTATCAACAACTGAGGTCAAGCTAAACAGCCTGTAATTTCCTGTCTTTTGCCATACCACCTTCTTAAACGGAGAGCGGGTTACTTTAGCAAATCTCCAGTTCTCTGGGACCCACCCTGACTCCAGTGATTCCTGAAAGATCATCACTAGCACCTCCACTATCTCTTCAGCTATCTCCTTCAGAATTCTGGGGTGTAGTCCATCTGGTCCAGGTGATTTATCCACCTTTAGACCTTTCAGTTTTTCTAGCACCTTCTCCTTGGTGATGGCCACCATACTCACCTCTGGCCCCTGACTCACTTGAATTATTGGGATGTTACTGGTGTCTTACATCGTGAAGACTGATACAAAGAATTTGTTCAGTTCCTCTGCCATTTCTTGGTTCCCTATTACTACTCCTCTAGCATCATTTCCAGTGTCCCAAAGTCCACTTTTCCCTCTCTTTACCCCTTTATATAGCTAAAGAAACTCTTGCAATCTTCTTTTATACTACTGGCTTGCTTACCCTCCTATTTAATTTTTTTCCCTCCTTATTTCTTTTATCGGTGTCCCTGTTGGTCTTTGTAAGCTTCCCAATCCTCGAGCTTCCCACTGCCCTTCACCACATTATATGCTTTCTCTTTTGTTTTTATGCTGTCCCCGACTTCCCTTGTCAGCCATGGTTATCTCATCCTCCTGTTAATATACCTTTTTTCCTAGGAATGAATTTTTGCTGTGTCTCCCAAATTACTCCCAGAAACTCCTGCCATTACTGTTCTACTGTCTTTCCTGCTAGGCTCCTCTCCCAGTCAATTCTGGTCTGCTCCTCCCTCATGCCTCTGTAGTTACCTTTATTCAACTGTTATACCATTACATCTGATGCCAGTTTCTCCCTCTCAAATTGCAGAGTAAATTCTATCATATTATCGTCACTTCCTCCTAAGGGTTCCTTCACCTTAAGGTCCCTTATCAAGTCTGCCTCGTTGCACATCATTAAATCCAGAATTTCCTGTTCCCTAGTGGGCTCCGCCGCAAGCTGCTCCAAAAAGCCATCTCGTACATGCAGGGAGGATGCACCTGATGATGGGTGCATCCAGAACCAGGGGTCACAGTCTAAGGATTTGGGGTAGACCATTTAGGACAGAGACAAGGAGACATTCCTTCACCCAAAGAGTGGTGAGCCTTTGGAATTCGTTACCACAAGTCATAGTTGATGCCAAAACAGTGAATGCATTCAAGAGGCAGCTAGATATAGCACTTGGGGCTTATGGGATCAAAGGTTATGGGGATAAAGCAGGATTAGGCTACTGAGTTGGACAATCAGCCATGATCGTGATGAGTGGCAGAGCATGCTCAAAGGGCCAAATGGCCTCCTCCTGCTCTTAGTTTTTATGCTTCTTTGTTTCTAGACATTTCACAAATTCCTTTTCTTGCAATCGACTACCAACCTGATTTTCCTAGTCCACCTGCATATTGAAATCCTCCATGATCACTGGTGACCTTCCCTTTCTTATGTACATACACAACATATCTCCCGTGTATATTGTGCCCCACATCCTGACTACCATGTGGAGGCCTGTACATAACTCCCATTATGGTTTTTTTTTTAAACCTTTGCGGTTCTTCATCTCGACCCACTCAGATTCTACATCATCTGACCCTACTTTGTTTCTTGCTATTGATTTATTTTCATTTCTTACTAATAAGGCAACTCCAACCCCTCTGCCCACTTGCCTGTCTTTCCCATAGGATATATACCCTTGGATATTTAGCTCCCAGTCCCAATCTTCTCGCTGTCATGTCTGTGTAATGCCCACCACATCATTGCTGCCAATTTCGATCTGCAACACAAGCTCAATTTACCTTATTTTGTTTAGTGCAGGAATTTAGATACAACACCTTCAGTCCTGTAGTTACCATCCCTCTTCTCATTGTCATCCCTTTATCCAGTGTGCTTGAAGTTTGATTCCTAACACTTTCCAAGCACTCTGTTCTATTTTGTGTTCTGGAGACTTTAATAACGTCAACCGAGTTACCTTTTCTTTTCATTTTTTTCAAACTTTTCCATGCAGTTGAATCCATCTCCACAGATGTTAACCTGCTCCTTGTTTCCCATTGGTCACTATACCTCTTGGAGTTTTACCCTTCCCTTCTCCACACCTCCCCCCCGACTATTTTTTAGTTTAAAGTCCTGTTTACCACTCTATTTATCCTTTTTGCTAGTACATTGGTCCCAGCTCAGTTCAGGTGGAGACCGTCCCAGCGGTACAGATCTCTCCTGTTCAGATACTGATGCCAGTGCCTCATGAAATGGAATCCCTCTTTCCCACTCCACTCCTTTAGCCACATGTTTACTTCCCTTATTCTCATGTGCCTATGCCAATTTGCACACGGCTCAGGCTGTAATCCAGAGATTATAACTCTTGAGGAACTGTTCACTAATTTAGTTCCTATTTCCTGATAATCCCAAACAGATCCTCTTTCCTTGTCTAGCTTACGTTGTTCGTTCCGATATAGATCACAGCAACTGGATCCTCCCCCTCCCTCTCCAATATCCTTTCAAGCCGGTCAGAGATGTCCCTCACCCTGACACTGGGCAGGCAACATACCATGATCGACTCTCGAATCTGCTTACAAAGGATGCTATTTATGCCCCAAATTATAGAATCCCCTACAACTACCACTTATCTTTTTGTTCCCCCCACCTTGAATGACTTCCTGTACCACTGTGCTGTTGTCCACATTGAGACCATTGCGCTGCAGGCTCCCAAGGCGGAATATGAGATGCTGCTCCTCGACTGCAGCCGCTGCTCCCGATGTGGCCTCCTCTACATCAGTGAGACCAAGCGGAGGCTCGGAGACCGCTTTGTAGAACATCTGCACTCTGTTTGCAACAAATGTCAACATCTTCCAGTCGCGAACCATTTCAACTCCCCCTCCCATTCCCTGGGTGTGTCCATCCTGGGCCTCCTCCAGTGTCACAGTGATGCCACCCGCAAACTGGAGGAGCAGCATCTCATATTCTGCCTTGGGAGCCTACAGCCCAATGGCCTAAATGTGGATTTTACTAGTTTCAAAATCTCCCCACCCTCGGCCTCATCCTATTACCAACCCTCCCTCTCATTCCCGCCTCCTGGACCTGACAACTTGTCCATCTTCTCTATCACCTATCCGCCCCTCCCACCTCACTAACTAATCCCCACTACTGCCTACCTGCACCCACCTATCACTATCTCACCTACCTTTCCCAGCCCCACCCCTCCTCTCTCTATTTATTTCTGAGCTCCCTTCCCCCACCCCATTTCTGAAGATAGGTCCCGACCCGAAATGTCAACTTTCCTGCTCCTCTGGTGCTGCCTCGCCTGCTGTGTTCCTCCAGCTCCACACCGTGTTATCAATGTTCCCAACTATCCTGAGATAGTAGGAACTGCCGATGCTAGAGAATCTGAGATAACAAGGTAAAGAGTTGGACGAACACAGAGGGCCAAGCAGCATCACAACAGCAGGAAAGCTGGCGTTTCAGGTCTGGATTTTTTTTTCTGAGGAAGGGTCCAGACCCAAAACATCAGCTTTCCCAACTGGCCTGCTGGATTTCCCCTCCTGCTCCCCTTGCCATCCCAATGACCATTCCCTCACTGCCTGATTTGCCCAGGAAGTGAGGCAATGGGTGAAGTGCCAGTTGAGACACCCAGAGCTCCTGCTGAGTGCTCCTCTGAGTCAATGATTTTGTAATTCATTTCAGAGACACTCACAGCCCATGTACACTGAGTGCCTGTGGTGTTAATGCCAGTGACACTGCAGGACTTGGGGACTACAATGTCATTTTACAATTATTTCATGATGCAACCTGGTGTCCCTGAAATGTAGCAGTATTTCTAAGAAGAAAGAAGCTACAGCAGTGACACTATGAGTGGCAATGTTTTGAGTCATAAAACTTTGTAACAAATGAAAGCAGTTGCCTTGCTACTCTGAATGTGGGCAAATTTGGTGTAGTTAAACCCTGATTTATCAATGGTGACTTGTCCTCTTCAGGTACACAACAAATTCAAACTGCATACAGGGTCCGAAGGAAGTGTCCATTCCCAAATGCTCTGTCTGTTCTCTGCACACATGTTGTCTGATCTTCTGAGCAATTCCAGCATTTATTTTTGCCCTGATATTTGACAACTGGAGTATTAATGTACAAAACTAAAAAATGGTAAATTCAGCAGCACAGTCATTTTAAAAAAAACAGGAGTTACTGGTGAAATTCCATGGTAACTGAAAGTAAAGATCAAAAAGAATGATTTGCATTTCTACAGCTCTATTCATGGCTTCAGATCATCCAGACAAATGGATGTGTTTGGACTAGGGACCTTGTTGTGTCATGTTGCCTATATGGTCAGACAGAGAGCTATTTGAAACCACTCCTGTATATAGGCTGCACCCAGAACTTGGTGTCAGCATTTTATTCAAAAGCAAACGAAGAGCAGCTTATATGCACATCAATACAGTATGTACTCAACTGTGCGACATGGAAGATTTCTGCCTGGGAAAAGAAGAGCATACAAGAATAAATGTTTTTCCAGCTGCAAAGCCTCACCCTGGGAAGTCTGTAATTTTTATTACACAAATAATCCATTTTCAAAGAGTTTTTAATACACTTGAGTGATATTGACGTTCCTCTTCAGAAGAAGTAGGTCTCTTATCACTCTATAGTAAACAAGACTGGTTGTTAAAGCAACAAGATTATAGAAAGGCTTCTTTCAGAGTACTTTCAACCATTATATCTGCCACACAGACAACCCAGCTTCAAACTAAAACAAAAGTCTGAGAGCAGCTTTGGAGAACAAGAGATTATTGCTTCATCTAGGGGATAAATAGCTAAATTTCCCCAAGTGAAATCTTACCATAGGATGTTACAATGTCAGTTTCAGTAGTCATTAATTTACGACAAGGACTGAAAACATTTGAGGAGGAGATTAAAAATATTTTCACCAAGTTATTATAAAATGGAATGCATGATCACTAACTCTTGAAGCAAGACCCAACTAGTAAGAAACCACAAAAAATACAACTTTTAAAAAAAGTATGTGAAAAGCGCCAATTTCAATTTTGAAGTTTATTTTCCTGTCTTGTTCTTTGAGAGATTTTGTTTTGAAAGTTAAAGTAAATGTTGAGGAGTGAAACATATTTGCTTTCATTGTTAGCATCAAGAACCACCAGGTGAAATGTGGGAATAGCTCAAGGCAAACTCCCACACAATTCACAACAATGGACATTCATTTGTAAAAGCAATTCTTAATTTCTCTATTCTCACCAGGATTTCAACTTCGATTTAAGTAGCAGCTTCCAACCCATGGATTCACATTCACTCAAAACTCAGCTAAAGCCCAAGATTCAAAAGCAGTCAGTGGGCTGTCCATAGTTTTATTTTTAATATGATGAAAAGTACCAAGAAGAAATTCGCAGCTTCAGTAAGCGCACTGTTAAACAGAAGTCATCGACAGCTCCAGAAGTTAACATGGCCAGTTTAAAAGGGACACTTTTGGTTTAGACATCCAATTCATACCCCGTTTGCTATCATACCCAACTGCTCCAACTGGACTGAATATTGGAAGAGGAGTAGGTGATAACCAGGGATCTCAACCTAGCCCCAATCTTGTTACACAGATAGTAGGAACTGCCGATGCTGGAGAATCTGAGATAACAAGGTGTAGAGCTGGATGAACACAGCAGGCCAAGCAGCATTAGAGGAGCAGGAAGGCTGACGTTTCAGGTCGGGACCCTTCTTCAGAAATGGGGGAGGGGAAGGGATTCTGAAATAAATAGGGAGAGGGGGGAGGCGGAGAGAAGATGGATAAAAGGAGAAGATAGGTGGAGAGGAGACAGACCGGTCAAAGAGGCGGGGTTGGAGCCAGTAAAGTGAATGTAGGTGGGGAGTTAGGGAGGGGATAGGTCAGTCCAAGGAGGACAGGTCAAGGAGGCGGGATGAGGTTAGTGGGTAGGAGATGGGGGTGGGGCTTCAGGTGGGAGGAATGGTTAGGGAGGCGGTGATGAGCTGGACAGGTTTTCGGATGCAGTAGGGGGAGGGGAGGTTTTGAAGTCCACATTTATACCCTTGGGCTGCAGGGTTCCCAAGCGAAATATGAGATGCTGTTCCTGCAGCTTTCAGGTGGCATCATTATGGCAATGCAGGAGGCCCAGGACGGACATGTCATCCAAGGAGTGGGAGGGGGAGTTGAAATGGTTTGCGACTGGGAGGTGTAGTTGTTTGTTGCAAACTGAGCGTAGGTGTTCCGCAAAGCGGTCCCCAAGCCTCCGCTTGGTTTCCCCGATGTAGAGGAGGCCACAACGGGAACAGCAGATACAGTATACCACATTACAGATTTGTAGGTGAACATCTTTTTGATATGGAAGGTCTTCTTAGGGCCTGGGATGGGGGTGAGGGGGGAGGTGTAGGGGCAGGTGTAGCACTTGCTCTGGTTGCAAGGGAAAAGTGCCGGGGGTGGTGGGGCTGGAGGGGAGTGTGGAACGGACAAGGCAGTCACAGAGAGAGTGGTCCCTCCGGAAAGCAGATAAGGGTGGGGAGGGAAAAATATCTTTGGTAGTGGGGTCAGATTGCAGATGGCGGCAGTGTCAGAGGATGATGCGTTGGATCCGGAGGTTGGTGGGATGGTACGTGAGGACAGTGGGGGGGATTCTGTTTTAGTTGTTATTGCGGGGAGGGGGTGTGAGGGATGAGTTGCGGGAAATGCGAGAGACACAGTCGAGGGCATTTTCAACCACTGTGGAGGGGAAGTTGCAGTCCTTGAAAAACGAGGACATCTGGGATGTCCGGGAGTGGAATGCCTCATCTCGGGAGCAGAATGCCTCATCTCGGGAGCAGTTGCGGCGGAGGTGAAGGAAATGGTCCAGGTGAACTTAAGGTTGGTTTGGAAGGTGTGTAGCCCCAATCTTACTAGGTATGTTAGCTTATAATTGGGGCCAAGCTTATTTCTATTTCGTGCTAAGCTAAACAGGGGCTAATTTTCAACTTCCTTTCCGAAACTCCCACATCACCCCTGGGCACTTTCAGTCATTACGCTGTCCCAACAATGAACATAGAACATCATGACCCCTTTCATCCCATTAGGCAGGTTTTTGTTTCTAAAAAATGTCAAAATCTCAAAGTTGTACTGTATACAGGAAAACAAACATAAAAGTTTAAATTGACAAGCAGTTTTCTTAAATTATTTAGCCTTCATAATCACATAAGGGGGAGGGCATTCAGAATATCCTTATCCAGTAAGAAATGCTAATTTTTAAAAAATGGATCCTTGATGAATGACACATTGTTGAATGAGGAGTAACAGACTTCCCAAAATGAACCCTGTCAGCCGAGTGCATCTTGCAGTACTAAACAGCATGATTCTTTGCAGAGGCTGAGTAAATGCTCAATACTGCTGTTTGTCATTTTTATAAATGACTTGGACGCAGACACAGGTGGATGGGTTAGTAAGTTTGCAGATGACACTAAAGTCGGTGGAGTGGTGGACAGTGTGGAAGAATGTTGCAGGTTGCAGGGAGACTTGGATAAACTGCAGAATTGGGCTGAAAGGTGGCAAATGGAGTTCAATGCAGATAAATGTGAGGTGATGCACTTTGGGAAGAATAATAGGAAGGCAGAATACTGGGTCAATGGAAAGATTCTTGGTAGTGTGGATGTGCAGAGGGATCTTGGTGTCCAGGTACCTAGATCCCTGAAAGTTGCCACCCAGGTTGATAGTGCTGTTAAGAAGGCATACGGTGTGTTAGGTTTCATTGGTGGAGGGATTGAGTTCCGGAGCCGTGATGTCATGCTGCAACTGTACAAAACGCTAGTGCGGCCTCACTTGGAATATTGCGTACAGTTCTGGTCGCCCCATTACAGGAAGGATGTGGAAGCATTGGAAAAGGTGCAGAGGAGATTTACCAGGATGTTGCCTCGTCTGGAGCGAAGGTCTTATGAGGAAAGGCTGAGGGACTTGGGTCTGTTCTCATTGGAGAGAAGAAGGCTAAGAGGGGATTTAATAGGCACATACAAAATGATCAGAGGATTAGATAGGGTGGACAGTGAGAGTCTTTTTCCTAGGATGATGACGTCGGCTAGTACGAGGGGGCATAGCTGAAAATTGAGGGGTGATAGATTGAAGACAGATGTCAGAGGCAGGTTCTTTACTCAGAGAGTGGTAAGGGCGTGGAATGCCCTGCCTGCCAATGTAGTTAACTCAGCCACATTAGGGGCATTTAAACAGTCCTTGGATAAGCATATGGATGATGATGGGATAGTGTAGGGGGATGGGCTTAGATTAGTTCACAGGGCAGCGCAACATTGAGGGCCGAAGGGCCTGTTCTGCACTGTATTGTTCTATGTTCTATGTTCTATATATAGATGTTAAAAAAGAGATGTACTTGTGCAGCACCTCCCATGACCTCAAGTTGTCCCAAAACCAAAAACATACTTTAGAAATACATTACACAGTTGAAACATAGGAAGCACAGCTTCCAAATTTTCATACAGCAAGTTTACACAAACAAAAATTAGATAACTATTAGCATGCCTGGTTTTAGTGATACTAATTCAGCAATAAATATCAGAATGGATACAAGGCTGGAATCAATGCTCTTTTTCAAAACAGTGCCATGGAATTCAAAAAGCAACAATTTCAACAGTGCTTCCTTCAGTACTGCACTGAAGTGTAAAGCCTAAACTGCATGTTCAAATTTCTGAAGTACGTCTTGAAATTACAACCTTCTCCTGTGGTGAGAGTGCCACCCATTCAGCTATATATTTTTACATGTGAGACGGACAACGAGAGAGAAATATATACACTATTTAAAAGTGGCTAGAACTGAAATGGAAACTAAAATAACGATGTACATAGACAGTCTAAAGAGAAATGGTACAAAAGGATGTATGGGGAGGTATTGGAGCTGGAAAGAAATTACAAAATGAGAATTTTGTAGAAGGAGAAATCTTTGATAGATGGAAAGAAATAAAATGCAACAAATGGTGGATATACAGAACATAAAGATGGCAAAATATTATTTGAAAGGAATGCAGTACCAAAAAGATGTACAGAATGTAAAAGTAAATTCTACAATGATCCAAACTGAGGAGGTCTCAAGGTATGGAAACAAAGCAAATGACATCAAATGCTTTCAAATGAATGAGTACAAGAAACGTTCCAGGCATACATGGAGTAACAATAAAACCTCTGAAAGCCCATGAAGAAACAGTAATAGAAGTGATACCAGAAATATATGATCAAATATATATACACCAAAGGATGCATTTCAAATGATTGGAGACATTTATTCTTTGCTAACTTACCCAAGAAACACAAAAAACAATAAAGTACATCATTTTAGAACAACAAGCTTAGTGGGTCATCTCATTAAAAAGATCTTGTAAATCACAACAGAAAGAAATCATAAAATATTTGAAGCAGAGGCTGGTGAAATGAAATCTAGATTTAGATCTGGAGAATGAACGAGAAAAGGAATATTTAGCGAAAGAACAATTTTCTAAAGAAGGGTTGTTGGACATATTCCTTAAATGTAACACAGACTGTAAAGATGTGAAATGCATCTAGAGGTTATAATGGGACAAATAACAAGCACCAGACTAGAAGAGGGAAAATCAAACATGTTTCAAATGATAAGTGTTTAACAAGATTGTTTACTGTCACCAAAATTGTTCAATCTGTACACAGAAAAATATTTGGAGAATTAGATGTACTTCCAGGGAAAAAAATTGGAGACATGTACATAATCTTTCAGTACACTGTCAATAAGTGTTAGTTACAGAATTAGAAGAGCCCCTATAAAATATTGAGGATGAAGGAAGATCTTAAAGTTTAGAATTTGCAATCTAAAAAGACAGAAAAAAAGAAATTGGTAATCAGAAGGAACACATTGGAAGAAATGAGATTGAAGGTTCAACGAATGGTGTCACAGTTTGTCTATTTGGGACAAATGGTAACCAGAAGACATCAGATGTGATGCACAAGTTAGAAAGGGGACAGTGATAGCCAGAAACAGTTTTGTTCAGATGACATTGGTGTTAACAACCAGAAAACTCAAGCTTCTAACAAGGTAAAACACTTTTAAGATGCTACATTCTATCAATTTATCTATTAGCCTTAGAAACTAAGGCACTCAGCAAAGACAACTAATTTAATATTAATTATGATAAATATTAATCAATGATAAATAATTAATCAATAATTAATAAGAAAATAGAGACCTTTGAAATGTGGATGCAAATAGGTATGTAATGACCATAAGATAAATGAAGAGTTGCTGGAAATTGCCAAAGTGAAAAGAACACTAAAAAATGACATTCAGAAAATAAAAATCATTATTATTTTGGTCATTTTGATTACAGCTGAAAAACTACAGTAAGCTCTTCCAGAAGACAAAAGTAGGCAACAGCAGAAACAGAAGTCAAATAGACAGATTTTTAATGAGTTCGGGAATCAAGGGTTATGAGGAAAAGGCAGGAAAGTGGATTTGAGGATTATCAGATCAGCCATGATCTCACAGAATAGTGGAGCAGGCTCGATGGGCTGAATGGTCTACTTCTGCTCCTACATCTTATGATCTAGCTATAATTAGATAATCGAGGTCACAGAGCAGTTGCAGACAGTGAACATGAGAAGATGGCACAAGACTGATGAGCATGACAAACCATAACTGTATGTGTAGAAGTGGATGTAATCTGGTGTTTAAATTGGATCATTTTAAAAGTTACTGTAAGTTTAATTCCAGAAGTAGAGGAAAATGGATTTTCTGTTTTGTTCAAAGAAATTAGTTCATCACAGATTACATGATCAGTGAAGCATTTTGTGCTGTCAGTCAGTGGTCAAAACAGTACACAACAGAACAGTAAATGTCACTACATGAGGACAGTCACAAGGCACAAAAATGATACTCCTATGTAAGCCATACAAATCTCACACTTATTGAAATAATCAAAGTGGGCATAAATTTACACAAATAGAAACAAATTGGTGAATAAATAGTGTTTGCATAAGTATTTCCTAAGGATTTTAACACAAATTTATATAAAGTAATTCGAGAAATAAGATGATTTGCTTTCTAATTTACTCAAATGTTAAACAGACTGAACTTTTTTTATGTCTTTGGAGCCTGTCACAGGTAAAGGTAACTGCGCTTTGCTAATAATTATATGTTCCAGGTATCAACAGATCTGACTTTCTGAGTGAGAATTAATTCAATACATGACACAACAGGTCAAAAAAACCGATAAATTCGCTAAAGAATAAGAATACACCATCATACGTTACACAGCAATATGGAAGAAAGACAGATATATGGAAGTATGGTACACATCAGGCATGATCTAACTGGATGGCAGAACAAACTCAAAGGACTGGCAGAGACAGAGGTCAAGTGCAACGTGGGTTCAAAGTGGGGGAATTCAGTACAGAGGAGGAAAGAGGTGCTTTAAGTTTCCAATGTCACAATGAACGCCACCTGCAAACTGAAGGAGCAGCACCTCATATTCTGCCTTGGGAGCCATCAGACCAATGACCTATACATAGATTTCACCAGTTTTAAAATTTACCCACCCCCGGCCTCATCCCATGTCCTACCATCCCTCTCATCCTCGCCTCCTTGACCTGCCACAACCTGTCCACCTTCTCTCCCACCTATCCGCCTCTCCGACCTCACTAACAAATCCCCACCACTGCCTACCTGCACACACCTATCACCATCCCACCTACCTTCCCCAGCCCCACCCCTCTTCTCTCTATTTATTTCTGAGCTCCTTTCCCCCTCCCCATTCCTGAAGAAGGGTCCTGACCCAAAACATCAACTTTCCTGCTCCTCTGATGCTGCCTGGTCTGCTATGTTCCTCCAGCTCCACACTGTGTTATCTCTGACTCCAGCATCTGCAGTTCTTGCTATCTCTTTAAGTAAGGTCTGCTGCAAGAAGTAAAGTGTGCTAGGTGGGAGTTCTTTGAAGGGTGGAGATGAGATGACTTTTTTCTACTCTTTTGAGTAAGTTCACTGGTTGGCTAAAAAAATAGAGACTGTCTTTAAATTGCTGTTAGTTAGAAAAGCATATTAAATTTTAAAGAAGTAGCTATACTTCTACTTAACTGAGAAAACCCAGGAATAATGTGAAGTCAGGGTTAATATAATGCATTTACCTCCGTGGTAAAGCAAATGCAAAGTATTCATTTAATGCCTCAGCCATGCCATTGCCTGCTTATGCTATTTATCGTTTTGAATCCAAATTGTTCTTACTCCGTTTACCTCTTTACACCTTTTAAGATGATTTATATGCCTACATAAGACGTCACTTTGCTTCTGTAAGGGACGTTGATAGGGCTGCTTCTAGTGTACTGTATACAGTTTTGGGCGCCCTGCTATAGGAAGGATATTATTAAATTGGAAAGGGGCCAAAAGAGATTGACAAGGATGTTACCAGAACTGGAGGATTTGAGTTATAAGGATAGGCTGGATAGACTGGATTCTTTTTCACTGCAGCATAGGAGGTTGAGAGGTGACTTTATAGAGGTTTATAAAATAATGAGGGGTATAGATAAAGTGAATGGCAATGTCTTTTCCCTAGGATGGGGGATTTCAAAACTCGGGGGTATATTTTTAAGGTGAGAAGAGAAAGATTTTAAAAAGGCACGACTAGCAATTTTTTTTTTAAAACACAGTAGTTGAGGAATGACCTTATAGAGGATTATAACATCATGAGGGGTATAAATAAGGTGAATAACAAAGGTTGTCTTTTAATTAGGGTAAGGGAACTCAAAACTAGAAGGCACAGGTTTAAAGTGAGAAGGGAAAGATTTAAAAAGGGACCTGAGGGGCAACTTTTTCCCAAATAGAGAGTGGTGCATGTACAGAAGAGAAAGTGTGAGATGCAGGGACAGTTACAACATTAAAAAAAAACTTGGACTGGTATAAAAATAGGAAGGGTTAAGAGGGATATGGGACAAATGCAAGCCAAATGAGACTAGTTTAGTTTGGGAAACCTGGTTAGCATGGATGAGTTGGACCGAAGGGTCTGTTTCTGTGCTGTCTGACTCTATGATACTTAGAACATTACAGCGCAGTACAGGTCCTTCGGCCCTCGATGTTGCGCCGACCTGTGAAACCAATCTGAAGCCCATCTAACCTACACAATTCCATTATCATCCATATGTTTATCCAGCGACCATTTAAATGCCCTTAAAGTTGGCAAGTCTACAACTGCTGCAGGAAAGGCATTCCATGCCCTTCCTACTCTCTGAGTAAAGAATCTACCTCTGACATCTGTCCTATAGCTATCACCCCTCAATTTAAAGCTATGTCCCCTCGTGCTAGCCGTCACCATCCAAGGGAAAAGGCTCTCGCAGTCCACCCTATCTAATCCTCTGATCTTGTTAGACCTCAGTTGGAGTATCATGTACAAAACAGAATACTACACTATAGGAAAGTCATGAATGCTTTGGACAGTGCAGAAGAGGTTTACAAAAATGGTTCCAGACACGAGAAACTTCTGCAATGAAGACAGATTGCAGAGGTTGGATCTATTTGCCTTGGACAGAAGAAGGCAAAGAGGAAATCTGATAGAATTCTCCAAAACTCATGACAGGGCTGGATTGAGTAGATACAGAGAGATTGCTCCCCTTTATAAAAGGATTAAGAGGATGATGTGATTTGAGAAAAAAAAACTTGTTTTACATTACAATTAATTTGGGTATGGAATGAACTGTCTGGAAGTGTGGCAGATGCAAATTCAACTGAAACATTCAAGAGGGCATTAGACATTTATTTGAATAGAACAATGTGCAAGAGTATGAGAAGAAGGCAGGAGAATGGTACTAACTAATGGCACTCATTTGGAGAGCTGTGCAGGCACGCTTTGTTAAATGGTTTTCTTTAGTGCAGTAACACTTCTGTGATTTTGTGATATAACCACTCCTGTTCCTCTGTTCCGTCAGGATTAGGCCTACCTAGTATGCTGAAACAAAGTTCTGAAGCAAAATAATACTTTCAACAATATTATTTTTTTTAAACTCATGTCATATATTACTAGCAAAGAATGTAATGAATTGTATCCATGATCCAGTATTGGATCTCTCTTCACCATCAGGCCACCTGTTTCTTTCAATCAGCTCTTACCTATCAAAGATTTTCAACAATTCATCAGGATTTTATTTTAAAGTGAGAGACTTTTGGATTGGTGAAACTGTCCCACATCATCATTGAAGAAGCTTTAACAATTCTTAGAACAAACCTGACATTCACAGGGATGAAATTTATATCATGTTAGTGAGCACTGTGGCAAAGCATAGGTTCTTCCAGCTAAGAATCAAGTTGCTGTGACTTGAACTTTTCCTTACCACTAACTTTCCCTGGTCTAACATGTCTCTAAGAGATCTACATTCATGTAACTCTGCCTCTGTTGCAAACCTGATTTACTGCACTGTACCATTCACCGGTGACCATGCTACCAGTTGTTTACATCCTACACTATGAAATTCCCTCCCTAAATATTTTCACCTCACCTTTTCCTTTAAGATACTACTTAAAATCTACCTTCACTGTTCCACTTGTTTGTTAAGTACTCAGTCTAAAATTTTATCCAATAAAGGGTGGAGCTTATACAATTAATGATAGGGTCTCAGGTAGTATTGTATAACAGATGGACCTGGGGGTTCGGGTACATAATTCCTTGAAGTTTGCATCACATATAGACATGCTGGTTAGAAAGGCATTTGGCATGCTTGCCTTTATTGCTCAGTCCTTCAAGTATAGGAGTTGGGAAGTCACGTTGAGGTTGTACAGGACATTGGTGAGGCCTCTTCTGGAATACTGATCTGCCCAGTCACAGGAATGATATTACCAAGCTGGAGAAGGTTCAGAAGAGATTTACCAGAATGTAGCTGGGTATGGAAGGTTTGAGTTATAAAGAAAGGCTGGATAGGCTGGGATCTTTCTTCACTGGAGCATAGGAGGTTGAGAAGAGACCTTATAGAAGATTATAAAATAATAAGAAGTATAGATGGAGTTAATGGTATATGTCTTTTCCCTGGATGGGGGTTTTCAAGACTGGGGGCACATTTTTAAATGAGAAGGGAGAGATTTTAAAAAAGACATGAGGTGCAGTTCTTTTATACAGAGGATGGTTCATGTGTGGAATGAACTTCTTGAGGAAGTGGTGGATGTGCACACAATTACAATGTTTAAAAGACATTTGGATAAGTACATGAGTAGGAAAGACTTGGAGGGATATGAGCCAGGAGCAGGCAGGTGGAACTGGTTTAGCTTGGGATTATGTTTGGCACAGATTGGTTGGACTGAAGGGTCTGTTTCTGTGCTGTATGACTTTATGGCTCTATAATACTCACATGAAACACCTTACGGTGCTTTGCCACTTTTAAAATGCTATAAAAATGCAATCTATCATTGCTGTCACAATTGCTCAGGCTGGTAATCTCGAAAATGCATTAGAAGTATTGATGCTTTTATATCCATGTTATTTTGGCAATGCAGTTCAATATTTACTTAGCTTTTCTGTTTGCAATAGCATCAGTTGGACATAAAAAGAAAGACTTGCACGTCTATAGCATCTTTCAGAAATTTAGAAAATCCTAAAGCACTGTACAGCCACCAAATAAATACTTTGAAATTTAGAAATGCAGCAGTAGACTTATGCAAGTAAGCTCCCACAAATAAACAGCAATGAGATAAATGATTTTTTTCAGTTGGTTGAAGGATAGATGTTGGTCTGGATACCAGTAAGGAGTCCTCTGTTCTTCTTTGAGATCATGCTGATATCTTCTACATCCATCAAAGAAAAGAAGGCACCATAACCTCCATTAAAGTCTAATCCTGTAAAGATGACACCTCCAACATGGCAAAACTTCCCTCAGAAATGTATTTGTATTTTAGCAAAGACCTGCGTGTTCAAGTCTCAAATGGGAACACATAACCACTCAGTGGCAGGTGTGCTATTGACAGTCACAATTGATCATCATATTAGAGAAACTTACAGCACGGCAAGAGGCATTCAGCCAACACGTGTTTGCTGACTCTTTGAAAAGCAATCGTGCTTAGTTCTTCATTCCTGACTTTTGTTCATAATTCTACAAATATATCTTTAGGTGCCTGTCCAACTTACTTTTAAATTATTTATGGAAACAGGTTCACCATCTTTTCAGAGACATAGATGGAATTATTACAGGGGTTTGAGTGAAGTGAGCTATGGCAAGATATGTGGCCGAATTGGATGAGAAGTCCAGCAAGGCTGACCTCAAAGTTGTGAGCATCTCACTCCATTTTTATTGCTTTTATGTATCAGCACATTAAAATTCTCACTAGGCAGTGGTACACTGCCAATTAAGGGAAATGATTGCTTGTTAAATGGCTTATTAGTGACCCAACTTGCCTTATTAATATTCAGCATCCTATTTTACCGACATAGCCAAACAAATTAGATGACAAGAAAACTCAACATGGAAATCAGAGCAGATACTTGCCGAATTCAGCTCACCGTTTGCTCTGAAGGACCTTCAGGTTGGACACCAGGCACCAAATCTCAGGTCACTGGCCACATGCATTCCAAATCCACAGGCAAAGGGTAGCTTGTATTGGATGCCAATAAATACCTTCATGGCACATCTCCAATTCACTTATAGGGCATTTCTGCATTTCAATGCTGCACCAGCAAGTATCACCATAATGCTGCAGAAAGGATCATTTACGTTCAAGGACACACAATCAACTCATGGATTGTATCAGGTTGCAGCTCAACCACTTTGATGCTCATGACATCCCTACCCTGCATTGTATTGCCTTGCCTTTGAACACTTTGCCTCATCAGCCAGAGATACCAGGCTCAGATTACATCTGCCTTGCCTTGCCATTTAGCACAGATATAAAGGCAGGTAGCCCATCATGGTTGTCAGCAGGCCGCAGTCAAGCCAAGGGGGAATAGCCTTTAGTCAAGTGTCTCCCAGCACAGCAAGTCAAGAGCAACCTATGATATTAGTCCAGGGTCTTGGGCATGGACAGCCAGTGATTCGAGGTGGTCAGAATCAGGATGCTCTTCACTGAAGGGGTGAGTTGATGGTTTATGAGATGCCCAACATTCTTCAGTCTTTCCGCACTATTGTGGGCTGATTCTCTCCCAGATTGAGAGACAGATAGGTATTAAGCAAGATGAAAGTGTGTGGCTGTTATTTTTGTCATAGGTGGGGAGAAGTCCCATTCGAGTTTTAGACAGTGCAAAGGGCATGCAGAGTTATTAGTGTCAGGGATTAGGGTTAATGTGAGCAAGTGAAAGAAGATATTGCAGGCAATAATGAGAGTGGTACATCATGAGCTTTCCTGGAAGGTGGATATGGTGGCAGAGACAAACAGATTGTGAAGTATCAGACAGAAGATGGCAGCACTTACATTGACGGAGTGGAGAAGGTTACAGATTCTCTTCCTGCTGTGCTGGGCATTGGCCATTCCATTGATTGTTTCATTTGGGTAGCAACCTCTGGGCAGGTTGCATGGTGTAGTGTTGAAATCTCTTACCACTGGTCCTAGAGAAGAGGGTGTTCTCAGTCTGCATCACTCTATTCTCCAGATCCGTGCCGGCATAGTGGGATACTGATTTCCCCCCTCCGTTTGCCATGCCTGTGGCAACTATGGAGGAATATCACGTACCTCCACTGCCCTCTCAAGCAAAGCATTCCATATTTCTACGACGTTCTGGGTGAAAACCATATTCCTCAGATCTCTTCCAAACCACTTGCTCCTCATCTTAAACTTCAGGTCTTAGACACATCTGCCTTGGGGAAAAGATTCTCACAATCTGCCCTGTCTATGCGTCTCATAATTTTGCATATCTCAATGAGATCCTTCCTCAGTCTCCTTTGCTGAAGGAAAACAAACCCAGTCTATCCAGTCTCTCTTCACACCTGAGACTTTCCAGTCCAAGCAACATCCTGGCGAATCTCTCTGCATCTTCTCCAGTACAATCACATCCTTCGAATAGTGTGGCACTCTGCCTGTTTTCAAAATGCTGTGTATCCTGAACTAATTATTTCCACCTCAGTGACCTTGCATAACAGTGATTAGATCTAAACCATTTACCTCAATATGTGTTGCTAACTCATGCAGTTTTGTAACAAATGTTACCATATTTTGTTTGGACCTATTTGCTGATGCATTATTACGGCATCTATTCTGCTTATATTTACCCAAATCATTATATTCAAGTGTTTCAATGTTACTGTTCATACTCCTACAAATTCTCTCCTCTCCATACACCTTTGATTTTTATTGCCATTTTGTTCCAGCCTTTTCAGGTTTTCCTGCTCTTCTGTTTCACTGAGGTGTTAAACAGAATCATTATAGAATGTGACAGATGTTGCTGGGTCAGATCTTATAGGTTAACCTCACTTTTATTAGTAAAGATTTGACCCACAAAAAGGGAAACATCTGCATTTTGGTTAAACAGATGCAGTGGACATTTTACAATCCATTTGATCTGTTTCATGCCAACGTTACCCAATCTGTAGACTTCTTTTAAGCTGTTTCTTCAGCAAATACAGATTGGGATAATTCAAGATGCTTTGTGTTTGCATACCACAAAATCATGTGACACCGGTCGCAGTGTTTGCTGTTGTATTCAGAAGTCCCAGAGCTTAGTTAATTCCTGCTTGGCTAAACAGTCACTGTTAGTTTGACCTTAATTCATATAAAGAGACAAACAGAGCACAAACTGCAAATTCCACTAAAACCTTGGTGAAATTTAGAAAGCTCAGCTGCAGGTCAGTCACGTTATGTCAAAAAAAAGTTCTCCATGCCAAAATACAGATATGATCATAATTCTGCATATGTCATTCTTTGAGGAGTTTTCCAAATGTTTAGCAATCTTCAATCTATACAATATCTTTTGGACCTTTTATTATGTTCATAATTTTTTTCTTGGGCAGCAAAGGATTATTTCTGCTGATTTAGAGAAAGCAATAACATCATTAACAAAAATGAAGATCTAGAAGGGGATTGAGTCACAGTAGAAAGGAATACGAGCGCTGAGTAGCAGTGGAATTAGCGGAGGGTCACATACTGAGAAATAGATTGATACAAACCAGTTGGTAAGACCATCTGCTCTTGTAATAGAATGTTCAATGATTTGATGAAACATAGAGTGGTCTCCTATTGCTCTGATAGGAGCAAACTTTCAAGGTGACTGGTAAAAGGAAAATGTTATGGCTTCAAGCAGTTAGGAATTGGAATGTCTGATGGGATAGTGAAAATGGACTGAATAGTAGTTGTCAAAAATAAACTAAATAAAAACCAGAAAAAGAAAAAAAAAATCAACGGTGTGGGAAAAGAGTGAGTTGTGGGACCAACTGGATCGTTCTTTGAAAGAGTTGGCAAGGACCGAGTAAGCTGAATGGCCTCTTTTACAATGTATTATTCTGTAGTTTTATGAAATGCAAATGGTTTTCAGGGAGGATACACCTTACCAAGATGACACAGACGACAACTGTCAAAAAAACTAACTCATGTTTGAGCATGCAATATTGCTAAAAATTTTCAAAAGCTGGTACCACAACAAATTGAGCTGTGGGGATCATAGAAAAGGACTATGCCATTCAACTCCATGAATTTGTTCTGCCATACAATTAGATCATGGCTGATCTGTTCTTTTTTATTCATTCATATGAAGTGAGTGTCAATAGCTGGGCATTTATTGTCGATCTCTACTTGCCCCAGAGAAAGTGGTGGTGTGCTGCCTCCTTGAACCACTGCAATCCATTTAGTGTACATACATGTAAAATGCCATTAGTCAGGGAGTCTCAGGATCTTGACCCAGCAACACTGAAGGATCAGCAAAAGATTTCCATGCCAGGATAGTGAGTGGCTTGGAGAGCACTTGCAGATGGTATTGTAGTGGACATGGGGGTTTGGAAAGGTCCCGTCTGAAGACCTTTGTGAACTTCTGCAGTACATCTTGTGGAAAGTACACATTGCTGCTACTGAGCGTCATTGGTGGAGGGAATGAATGTTTGTGAATGTGCTACTAAACAAGTGGGTTGCTTTGTCCTAGATGGTGTCAAGCTTGACTGTTATCACAGCAGCACTCATTCAGGCAAATGGGAAGTATTCCTTCACACTCTTGATTTGTGCCTTGAACATGGCTTTGCGGAGTCAGCTGATGAGTTACTTGCTACACGATTCCTAGCCTCTGGCCAGCCCTTCTAGTCACAATATTTATTTAACTAGTCCAGTTCAGTTTCTGGTAATGGTGACCACCAAGATGTTAATGGATGAATTCAGTCATAGTAATACCATTGAAAGTGAAGCAGTGATGGGTAGGTTCTCTCTTGTTGGAAATGGTCATTGCCTGGCACTTGCATAGCAAACCGTTCTGACCATTTATCAGCCCAAGCCTCGATATTGTCCAGGTCTTGCTGCATTAATTTTATTACTCATTTTGATTCCATCAAATTTCATCAACATTTTCAGAAGTCCAAATTTCCAAAACCCTTTGTATAGAACAAGGCTTCCTGACAACAGCCTTAATGATTGCATGGTCATCTTAATTCCAGATTTTTTCACTGAAATCAAATTTTACCATCTGCCAAAGTGGGATTCGACCCCAGGTCCCCGGATCACCAAATTAATAGCGTATTATTAATAACACTAGGCCATCACCTCCCCATGGGCAAACAACAGACCTGTACAAACAACACATCTTGATTCATACACAAACGGTTCTTTGCCTGGAATGACACAAAACAGGATGGCTAGTGCCCCAACATGAACGTACAAGAGAAATAAAAGAAAAAAAATTCCTATTTGCTGGTCAAAAATATATGGAAAGTGGGAGTGGGAGTGGATGGGAAAGAGGTGAATGGTCAGGAAAGAGAAAATTCTTAGAGATTACAGAGAAACTGACCAACGTACAAGATGGCACACTAATCTCCAGTCTTAACACCTGATTTTGCATATTTAAATGAGAATCAATATTTGACTAGTACTTCTCATAAGCCCTTTAAATTGCAACTAATCTTCAAAAAAATAACTGACAAAGAGCAAAACTACTAGACCCTACACAAAAATCAGTAACTGATGGGCAAAGCGATCTACCTTTGCCCATACTTGTCTATATTCTGGAACTTTCAGGTTGCTACAATTCTCTCCACCACACAGCTACTACTGCTTCCACCCCTCTCAACTTGGATCATTTAGTTCTAATCTTTGGGGATGAACTGAAGCCACAGAGTGGAACTGATGAGTCCACAGGATTTCCTATAATATTGTAGCTTTTCAATAACATATATGTAACCCTGTTGTGATGTGTCAGAGATTGGTTGTTTTAAGTCACAAGGGAGTTTACATTTTTAATAGTGCCCAAAGATATTTTTGCAGTTGCATCATCTTGTTATCTGGCCATCAGTCAGAGAGAGCTGTCTCAGACTGTTTATAGTGGGCTCCACTGCAATATACGGGCTTATTGTTCACCACAGATGTGCTCTCTGCCAACTTAGGTTTTGATCTGATGCAGCCAAGAGCGGGCTTGACCTTTGCAGCTGATGCTTTGCTTTAAGAGAAAGTAACTAGTAAGGCCCAAAAACCATAAAACAACCTTCCTCCAACCTTCAGAAGGTAACTTAAGTTTCTGAAGCCGAGCATACAACAAATCTGAAGCATGGCCCCAATATTTCAGAGTTATTTCTGCTTTAATTATTGTCTCTGAACTAGGAGAATAGTCAGCTGCCAAGTAGCTAAAACAATAATACTCAATGCTGTTTTTAATTCTTATTTAAACTTATTTTACATCGCAAGTGTCTGTCCTTTAAACAATCTGTTTACTTTTTACAGTTTTCACTTGAAGGAGACAGCCACATAATTTGTCAGCTTTATTTTGAGATGAAATTCAACTATGCTTATCCCTGTCCACACATAACACCACCAGCAGATTAACAAACCACAGCAATCAATCACTTTGGTGGAGAAAACAATCACAAATGCATTATTGGAGGTGGGCTGTGACGTCGGAGAAGAAATAGCAAGCAGTAAGTAACTATTACCAATCACACAACTCCGGGTTACGGTCCAACAGGTTTATTTGAAAACACAAGCTTTCAGAGGTTCTGAAAGCTTGTGTTTTCAAATAAACCTGTTGGACTATAACCTGGTGTCGTGTGATTTCTGCCCTCGTCCACCCCAGTCCAACACCGGCACCTCCACATCACTGTGGTCACGTTCAAGCTATGAGTGCAGAGAACTTTAGGGAATTTACGTTATCCAAGTTACTTATATTGGAAAACATCAACAGGCCCTCAATTGAGGTTATTAAGACAGCAACCACACTCATCATTCTATATTTCCCAAACAGAGCTGCTGAAAGACATTTTCAAAGTTAAGTTACTAGAACAGCAAAAATAACATATTGTAGATACGTATAGCATCGATGTCAGGAACCAACCATGTCAATCTCACAAGCCTTTCGTAAGATTTTTAATAAAGTACAGCTTGGCTCAGTTAGTAGTACCTCACCAAAGTCAGAAAGTGCAGGCTCACATCTCATCAAAGTTTGAGCTCATTCTGTTCTGCCTGCAAAACAGTGTTACCACTCACTGGAGTAGAACACTGTGAATCAAGCCCCATTATTCCTGGAATTGTACTAAATATTAACATTTATTTTCAGATACGCACAGTAGCCCAATTTACCTGACTTTCAGACCCAGGTTGGTAGAAAGCAGGTACCAGGTTTCTACACTGAACAAAAATCATTACTTATTCTCATTATTTGTTCAGATTTAAGTTGCTATCTTTACTTGCAGCTATTTTGACTGTGATTTTATTGTCCCGTGTACTGAAATACAGTGAAAAGCTTTGTTGAAAGCGGTATAGGTGGAGCAAGCAAAGGATTATAGATCAAAAAAACTTAGAGGCATACAGGTTAAGTTGCAGGTTACATTACTTGAGGCTAGAGTCCATTCAACAGCCTGATAATGGCTGGAAAGAAGCTGTTCCTGAACCTGCTTGTGCATGTGTTCAGGCTTCTGTATCTTCTGCCCTACAGAAGAGGTTGTAGGGGGTCATTACCGGGGTGCGATGGGTCTTTAATGATGTTGGCCATCTTTCCACAGCAGCGAACCATGTAAATAGATCCCATGGATGGAAGGTTGGCTTCCAAGACGGTCTGGGCTGTGCGCACCACCTTTTGTAGTTTCTAACAGTCCTGGGCACAGCAGTTGCCATACCAGGCTTTTATGCACCCAGACAGTATGCTTTCAATGGTGTATCTGTAGAAGTTGGTGAGGGACCGTATGGACAAGGCAAATTTCCTGAGCTTCCTGAGGAAGAAGAGGCATTGTGTGCCTTCTTGATTGTTGCATTAACATGGGAAATCCAGAACGCTTGATAGTTATCATCACTCCGAGGAACTTGATGCTATTCACTCTCTTAACCTCAGTTCCGTTGATACAGATGTGGCCATGTTCTCCTCCTTACTTTTTGAAGTCAATGATCAGTTCTTTAGTTTTGCCGACATTGAGAGACAGATTGTTTTCATTTGTACCATGTCACCAAGCCCTCAATCTCCCTTTTGTATTTTGACTCATTGTTAGATATCCATGCCACTACGGTGGTGTCATCAGCGAACTTGTAGATGGTGTTGTTTGAAATGTGGCAACATAGCCATAGGTATGCAGGGAGTACAGCAGGGGGCTGAGGATGCATTCTTGGGGGTCTCCAGTGTTGAGTGTTATTGCGGAGGAGGTACAGTTACCTATCCTCACTGAATTGTGGCCTGTGGGTCAGAAAGCTGAGGATCCAGTTGCAAAGAGCGGAGCTGAGACCAAGGTCAAGCAGTGAGATCAGTCTGGAGGGGATAATGGTGTTGAAGGCGGAGCTCTAGTCAATCAGCAAGAATCTGACGTAGGTGACTTTGTTGTCCAGATGTTCCAGGGATGAGTGCCGAGGGATATGGCATCCTCTGTGGACCTTTATGTCAGTAAGCAAACTGTAGGGGATCAAGGCAGGTTGGGAGACTGGGGTTGATGTGAGCCATGACCAGCCTCTCAAAGCACTTCATGATTATTGAAGTCAGAGCTATTGGGTAGTAGTCATTAAGGCACAGCGGTGGTCTTCTTGACACAGGTGGGGACTTTGGCTCATAGGAGGGAGGGATTGAAGATGTCAGTGAATACCCCCGCCAGTTGGTACGCAGAGGAACTGAGTCCTTGGCTGGGGACACCATCCGGACCCGTTGCTTTCCTTGGGTCAAATCCCAGGAAGACTGATCTGACTTCTGAAGCAGTGACAGAGGGAACAGGTCTGTCTGGGGCTGTCAGAGCAGGCATCGCCACACCAGTGGTATTCTGCTCAAACCCACAGAAAGCATTGAGCGTGTCAGGGAGGGATGTGTCATTGTCCACTATGTGAGACTGTTTCATTTTGTATCCCATAATGTCATTTAGGCCTTGCCATAGACAGGAGTCTTTTGGTAGGTCTGGGGCTCTAACTTGGTCCACGACTGCTTCTTGGCCTCCCCAATGGCTTTGCGGAGGTCATATCTGGATTTTCTGTATTGGTCCAGATCACCCAACTTGAATGCTGCACGTCTGATCTTCAGAAGGGAGTGGATTTCCTGATTCATCCAAGGTTTATGGTTGGGGAACACTCGCATTGACTTCTTTGGTACACAGTCCTCCACACATTTGCTAATGAAGTCGGTGACAGTGGTGGCATACTCATTTGGATTTTCCACTGAACACTCGAACATGGTCCAGTCCACCGAGTCCAAGCAGTACTGGAGATGGTCTTCCTCTGCCTCAGGCTATCACTGTACTTCTTTTCATGAAGGAATCTCCTGTTTCAGCTTCTGTGAGGAAGAACACAGCGTTGTGGTCGGATTTTCAGAAGTGTGGACAGGGAAATTGAGCTGTAGGTGTCTTTAATTAAAGAAAAGCACTTCCATGAGCAATATAATTAACCAAATTTGTAAAAAACTTGCATTTATATAGTGCCTTCAGTCAGAGTAAAACATCCCAGGATATTTCACAGAGTGTTATCAGACAGACATGACACCAAGACACAAACCGATATTATGTCAGGTTACCAAGAGCTTGATCAAAGGACCATGACCAAAAAAAGTCAAGAGATAAGGAGGTTTAAGGAAGGAATTCTATACATAGAACTTAGCCAGCTAAAGATACAATCCCAGTCTGTAATCTTACAGTCCAGCTAGTCATCCATTCCACCATTACTGTCAAGTCAGGGATCAACCCTAATTCAATGAAGAGTACAAGGTGGCATTCTAGAAGCAACAACAGTCATACGTAACAATGAGATGTCAACTTGTTAAAGCCACAACACAGAACTACTTGTATGTCAAACAGCAGAAGCAGCATGCAATAGAACAGAAGTCCCACAATCAACAGATCTACAATTCTAGTTGTGAATTGGTGGTTGACAATTAAGGAAGCAACCAAAGAAGGCAGCTCAACATCCTGAATGTCCACAACGTGAAGACTGGGGGGTGTTTTTCCCAGAATATCAGTGCAAATGACAAGCCTGTAGAATCCGTAACAGCCACTACCCATATGCCAACTGGACGATCCATCTCAACTTCCTCCTGATGTTGCCAGCATCACAAATGCCAGTCGTCAACCAATTCAGTTCACTCTGTGACATCAATGCTAAGTCCAGATGACATTTCAGCAATAGTACTGAAGACTGTGTCCCTAGCCAAACTATTCCAGTAAAGATACAATACTTGTGTCTGACCAACAATGAGGAAAAATTGCCTGCGTATGTTTTGTCCAAAGAGAAGTACAATATGCCCAATTACTGCCACATCAATATACACTTGATCGTCAGCGAAGTAATAGAAGGGGTTATCGACAGTGATATTAAGCAGCAGTCACTCAACAATAACCTGCTCATTGATACCTGCCAGGTTCATCCAGCTTCTGACCTCATTGCAGCCTTGGGCCAAACATGGACACAAGAATCAAATTCCAGAGGTGTGTTGCAAGTGACTGCCTTTGATATCAAGGCAGCATTTGACTGAGTACGGCTTCAAGGAGAAATGGCAAAACAAGAATCAGTGGGAATCAAGGAGAAAACTCCACTGGTTGGAATCATACCCGGCACAAACGAAGACAATTGTGGTTGTTGGAGGTCAATCACCTTGGTGCTAGGACATCGGCACAGGAGTTTCTCAGTGAAGGGTCCTAGGCCCAATAATAATCAGTTGTTGCATCAATGATCTTCCTCCATCACAGGGTCAGAAATAAGAATGCTCACTAATGATTGCACAATGTTCTGTACTATTCACAACTCCTCAGATATTGAAACAGTCCGTGTCCATATGCAGTAAAACTGGGCCACATCCAGATTTGGACTGAGAAGGAGCGAGTAATATTGCCACACAAGTGCATTGAAACTGGTGAAGAAATAAATAACAAAATGGATAGCACAAGAAATCTGAATTAATCAAAATCACCTCACTTTAAAAGGTGGGGTATAGTCCCACATTTCTGTAAATTCATAACACTTGCCAAAACATTGAATATATTAAAGGGGCAACTAGTTATAACACTTGGGGTGAATGGGATCAATGCTTATGCGGAGAAAGCAGGACTAGGCTACTGAGTTGGATGATCAGCCATGATCGTTAAGAAAGGCGAATCAGGCTCAAAGCACCGAATGGCCTCCTCCTGCTCCTATCTTCTATGCTTCTATGTTGCTAAACATAAAGAAATGTTCTCTGTTCCTAACAAGACAACCATAAAAACGGAGAGACTTCAACAATTGTGCTATGAGATCTTCAACTTCCCATGCTTTATTTTTGCTAAGTTATGAAGCTTACCATAAAAATATAGTTTCTTTTTCTATTTATTCTTGCACTGTGTGTTTCAGAAAAATTTGCCAGTCAAAAGGTCAAATGTACCAGATGCTGATTCAAACAATCATTGCATATCTTTCCAAACACCAAAGCAAAATGTAGACCCTTGGCTCCTCAGAGATTTACATTTTCTAAGGGATCTCTCGTGCAGCCTTTTTCCACTTACTTTATTAAAAACAGTCATGTTAGAGGATCATGGCAATACCCTCGAGATGACTTGAAGGAGACTGAGTCAATATAATGACATTGCCATGAATGCCACACACATTCTAATCCCTTTCTTGAGGAACTGGTGAGGTCTTATACAGAAATTGTAAAATAAGTCACCACAAACAAACACACACATGTACAGAGATAGTAAGGACTGCCAATGCTGGAGTCAGAGATAACATGTACAGTTCCCACCCCTCCTCCTCTAAAGCTTTTCCAGTTTACACTATGTGCATGTTATTATGAGCTCCTTGAAGGCGATATTTCTGAGCAGGTTTCAGATCAGGCTGAGGAAAGGTCTGATGTTCTGTGGAAGGGTCACTCAACCAGAAACATTAACTTGATTTCTCTCCACAGATGCTGCCAGACCTACTGAGCTTGTCCAACAATTTCTGTTTTTGTTTCTGATTTACAGCATCTGCAGTTCTTTTGGTTTTTGTTTCAGGTTAGGTTGCCTGTTTGGTCTATTACAATAAGAACCAAGTCATCAGGTCTAAAGAGTGCAATGATTTGAACTTTGTGTTTCAGATTGTATCTTACTCAAGCGTGCTTCTTCACTCTCTCCAAAGTGGTGCAAGTTGACAGCTCAGTTCTGGTAGGCCTCTCTTGCTACAACGAGTACACAGCTGGTGGAAAATTGAACAGCTTTTTTTTTCTTTGCTGATGTGAGGTTTTGGAGCTACGCCAGCAAGATGATACTGAGGTGTGAGGTTACTTATGATTGTGCATGATGTAATCACATGCAGTGTATTGTTCAGATGTCTTTCTCCTCTAGTCAGATGGTACTCTGTGCTTTAAGTAGTCCACATGCTCTACATTCATTTTGTGCATTCAGTGGAATTTCTGCAGTATAATGCTTCTTGAACAATCTTCTAGATTTTGTATCCACTACTATCTACATTGCCAAAAGATCTGTCCGGAGAAAGTTTTTCAAAATGGCTTATCAATAAGATTCAATGTTTTTTTCTAAACTGTATAAAGGATAGCTGTCATGGCATCTTTAATCCCAATTTTTTCCGAGATATTTTCATGCTAAATTGCAAAATGTGATCAGATGCATGCTCTTTATATTTATCCAATGTTTCATAATTTAATGAATAAAATTGATGAAATTTTTCAGTTGCCAAATAAAGTTTGAATTTTTCATTCAAATCATCAAAATAATAAAGATTTCACTAACTTCACTGTTAAGGCTCTGATATTCTAAATTGTAAAATGAATTTTGTTTCCAGTTTCTTTTTCCCTTTACAAATCAATTTTCTTTAAGTGTGTGCCTGAAGAATTACCTTATCTTGCTATATTGACATTGTCATCAAGGTATTAATTCAGAAATTTGTTTAAGTTGGTCAGAATAATTCACAGTTATACATCTTAATTATGCCCTTAAGCCTAGTTTTTTGGATGGAAATTAAAATTTTCATTCTTTCCCTTAACGGATCAAATGTGGTTTGGTTGTCCAACAATCAGCCTCTTCATACTGGTGCGCAATTCAGATATCTCCCCTGAGCCACCGGTGGCTTTTACTGCTTTTGCTTATTTTTTAAAGGCTTGTTTCTCTTATAACTGGCCATAAAAGGCTTTTTGGAGAGTTATAGTATTCTGGCAGTTTCAGTGAACAGAAAGCTGCTGAGTTGTTTCCTTCACAGTAGCTGTACAGCTCTGTGGATTTTCTGGCTGCTAGCTGGTCTTAAATCTACTATATACTGAAAATTTCTTCAATTCTCTTCTCCAGATGACCTCTGGTCAGATTTTTAGTTTCCACTGCTTCTGGCACTGAATCCTGTAATCTTTCATCATGTGGTTTGATGACACACTATAAGTTTGAGTTCAAGACGGACTGGCTGAAAATAACGCAAAATTAAGGACTGTCTTCAGGCTTAGCCTTCACAGTGACATCATTTATTACACATTAATACTAAATACTGTGACATTTGGTGTTCACAGGCTCTGTCTCATAGTTACATTGGGTTAGCACTAATCTACCTTTGTGCATTCATGTCCATGTGCTCATGAGAGTCAGTCATTCTAATCTAGATTATTCTAACGCCATCCACATTTAGGCTTGGTGTTGAGTCGTTTTGCAACATCATGGAAAGCTAGAATCATAAAAAAATAGGGTAGGCCATTTTGGCCCTTCGAGCCTACTCCCCCACACAATATGATCATAGCTGATCATTCTACTCAGTACCCTCTTCCAGTTTGCTCACATAAAGTTGTGCTTCAAGATCTAACCTTAACTCCTTCTTGAAAACATTCAATGTTTTGGTCTCACTTACTTTCTAGGTACAGAAATCCATAGACTCAACAATCATTGGTGGAAGAAATTTTTCCACATCTCAGTTCCAAATGGCTACTCTATATCCTTGGGCTGTGACTCCTAGTTCTGGACTCCCCCAGCATTGGGAACATCCTTCCTGTGTTTACCCTGACTATACCTGTTAGAAGTTTATAGATTTCCATGAGATCCCTCACATTCTTCTGAACTCCAGTGAATATAGACTTAAGTGATCCAGTCTCACTTCAAAGATCAGTCCAGGAATTAGCCTGGCAAACATTTGTTGCACTCCCTCCAACCTTCCTCGGACAAGGAAACCAAAACTGCACATAATACTCCACAAGTGGTCTCACCAAGGCCCTGTACAAGACATCACTGTTCCTGTACTTGAATATGAAGGCCAATATGCGATTTGCCGTCTTCATTACTTGATGCACTTGTTATGCTTACTTTCAGTGACTGGCGTGTCCTCTTCTATGAAGACAGAACCAAAGTATGTATTTAATTGTTCTGCCATCTCTTTGTTCCCCAAGATATCTTCTCTTGTTTGTGATTGTGAGGGACCTAAATTTATCTTCAATAATTTTATTCTTCACATACCTATAAAAGTTTTTACAATCAATTTATATTTTCTCTGTAAGCTCACTCTTGTACGCTTATTTTCCCTTATTAATCAATCCCATTGTCACTCCATTCAAAACAGCTCCCAATCATCAGGTCTGCTTCTTTTCTGGACTAATTTGTATCCTCCTTCATCACGAGGTTACTCCAGGATCCTACAACAACAAGCGTTCACATCATTCTAAAGTATGATTACCATGTGAAATGCTTTCCCACATATGGGTCAAAAAATCCAAGGGCTAACCTTTCCTCAAATTCTTTTCAGCTTTCTTTCTTTTGACTAGCTGGACAGGGCTTTCTTTTTGTAATGTCATATCACCACTAATCACTTTATGTCCTGACCAACAATGGAGTGTACTCAACTCAAGATGATCTCTCAAAAGAAGGTTTGTCTAAGTACCCGATATACTACTCAAAAGGAGAAATGAACATGACTCGAGAGAATATGTGCAGCCTTATGTACAACTCATCTTGTATTAATGATAATACTAGCACTAGTGGTTTGAAGATTAGTTATCATGTTCCATTAGATATCTATATTAATTAAACATATAATCTCCAATCTTTTCCATAAACAGATTTTTGTCAAGCCCTCTGCTTTAAAAACATTAAATCTGCGCAGTAATTTTTTTTTACCGGAAGTCTAGTGTACTCATCATTGGAATGGTGTTAAGTTTCTTTAAAACTCTAATCTTAATTAAAACCACAGGTTTTGTCTGCTGGCAGATGGGGGAAAAAAGTAATCTATCTTCTCCATATCACAAATGCAGATTTCCTCTCCAATGCTCTCTTCTGACCAAAATGTTCAGCTTTTTGTTTTTCTTCATTACTTACGACCTCTAGTGTCAGAATTATGTCAGTCACCTTTCTAGAATTATGTCAGAACTCCCTTAAAGGCAAAGTATCCAAAATGGCACATAATGTTTAAATGCTGCCCTGGAATTTCAATAACAATACTTTAAATGTACTTCATTGCTATAAAGCATTTTGGGGTGCTCTAAGGTCATAAAAAACACTGCATCTGAATAAATTAGTAACAGCACAAACGTGTGAATTTTTTTTATCCAGTGCCCACTAACAGAACTACAGATTTTATCCTTTCAAATATGGGTTGGGTCATGAGACAATGCTTTGAGCCACAAAACAAAATGCTAAGGCATAGCGGCTAGAGGCCAGTCATTGTGATGGTGACCATATAATAGTACAAGCATCAATTCTAGCGCTGGCTAAACCTAAGTGATAAAACAACACTTAAAATTTGCCACAGTGACTTATGTTTATACTGACTTGTTCTTTAGTGTCAAATGATCTTTAAACTGTTCCAATACCTAATTATCCTGTTTAGTGGCAACTTTACACTCATCAGATTCTTTCAGCAAATGATCAACATTCTTAACAATACTCCACCAATTTAAAGAAACACATGTTTCGTACTTTTTTTCTTCCATTAAAATCTATCCTCAGGCAGCAATTATAAAATTGAAAAGGGGAAACAAGGAACAGAAAGTTTTTTTCTCACAGGAAATTTAGATGAAAAACTAGGAGGCCTACCATGACTAACAGATTACCAGAGCAAGCTCAACAGGCCAGAGGGTTTACTACTGTCCATATGAATGCTTTCAATCTCCATAATATTCATAAACTGACCACGCTGCTTTATATACACAGAAATAAAATGTATGCATACACTGTTTTAGATAAGACGTGTTTTTCCACTGCTATAACCTTTATCTGATATCAAACCAGAGGTAATTTCATAAAAAACAATTAGAAGCCATTAAGACTGTGAAAGTTTAACCGGTGGATGACATTTACAGATATTATACATTTACTATGAATAGCAAATCATACAGGCTGATCTTGTTATAAAATTGAAGGGATGTAGAAATTTCCAAGTAACATCTTTAAAACTAAATTCAGTGCCCAATGATAAAATATTTGCTTCTGCTGGCTGAAGAGTCATCAGATATTGTTTAACCATTATTTGTTGCCTTTTCACTGGTTCCTAGCAACAGGTGAAGTATAATGACAGGAGATGGACAAGATAAACATTTTAAGGTACACTGTACTGGATTTTGACAAGAGCTGAACTTTTCTATTAATTCTCCATTGTGGATAGGTTTGCCCAATTAGCTACTACAATCACAGAACAATAATCCCAGGAGGCTAATTAGCCCGTCACAGATCTTTGTACAAGCTACCCTATAATTCCTATTTCCGTGCTTTTTCCTCTCAGCCCTGCCAATCTTCAAGGTTCAAGTATCTATCCAATTCCTTTTTCAAAGTTAAATACTAAATCAGTTTCCACCATGATACATGTCAGGCTAGAAAGAACATACTGTATAATTTTCTTTCTTCCATAAACCCAGCCTCTGGCCCCTTTGTCAATTACTTAATGTCTAAATCTTCTGATCATCAACCCTTCAGACATTGAGACAGTTTTTCTACATTTCCTTGATCAAGAGCTTTTGTGGTTTAGTTCCTTGTGTGGATTTAATTTAAAATCTTTCACACATATTCTGTCTGACCTCATAGCACACCTGTTCAAAGCTCAAAAAGTCTCAGTTGCTTAAGAAAAGATGTATTTATCTGTTAAATTACTAAATTCCAGTCACAAATACAAAGACACCAAAGATTTCCCAATGTGCACCAGCTGGGGAGAATTAAGCAATTGAAGTATTGCTGCTTTCCGGCACAGAAGGCCTGGGTTCAAGTCCCACCTACTCCAGAATTTTGCAAAAACACCTCTGAACAGGTTAATTAGAAAATATCTATAATCACCCCTCAAACACCTCTGCTGAAAGAAAACTGCTGGCTCTTGTGATGCAATGGTAATGTCGCTATATCTAGTCCAGGAGGCCAAATTCAAGTCCCATTTGCTCCAGCGATGTATAACAACATTTCCGAGGTTGATCAAAAAAATATTTACTGCAGCTTTCTCTCTGGAGCGCCATTCACAAACTAAATACCATAAAACAAATCAAATTCTTCCCTGTGATTGAGTTTCTGTATTTACTGCATTATACAAGTAGTATGTTTTAACTTGTACTTCTGTGAAACAATTAAAAGTTGCCATAGCCCCACAGGACCAACAAGCTGCTCTCTGATTACAGAGACAGACAAGTGGCAGTGAATTTAGCCTGAGTATCATTTCGGGCAAGGGGCAAGGTTGTGACAGCGGGACTTTCATGGTAATCTCAGCCAATACAGGATGGACCTGCACTGTTGGCATCACAAACCACTCAGCCAGCCAACTGAGCTAACTTATTCCCAAATAATTTATAAATCCACCACAACTGACCACTACAATTGACATCACAAAGCATGAGGTGGGGAGGCTGCAGGGAAAAAATGTACAAAACCTGAATAACTACAGGAAAAGGGTTAAAATTACCATACTCAAGATTGTATTCACTTCTGTGCAGAAAATTTATATATATTAAGTGCATGTGTTTTGATAAAATGCCATTATCTTTTATATTGCTTATAGTATTAAATTAAAACGCTGTGATGTTACTGATGATAAAAAGCTGTTAATGAAGGAATTTTCTCTTAAATCTTTGTATTAATTCATGATACATAAGCATTGCTCGCAAGTCCAGCACTTATTTTCACATTCTTGATCCGTTGTAGTCCATGTGGTGTTGGCACATGCAAATTTCCATTAGGGGAAGAGTTTCAGTATCCCAGGCACAGGTTGGTATGTGACTTGGAGGACTACCTACAAATGATGGCATTACCATATACTTGTGCCATTATTCTTTCAGATGATAGGAAGGGTTTGTAAGGAACTTTGTTAAGAACTTTGGCAGGTTGCTGCAGTGCATCTTGTGGATGAGTGAATATTTAAGGTGATAGTTTGATAATCGAGAATGCTACATTGTCTTGGGTGACAATCTGAGTGTTAATAAAGCTGCATTTATCCAAGCAGCTGGAGAGTATTTCATCATACTTGTGACTTGTGTCTTGTAGAAGCTGATCGAAGATATTGAGTTACTTACCACAGAATTCCCTAGTTCTGTGCCTTGTCTTGCAGGCAGAGTGTTTGTGTGCCTGGTTACTTATGTTTCTGGACAATGGTAACCCATGGGCATTGATGGTGGGGCTTTCAGTGATGGCAATGCCAGCGAATGTCATGGGAAAACTGTTAGATCTTCTCTTGTTGGGAAGGACACTTGGAGGATGTGAATGTTATATACCACTTATCAGCCTGGGAGTATCCTCACTTCTGATATTATACTGAAGGGAAGGATCAACTCAATCTGTTGAGCCTAGGACACTATCCTGAAATACTCCTGCAACGTTGTCCCGGGAACGTTACGTTTGACTTCCAACTACCACTTCCTTTGTGATTGATATGAATTTAACCAGTCACGACTTTTCCCCAAGTCCCACTACCTTCAATTTTACTACAGACCTCATCCAGTCTTGATGCTAAGAATAGTCATTGTCACCACACCTATGAGGTTTAGCTCTTTTGTCTATGTTAGAACCAAGCTGTAATGAGGTCAGAAGCTGATAGGCCATGGTAGAAGCCAAACTGAGTATCAGTGCGCCCTGGTCATGATTCAGAGAAACTGATCGATGGTGCAGTAATAGCCTGGATTGGAAATGCCCTACTTCAGGTGGACAGTACTAGTGGGGAATTTTCCATGTTGGTGGAAAGATGCCAAGAATGTAGCCATACGAAAACAGGGGCTTGACTAAGGGAGCAACTAGTTCTAGAAGTAGTGTTTACTTGCACATGTTTGACTTGACAAGTGAGACTTCATGGGCTCCAGAGGCAATACTGAAGACTCCCAGAGTCACTCGTACTTATCTACATGCCACTGTGAGACAGGAAATGTTCAAAGCTAATAATGATGAATGAGTCCAGGACATTGGCTATGAGATATGAGGTATGATTCAGAGAGTATAACTATGTCTATGCCTATTTCTATGATGTCAGGCTTTGCTCAACTTATCTGTAAACTAACTAATCAAATGTGCCAGAAGTACCCAGATGCTAGCAAGGAGGGCTTTGCACAGTTGACCTGAAAACCTTTGCTTCACACTTATCTACACTGATCCCATGTGCCAACCTGACTCAGTCTGGCCTAGAGTGCAACCTGCAGAGTGTAGAGTGTGACAGTTTGGTCAATGTGGGAATTAGGGGAAGTGAGGTAGTGAAGTTGTTTTACTGCTGCCTTGTTTTCCTAACCATTCACAGATCAGTGGGGGCAGGAGCAGACCAAAGCTCAAGGGCTGAGCAATTATTAAAAGATTAATTGAGAAGCAGCAGAGATAAGTAAAAGTCAGAGAATAAGAGAAGACTAAATTTAAGGTAAATAAAGTATCGTTAAGATTAAGTAATTAGAGACGTTTGCAAGTAAGACCAAGAAAGTGCAAGTGGCAGGTGAGGTCAACTGAGTGGATTATGTGGCCTGTTATGTATGGGAAGTCATGGACACTACCATTCTCCAAGATGACCACGTGTGCAGGAAGTGTTCCTAACGACAGAAACCTGGGTGCATGTTTTGGAGCTCAAACAGTGGCTGGAGACACCTGTAGCACACCCTCAAGCTTGAGAGTTATGTGGATAGCATATTCAGAGGGGTCACACTGCAATTCCAGGGACTGGAGGAAAGAGGGAAACTGGTGACCACCAAACAGTCAATGAGAATCAGGCAAGAAGGACATGAGTCCCCTGTGGCCCCTCTCACAAATTGGTTTTCCATTCGGAAAGCTGATGAGGGCAGTGGTTCCTCAAGAAAGTGCAGACAAAGCCAAGCTTCTGGTACCACAAGCAGCCTGACTGTACAGAAGGGGAGGAGGACGAAAGCAGGAGTAATAGTGATAGCGGATTCATTAATTTGAGGAACAGAAAAGTGTTTCTGCAGCCACAGGCAAGACTTCAGGATAGTGTGTTGCCTCCCTGGTCTCAGGATCAGGGATGTAACTGAGTGGCTGCAGGGCATCCTAAAGAGCAGGGTGACAAGACAGAATTCATGGTAACATTGATACCAATGACAGGTCGAATGAGCGATGAGGTGCTACATCAAGAACTGAGGGAGTTAGGCAATAGACTAAAGATCATGGTCTCAAAAGATTGTAATTTCTGGATTACTCCTGGTGCCACAGGTTAGCAAGTACAGAAATAAGAGAATAGGGCAGATGAATGTGAGGCTCAAGACAAGAAGGTTTTAAATTCTTGGATCACTGGGGCTGTTTCTGGGGAAGCTGGAACCTGTAAGAGAGGGACAGTCGGCACCTGAATCAAAATGGGACCAACATTTTTGCTGGTGTTGTTGGGAAGAATTTATAGCAAACAGAGTACTAAAGGTGCACACACCGACTATGCAGCCAGGCAGGCCAATGAAACCAGGGGTTGGTTAGCATGCAGTTTTAGGCACCAAAGCAGGATGATTTGGGTATTAACTCTCACATAAATAACCTTACCAATGAGCAGGCAGAGGAAAGAAGAACAGAAACACAGACTGGACTATGAGTTTTTCCACATGACAATAGCAAAATAATGAGAAAGTTTACTTAATTGACTATTACTGCCACTTATAGATCAGTGTAAACACGTGAGCTGGGAGAGAACTGGTAGCACATCACCTGATAGCACATCATCTGAAAGGGATGTACAGTAAAAGCAAATTCAGCACTTGTTTTCAACTGCCACCAAAAGGTGCACATTTTGCCACTAATTACTAATTAATACTTTATTACTAATTGATTCCAATGTGCTAATAAAGATTGGGTGTAACTTGCCCTGCACACTCACGTTTAACGAACTTAAGCAAGCTAAAACTGTCGGAAATTGTTCTTTCAGCACCATCTAGTGAAAAACTGAAGAACCACAACAGCCAATCTTCATAATACACAGCAGGCAATGACCCCACAGCACTTAGTCCTTCAACTGATCATTTGCAACATGTACTGTAGTGCACCAAATCCAATTTAATTCTAAGGAAAGATAATTATTTCTCTTACATTTAGAATTGTTTAGCCTTCAACCCAGGTTTGTATTCTATGCAATTAACATGGAGCTGCAAAAACATCAAGCAATTTACCGTTGATGAGTTAACAATCACTTTGAGCCCACATCAAAGATCACCAGCAATGATCAAACACCTCTGCAATATGATATTTGCACTTGTTTTTTTGAAATTACATTTTTATGCATGAAATACATACAGACATATTAATTAAAATTGATTAACTTCTAGTGTAGCTAAAAGTGACCAATAGACATTGCACCAGCACCAAAATAATCGTCATGTAATATGAAGGTTGATGTTAATAAACATTATGTTTATTATGCAAGCATAATTCCCTTGGAGAATTAGAAATTGTTTTGGAATACTAACTTCACCCATTACAGCCTTGATGTTCCTCAAATAAAGCATGCTGCTCATGGTCTCCAAAATAAATATTTCACACCATTCAAACATAAAACAACACACAATTCCATTGACAAATTTCCCGACAGCTTCAACACAAGCTTTATTTTTTAATTCATTCAGAGAGCAAGAGTTTCACTGGCCAGGACAGCATTTATTGCCTACACCTGACTTTCCTCAAAAAGGTGGTTTTGAGCAGTATGCTTTATTTGAGAAACATCAAGGCTGTAATGGGTGAAGTTAGTATTCCAAAACAGTTTCTAATTCTCCAAGGGGATTATGCTTTCATAATAAACATAATGTTTATTAACATCAACCTTCATATTACATGAAGATTATTTTGGTGCTGGTGTAGGGTCTATTGGTCACTTTTAGCTACACTAGAAGTTAATCACTTTTAATTAATATGGCTGTACATATTTCATGCATAAGAATGTAATGAGCTTCTTAGTTCATTTGATATAGGTAAACTCACAATGCTGTTAAGGAAGGAGCTCCAGAATGTGACTGTGAAGAAATGGCAATATATTTCCAAGTCACGATGGTGAGTGACTTGGACAGATACTTCTAGATTTCAATGCTCCCATGTATCTGCTGGCCTTGTGCATCCAGATAGTAGTGCTTGTGGGTTTGGAAGGTGCTATCTAAAGAGCCTTGGTAAATTTCTGCAGTGCATCTGTAGATGGTACACTTCTGCTATGGTGCATTTGTGATGATGGGGACGAATGTGCTAATGGTGTCAATCAAGTGGATCCTTTTGTCCTCTACAGTGTCAGGTTTTGTGAATGTCGTTGGAGCTGTACTCATCCAGTCAAGTGGAGATTATTCGATCACACCCCTGACTTGTTTCTTCTATATGGTGAACAGGCTTTGGAGTATCAGGAGGTCAGTTACTAGCTGCAGAATTCCTAGTTTCTGACCTGTTCTTGTGGCCCCACATTTATATGGCTGGTCCAGTTCAGATTCTGGTCAATAGTTGCCTCCAGGATGTTGAAAGGTGGAGGTGAGGAAGAGGATTCAGCAATGGTAATGCCATTGAATGACAAAGGCAATAGTTAGATTCCCACTTATTGGAGACAGTCATTGCCTAGAATATGTTTTGTATAAATGTTTCTTGCCAATTGTCAGACCAAGCCTGAACCTTGTCAGGTCTTCCTCCTTTTGGACATGAACTGCTTCAGTTTGAGGAGTCACAAATAGCGCTGAACATTGTGCAGTCTTTATCAAATATCTGACTTTATGATGGACAGAAGGTCTTTAATGAAGTAGCTGAAAATGCTTGTGCCTAGGACACTACCTTGAGAAACTTCTCCATAGAACTTCTGAAATTGCGACAACTGACTAATCTAACAACCACAACCTTGGTTTGACTTCAAACCATGGAGACACCACCTGCATTGATTCTAGTTTTTTTTTCAGGCTCCTTGATGCCTCCCTCAGTCAGATACAGCCTTCATGTCAAAGTTAGTTACTCTCATCACATGTTACACCATGTAAAGTAATATGAAATCTCACAATACTCTCAATAGTATTTTGTTTATCTTGGCAAAATATTTACTGCAAGTTAATAAATGAAAGAAAGCCTTTATTACATTAACTATGGAGCGATATCAGTATTAAACAACAACGACTATGCAAACAGGAGAGGAGGCGAAAGAAGGTTTCTGTTTTAAATTCCTATGTGTTAGATTCCCTGTCATTTAAAGTACCATACTCACAGGGAGAGTTGCGAGACATGATCAGTTTATATTTCTCCACTGGTGGTTTTGCTGCAGAAACAGTGTTGCTATGATCGGGGTAAATATGCTATTGCAAATGTTTCTATAGTTGCCTCAACAGCTAATCCATACTGAAGAACAACACACAGTTTTCACATTTGCTGCCTTTGTGTCAATCCCCATGCACCAAGTGCTGCAGAACAAATCACAACCTGGATTGTGAAATGTACTTTTCCAAATATTCCAGAGGTCTGCCAAAGGATGTGTTGATTAACTTGCATTTTGTGAACATGACAATTATTTATGAAGAGAACAAAATCAGAAGTTGCTGGAAAGGTTCAGAGGGTCTGGCACCATCTGCAAAGAAAAAAATTCAGAGTTTACGTTTTGGGTCCAGTGACCCTTCCTCAAAACTGATGGTAGCGAGGAAAGCATCAGTTTATGTGCAGAAGATAGGGAGGGGTGATGGGCAGGAAGTAAACGATTGAGCCCAAAGAGGGAGAACAGCAGTTGGATAGACAAAGGAGTTGATAACAATCCGGCTAGGAGAGTGAATAGCTGTTAATGGGGACTGTCAGTGACTAGTGAGTAATGGCAGGCTGTGAGAATAACAAGGCCTGGTGTGTGAAGTAGGGAGCTAGGACATGGGATGAGTTTAGGCCTTAAAATTATTGAACTCGGTATTGAGTCCGGAGGGCTGTAGCGACCCCAAGCGGAAAATGAGGTGTTCTTCTTCCAGCTTGCTCTGAGCCTTGCTGGAACAGAGATGTTGGCAGGGAACAGAATGGTGTGTTAAAGTGGCAGGCAACTGGAAGCTTTTTTGCGAGCAGAAAGCTAGGAGGCAGTCACCCAGTTTACACTTCGTTTCCCCAATACAGAGGAAACTATATTGTGAGCAACAAGTGCAGTAGACTAGATTCTGGGAAGCGCAGGTGAAGTATTGCTTCACCTGAAAGATCTGTTTGGGCCCTTGGATACTGGGGACGGAGCAAGTAAATGGGCAGGTGTTACACCTTTGCTGGTTTTAGGGGAAGGTGCTGTGGGGCTGTGGGTGGGTGTTGGGAGTAAAGGAAGAGTGGATGAGGGTGTCCCAGAGGGAACGGTCCCCACAGAAGGCAGACAAGGGAGACAAGGCTGCAAGGAACCTGCACTCCAAGGTCTCTTTGTTCAGCAACACTCCCAGGACCTTACCATTAAGTGTATAATTCCTGTCCTGATTTGACTTTCCAAAATGCAGCACCTCACGTTTATCTAAATTAAACTCCACTTGAATATAACTTTCTAAAGGGCAACCAGGATGGTCAGTAAATTGTTGATCTTGCCAGTAACACACACATCCCAAAAGCAAGTAAAATAAATAAAATATAGATTTTGAGAGACTTCTGTAGAAAAATTGCAGGAATTCTTTCCTAAAAACCTAAGATTTTTTTTAAAAGTTGTTCATGGGTACATGTTGCTGCTAAGGCCAACATTCCTTGCCCAGCTCTGATTGCCCTTGAAATGGTGATGCTGAGACACCTTGACAACTCAGTGGCTTACTAGGCCATTTCAGTGGGCAGTTAAGAGCTAATCTCATTGCTACGGTTCTCAGGTTACACAAAGATCAGACTGGGTGAGGACAGAAGATTTGCTTCCTTAAAAGAGTATCAGGTAACCCAACGGCTTTTACAATAATTTGTATCTGCATGATCATCGAGAAATGGTTTGGTGCGGCTTTTTATTCCAAATTTTTATTTAATTAACTTCACGTAACATCCCTAGCTGCCATGGTGTGATGCGAATTCAGATCATCAGATCATTAGTCTGGATTATTAAATCAGTAATACAACCATGGAATTCTATTCCCAAAACCCTGTTCACCTGCACATTAAATCACCCCCTTGCAAACAGAATTCGTTCTCAGTTAAAAGTTTATAGGCCATTAGGACTTACTTTGAACAAAAATATCATGAATGAACTGCATTCAATAGAAATTCCTGAATCCAATAACACTTGGTTAAGGTTATTGTGAAAAATATGACTGACTGGAGAGCCTTTTGTCTTTAATTAACAAAGTTTGAGCATTTTCTTGACGAATGAGATGTTAGCTACATCAAACCCGGCAAATTCAGACCAATATCTATTAACTTCTGCCATCTAAGAGTGGATATGTCCTTTTTTAAAGCAGATCAACAACCTGATCTGAGAGTGTTACATGCTAAATTCCAACAGCTGTCCTCCCTCAGGAGGAAGATCTGGAAGGTCCCAAGGATTTTTATACTGTAACTCAACTACTTATAGATCCTTTGAGGGCAGTGGTTATGTTAGCTGGAAATTTCAGCTGGAAATTTCTGGCATGTGAAGTTGAATTATAGAAACATGTCAGTGCCTAAATAGATGCATTATCATCGCAATGGACTAATCTGCTTTGAACACCAAAAGGTCAACAACTTAAGCACTTTACATGGAAGCTCACTGATTAAAAACTCACTTCCAAACTTGGTGAAAACAGGGGGCCAAAGCAACACCAAAATCAAGAACAGACTCTTTGGTTTGCAGTGTTGAATCCACTTGCACAGCCAAATAGATATGTATGGTAGCCCTAAAGCTTTCAGATCATTTGGAAACCATTACCAAAAGTTCCTGCAGTCGGAATGGGAGACTATGGCACAATAAGGATGCAAGTACAACTAAATCTTTATATTAGTTCTTGGGAACCACAGGGTTTCCTGTGAAAGTTGTCTATTACTTGAAATTTGACTAATCCGTTATTAAAGAACCTACAACTTTGTTGAATGTACTGTTATTTTCATTGTTGACTCAAATTTCTCACTGATTGACTTAGGAGTTATACCTGAGCTACTCAAATGTATGAATCTGTCAGATGCATCTACAATACCTGAGGGCAAATCCTGGCTGTGGAATGGTGAATGGCTTACCAATAATATAATATCATAAATTTCCAATTTATAGGAAGCAAAAGCTTGGTACTGAAGCTACATTTTTCAGTTAGCAAGAATAAGAGATGGCATCAATAGAAACATAACATATATTCAGTTTTTTCCATCAACCAGGTGGCCAACCTGAATATAAACCCAATGTGATAGTAAAAATTATCCACTGATGTCTATGAAAACTGGGATGCCATTGCCTGCATTGTAGTGTGTAGTTTCTTCCTAAATGAGGATAGCCTACTTATTTACACAAGCAAAGAGAACAAGTTGTCAAAAATAGGGTTTAGAGGTCCTAAGGATTAGGATTATTGATGGAATTTAATACACTATACCAGATAATTTACCAGCTTTGAGTGTTCAGGTAACTGTCCTCTGCTTGAGCAAAAATCATCCCACCCATTAAATTCTTATTTGGTGGCAATGATACCCAAGCTGAATGGTACTTCTCTAGATATCAACGACAGTGGCCAATGATGACCAACCATCTGGACTACGGCACACTATGCATTGGATTACTGAACCTACCACACAGTAAAGTGATTTCAATATTCCATTTCACTAAAGATTCACACTGATGTAAAATCAAACCGCACTCCAGCACTTACAGACTGGTAATTCTGCATCATCAGAAATGTCTTTTAGATGATATACCAAAATGTTCCAGTGACGCAGCTAAAAAAAAAAAGTCCCCATTAACAACTATTCACCCTCCCAGCCTGATCGTTAGCAACTCCTTTGTCTGTCCAACTGTCTTTCACTCTCTTTGGGCTCTAGCCTATAGTTTACTCCCCACCCCACCCACCTCCCTATTTTCTGCATATAAACTGACGTTTTCCCAGCCACCATCAGTTCTGAGGAAGGGTCACCGGACCCGAAACGTTAACTCTGTCTTCTCCTCCACAGCTGTTGCCAGACCTGCTGAGCTTTTCCAGCAACTTTGTTTTTGCTCCTGATTTACAGCATCCGCAGTTCTTTTGGATTTTAAAAAAAATTGCACTATCCAAACTATGTGGACAGTGGAAACACATGTATGTTGCCACCATACTTCAGATGATGTCTCCCACAAATGCTGTTATTGCATTTCACATTCTTGAATTAAATATTCCACAAGCTCAAAGCACAAGTTTTTTGATAGAAAAACAACGGATCAAAATTTCACCCTATCCACAAACTGACTTGGGCAAAGTGCCATCAGATAAATGACGAATCTCTTCCTATTTTGAGAAAGGCACTAGAAACATTGCACTGTGAATGATGTGCTTCTAGCCTGTGAACAGGTTGAAAACATTCTGCCAAGAAACTAAACAGTGCTAGCTAAAAAGTACAAATCAGATTTATTCAAGAATAAAGTTATTTAGAATCTGCAGAAATAGGGGTAAGCCAAACTGTAACATATCACAACTTTACACCTCCTGTTATAAAACAATATATTACTTTCTTTCAGTAACAATGGTCAAGTAAAGAAAGGCTTTAAAGGTCACTTAATTAATCAGATACTTCCTCCAAACAGCAGGGAATGGAATTTCACCTCAACTTGATACAATTATATGGATAGTGACCATATTTTAAAAAAGATGATTGCAGTTATATATACATTTACAGAATTTTGGTTAGACTTCAGCATTTATTTCAGTCTTAAAACCAGGGAAAGGCATTCAGAAAGTTTGTGGCTCATCTAGGTCATTGAGAATTAGCCTGTGAGTAATTGAGGCAGTATCTTCATGCAGTCCTGCAGTGAGAATGAAAAATATTGATTTATAACTGTCAGGTAAACTGAGGAACAGTGAAAAGGGTTACAGAGATAGTAGGAACTGTCGATGCTGGAGAATCTGAGATAACAAGGTGTAGAGCTGGATGAACACAGCAGGCCAAGCAGCATCAGAGGAGCAGGGTCTGAAGAAGGGTCTAGGCCCCAAACGTCAGCCTTCCTGCTCCTCTGGTGCTGCTTGGCCTGCTGTGTTCATCCAGCTCTACACCTTGTCTTTAAAGGCAGGCCATTACAGAACAGGTTAACAGGACAGAGCGTAAGATACAATGTTACAGCTGCCAAGAAGGTACAGAGAGAAATCAGCATCAACACTGAAGAAGTCCAACCAGAAGTCTAATAACAGCGGGCAAGAAGCTGTTCTTGAATCTGCTTGTACGTGTACGCAAACGTTTATATCTTCTGCCCGAAGGAAGAAAGTGGAAGGGAGTATAAACTGAAGTGTGGACAAACATAAAAAGTGGAAGTGCAGCAAAACTGTAAAATCCTTCTGATGCGTGACATCTCCCCACCCTCAAAAGCCAATTTAAAGACACTAAAAAATGATGTCTTTGTTACTGAGCAACAGGGCTGTGGTTAATAAAAGGAGCCACGTTCAGGGAGACCCCAGAGGCCTCGGCTGGGACTGCGGTAGAGTCTGGCCACCTACCACTCACCTGGTCTCTGCTCCTTTTCCTTCTTTTCGTCTTGGCTGCATCCGGCTGCTTCTCAGAAGTTGGCTGTTCGCCTTGTACGGGAAGTTTGGACTCGTGGGTCTCCGCTCTACTTCTCTTCCCTTTAGCCATGGCACGAAATAAATATGGTGGGATGAATGTTGATGTTTCTTTTCTCCCCCTCCGGCCCCTTACACAGAAGAGTTTGAACCTAACTAAAATTCTACAGCTGACAGCACCGGCACGAACACACGTGGGCTCTCAGATCAACCGAGAGCGACTGCTGCTGCTCGCCCCGCCTCCCGTCCGCCCCGTGAGCGACCCCATTGGTCCTTTCTCCCCGTCTCGCCTGTCTACTGGCTCAATGCGCCGTCCGTCAAACGTCCGCGGCAACATCAAGTTTGGTTGGCAGTCCAAGCGGACGCGCGCGCGCACGCCGATGGGGACCCTGGCTGGAAATGTCCCTGCGTTTGAAACTCTGTGCTCAGGGTGAGCTAACGTTGCTTTCAATGTTCCTCTCACCCCAAAATCCAGGGTACTTGAAAAAATGGCTAGGGTGACTACCTTTTCTGAACAGAATTCAAGGACAAGTGGAATTAGCAATGGCCGCTGAGAAAATACGGCAGTGTATGTTTTAACAGTTGTACATATTCTAGCAATTGCTAATATTGCCGGGAGGATTTAATTATACAGATGGACAACTTTCCCAGCCTGTGAATCTGTATTTAATTTTAAAAGTTTTTCCCTCCCATCCAGGAATTTTAATCTGTACTCACAGATCCTGTAATGTCTTTTGATCTTTAACTGAACCCTGACTTGGAACCACTCTTCCTGGCCATCTAATGCAATTGTTAACTGTCCAGGATTGACAATTATGGCTACCCACACAAAGGACTTCATGAGGTGGAAAAGCTTACAATAGAAGAAAAGCCACAGATATTCCTAAGGGAACTAGGTGATCCAGAGCTAGCATTTTGGCAAGAAGATATTTACATCAGTGGGCATCTCACTAATTTTAAGCTAAATACAGAAGGGAATGTCACTACATGACCAGAGTGTGCGATGGTTGGAGAAAACCTGTTAACAGCTGAGAGTAGTGCACAACATGGTTCATAGAATCATACAGTACAGAAGAGGCCCTTCAGCCTATTAAGTTGGTCCTGCCAAAAATATACTACTACCTACTCTAGAACATGGAACAGTACAGCACAGTACAGGCCCTTTGGCCCATGACATTGCGCCGAACTTTTACCCGAAACCTAAAGTCTGTCTAACCTCCACCGCTACTTTATACTATCATCCATATGCCTATCTAATAGCCGCTTAAATGCCCCTAATGACTGGTCCCATTTTCCCATGCCAGGCACATAGCCTTGAATCTAATGACACTTCAAGTGCTTATCCAAGTTCTTCTTATATGTTGTGAGGTTTCTTCTCTTGATCACCCTCCCAGACAACTCATTCTGGATTCCCATACCTTCCGGGTGAAAACATTTTTTCCTCAAATCCCTTCTAAACTTCCTGCCTTCCACTTTAAAATTATGCCCCCTTGTATTGACCTTTCAACTAAGGAAAATAGCTGCTTTCTATTCATTGTGTTCATGCCTCTTAATCTTATACACATCTATCAGGACCACTGCTCCAAACAAAACAACCCAGGCTTATTTAGCTTCTCGTCAAAGCTAAAATGCTCCGTCCAGGCCATATCCTGGTGAATCACCAGTGCACCCCACCCAGTACAATCACATCCTTCCTATAGTGTATTAACCAGGAGAGAACCGAGTGGGCCATGCCCCATGGTGGACCAGACCGAGCAGGTGGTGTCCCAGAGCGGAGTGGAACGTGCACAGGCCAAGTCCCACGGCAGAGCCCAACATGCAAGGGCCGAGTCCCACGGTAGCAGGGGAGCAAACGGGCAATTCCCAGAGTGGCAGCGGAGCAAGCCCTTGTTGGCGACTGGCACATGGAGGTAGCATGGCCTCATGCTCTAGGGCCTGCAGACGTAGATGGGAACATAAGTACTTATGGTCACTTATCATCATTCTGGACTTTTTCACTGCTTCGTGCTCATCTTTTTTTAACACTGTAACAACACTTTTTTTTAACTGTGTAATCTTGTACCTCGGTACTTGTCTCTAAGATGGTGCCGTGAAAGACAGCCATTGTAGAAACTTTTCACTGTACTCCTGTACCTGTGACAATAAAGGACATTCTGATTATGATTCTGCACACAGTACTCCAGTTGTAGCATAACCAAAGTTCACAGCTCCAGGTTCTGGAGGGAGAACTCTTGAGATAAAAGGTATGGTACAAGCAACTCTTTAACACAAGGGGTGTCAGATGGCAAGAATCTATATGTACTTCACAATCAAGAATTGCCATTCTTCAGTATGAAAGCCTGTGATCACCTCAATCATCTTCAAATGGTGGAATAGTTAAACTCAAGAAACAACTGGTGCAGGAACAGCCAGTCATGGAACAACTGATGGAAGGTTTCATAGATCTCCTAGACTCAATGTGGAACCCAAGCATAAAACAGGATCCATTGAGATTAGACGTGTTGCATGAAAAATTTGTGTTATACTGTCAGCAAGATGGAGACTTGCAATTATATCAGATTGGCAGAAATGTTTTACACTACAATCAGGTTGCAAGAATCTGCAAAGTTCATGAAGAAACACAAACAACCAGACAGCCAATAAGCCCTATAGCCCCATTTGTGCTAATTTTTAAATCTTTACCTGATGTAATCATACAATACAGCTGAGTGAACAAACAGTAATGATAGACTTAAATCTATTGACAGATGTTGAGGTGATTCCAAAGATGCAAGTTCAAACACAGAATTTCAGTTCCTCATCTTCTTAGGAAGAACCCTCAGTACCAATGAAAGAAACCATGCCAAGGAAGAAGTAATTTTCAATTAGTATGAATAAAGGAACAAGAAAACAACAAGTTGAAGAAAATTTCAACACAGATTTACCAATAGTTTGAAAATTAAAATATCTGTTAACACAGATTGAAGACATGGTGCCTACAACTCAATGAAAGCCACTACTGAGAAGGGATGATCAATATTCAAACACTCAGAATATAGTCAAAGTGTAATTAAAAACCAAAAGAACTGTGGATGCTGTAAGTCAGGAACAAAAACAAAGTTGCTGGAAAAGCTCAGCAGGTCTGGCAGCATCTGTGGAGGA